>RXPK01000149.1:0-600000 GCA_004143645.1 Protaetia brevitarsis | reverse complement strand
TGTATCACAAAAAGGTAAGTTTATTTCTTTATTTACATCAATGGGGACGAAGCTAAAACGCATGCGCCTGCAACAAATTTTGTACACAATTTTGGTTTAATATGATGCTCATATTTTTATTTTGCAAAATATACACAGATTTTCTTTCTACATAATTTGATGAATAATTATGTTGAGGATTCTCTACCGAATTATGTATCGTATCATACAGGCTTTATATAAGAACTGAAGACAATATTATAATATGTTTGAATTTTTTTTTATTTTCTTTTACTTACTTTTGTATTCCGCTAATTGATTGAGCCAGATGTCCTATTTTGTTTTCATATTTCATACTGAACTATTCAGTTATCCTGAAGAAGCTGTCAGTATGAACAGCGAAACGTCGAGCGAAAGTTTTGACCCATGGCGAAACCCGGAAGAAGTTTTTAGTAATAGCCTTTTTGACTATTTTCCTGAGAAGAAATCCTGTTGGGAGCAATGTGTACCTTGTAGTGTCCCATTTCTTGGATCCGGATCTGTATTAACGCAATTATTCTGTACCCAGGTGTTCATGATTGATATAAAAATTGAAAAATATTATTTAGGTAGTTTTTGTGTGGATTTCTAAGACAAACAAATATTATTTTTGTTACTATAAACTTAACAGTGATTCATATTAAACGAAGAAATTTTGGGAGAGACAAAAAAGGGGCAGAAATACTATTTATTCGATAGCACGGAGCTCAATAGCAAAATCCCCAATCTTTATTTCAACCTTCATTCATTCCATGTAGGCACAAACACTGTATTAGTATGATTTGATTATATCTCGTGCAAATTTGTGAGAGAAATGTATATAAAATAAAAAAAAATCTACAATTACTTCAGGAATAAACATATATAATTTATAAGAATCTAATAACATCAAACGCATTTGAAAGATGATTACCCATAAATTATGCAGAAAAAAAAAGCAAAGCAGATCTCATTGGGAGGAATTATGAGAGAACTGCTGATAACAGAATCACGTCAACAATTCTTCTATGTAACTTCCGAGCCGTAGTAACCGATTTCCAGCAAAAAAAAAATGCATTAATTCTTGTGGCGTTTTTTGGAACAGCCATAAAATATGTAAAAAAGAAAATTGGAAGTATCACTCACGTAAATTAGCTACATCTGAGAGTCACTTCCTCAATACTTTGGAAAACATCCCTACTAATAGTATTAGATATTAGTTAATTACAAGGTAATTGAATTACATAATTAAATATTAGGCTAGTTATCATAGTAACTGGTAACATGATAATTCAATCACTTTTGTAATTGAACCTACATATTCGTTTTGTAACGACTTCATCATTATGTAATTAAAGCGCTTAATTACTTTTTAATTAAGAAGGTTCAATTACACTGTAATTCTAGCTATGGAAATAATTAATTCCGTTTTGCCCAGCACTACTTCGTAAGCTCGTATATCTTTTTCTTCCATAAAATCTCTCAAAAATCGCCGACTAGCCACTTCTATAAAGATAGTACTTTCAAACAGCGTAATAACACTTCGAAAAGATTACTGACAAAGGATGTAGGTATTTAATAAATCCGAAATAAATGCCAAAAAGCTTAAAATCCCCACATTAACCATATTCAATACGCCCCTATTGTTTATTTTGCAACGTTGAAACGTCCATTTCGCACAGTTTTGTTTCTCTAATAACAATCGAGGTATTATCTAAGAATCGGTATAAGCTTTCAACAGCCGCATCAACAAAAGCTATCCGTCTACTCTAGCAGTTTGTTTAATTTGAGAATTCCAACCGCTCGCGAATAGAGATTCAAATCACTCGCGCTCCCTGGTTAAGAATGGGATTCATCGGGCTGGAATTCTAGAATACACCGGAAATTGAGGAGCGGTATTTAATTTGTACATTGCAGCGTAATAATACGGTATTAAATAAATGTTGATAGTTCCTTTTTTTGTTTAGAGCAATTAAACAGTGAGGCATGGTATATAACGATTATCCATTGTTTATAGAATTAAAATGAACGTAAACTGTTAAAAAAATATATCTCTTAAAAATTTAATTTAAAAAAAAATTCTTGAAGTATTAATCTAGCAATTAATAACTAAATGATTACTTGATTAATGCGCACCACTGGTTTGACCATCGCTGCAACACAAGCTGTTGCAAAAGGCATGTTGAAATAAGATGTAAAAATAAATTAATGCGTTGTTTAAGTCATGAAAGCCTCCAGTTTATTATTCAATAAATCTTAGGCAGGTAGTAATGGTACCTTATTAAGTAGTCAAAAATTCTTGTAATTCTAAAATTATCCAACTGAAAGAGTTATTCAGTTTATCTATGTAAAATATGTTGTTTTTTTATAAAGTAACATAATAACATGGATACGTTCTACTAAAGGTTATAGTCAAACTTCGATTTTAATGTCCTCAACTACATAATAATGTATCGGATTTTATAGGAAACATGCACACTAAAAAAATGTTGGTAAAATTCCTGTACGATTTTGGAGCAATTTTGTGCATCTAAAAACGTACAGGTATTTTACTTTTAGAAGTGATATTTCTGACTATAAGTAATTTTTCGAAAGTTTTTTCATGTAACCTGGAATATTCATAGTAAAATTTCGAATGGGTAAATCCAAGATTTTTTCATGTAGTCTGAAATACTCACAAGTAAAATTTCTGGAGTAGTACTAATTTCCATAGAAGTTTTACTTGTTTAAAAGCAAAATTACAAGGCAATTTTTTTCTTAAGAAAAAGGAAAATATCGTCGAAATGAAAATGTCCTGATAAAGTGTATTTAATTAGAATTTAATGTATAAAACATAAACAAGATATAAAAATTTTGTAATTCTTATCCAAAAACCACTGCACGTCAGTTAGCCTTTCCACATTGGCGGTTGATTCGCTAAAATCAAGGGCCACCGCATGTAATCGCGCAACTGTTGTGATAACAGTTCTAAGAAATATTTATATGACTAGTAATATATAATAATATTCGATAACTATGTCTGCCATGTAGAAAATTGATATCGAGTATGGAAAATTAGTGTAGTAAAATAGGAGAACTGCCATCTTCACGGCAATTTCTATACTTGTAGAATATGTTTAACGTATTTGTTAACTATAGGCCAGAAAACTTGCTATAATATGTTTAAACATCAGACGTGATGATTTACAGTTTTGTGTACAATATTTCAACGAAAAATCTACTACTATTTTATCTGTAACTGCACTGTCTGCATAAAATAAACATAGTTTCCTTAAGAAAATCGTAAGTACTTAATTCATATATCCAAAAAATATTTTTTTGCTGTTAAGGTAATTTATTTGAATAAAAGATATTATTTTGGACTGTAATTTTCCAAATTGTAAGCAATGTTAAGTTTTTCACGAGAGACATTAATATTTTTTCTTAATAATATTACAATGTTAAAGATTTTTTTTACTAAGAAACAAAATTTTTCCATTAATATTCATTATTTAAAACATTTGCTACATATAACCCCATGGAGATTCGGAAAATGGTCCAAGAAAGTGATTTTTAACCAAGAAAAATTACCTAATTTTTTCAGTGTGTGGGTGAGTTTTTACCTGATAATGCTGAGTGAATTCCAACGTGCACACTGTTGAAAATATTATCGGTGTTGTTTTAATTTTGCGCTTGTCAAACATTATAGTGTTGATTTTTACAAACTTTGCCAGACGAGTTGACTACATGTATTTAATAGAACAGAAATTACTAGAATTTCGTTGGAATTCTTTGTTTAGATATGAGGATCTACTATTTTTCTAGACATTCAGGAGCGTCAACCAATCAAATTTTTTCCCTCGGATAGAAATATAGAAACCCCACCTAATCTAATACGGTATTGCATTATGCACATTCCAAATTGTAAGAAATTTCTGTCCTAGAGCTGTGTAGTTCTTTTCCATCCCTTCCTGTCTTTCGCCATGTTTTTCCAGTTGCGATTTTTTTTCTTTCAAATCTTCTTCTTGCGTCTCTCCACGAATTTTCTCGGTCTACCTCTTTTACTCTTCAGGTTTCTTCCAGGCTACATCTTCCACACTTCCCTTGCTCTCTATTCTTGTCAGATGTCGGAAACATTCTAATCTCCCTACTTCCACGAATTGCCCAATTAGGTTTGCCTCCAAATGACTCATACAATTCCCTTCTAGCTCCGTATTCTTTTCTCCAAAATCGTTCATAACATTTTTCTTTGCTAGATGCCCAGTTTCTGTTTGTTTGTTTTTTTTCTGTTTAAGGATGCATATTTCACATCCACAGGTCGTATCACTGTTTTATAATATGCTTTCCTTGCTACTCCTTTTGATTTTAGCACTTTATGCAGGTCTCGGTGACATGCGGATTTTACAATGCATAGAACTATTTCGTTACTCTCTTCATACTCGTTAGTTATTAATACCCTTAGAGCCGTTTTACACGTACGAGAATTTTTACATAAATCATAACAAAAATTATCTCGAAAATTTTAGTGAGAATTTTCGTAAGAAATTTTGTCGCGACACTTTCAGGTCGTTTTACACAGGAATAAATTTTAACCGGAATTTTCACGATATTTGTTGTTATAAGTAGGCGAATTTGTTAAATTAAATTGTTATTTGATTATGGTTAAACATTTGGATCATAATTGTTGAGATTTAGGTTACAACTTACAATTAGAAGTGCAAATGGAAGTAATTTTATTCCTGTGTAAAAGGACCTGAAAGTGTCGCGACAAAATTTCTTACGAAGATTCTCACCAAAATTTTCGAGATAATTTTTGTTATGATTTATGTAAAAATTCTGGTACGTGTAAAACGGCTCTTAGATACCTACATATAGTCAGTTAGCTCTTTAAACTCGGACCCATTGTGTTTTGTGTTTTATTGCTTACTATGGTGCTCTTGAATTTCATAATTTTACTTGTAATATCACCCCATTCCTATCTATTTTTCGCCAGCAGGACAACATCATCAGTATATGCGAGTCATTGATGACCTTTATAAAATACATTAATAAAGGAAATGCATTAAATGAAAATGATACCTTTTCGCAGAAAAGTGTTTATTTTATTTGAAAGTAGCGTGCTGTTTTACCGGAAAACTATTTTCTTCTTAAGTACATGCTTTGTACGAAAAGTAACTGTAATTAAATGGAATGCACTTTAGAATGCTTAATATTTTATAATGTCTGTATACCTTCTGTTTAAGTTAAAACAATACACATTCGCATATTATTATTTATGAAACAACATAGTCTAGTTCCTTTTAAGTAAGTTATAATGTTATTAAATTATAAAGTAAAGTATTTTAAATAAAAAAAAAAAAAAACGGGCGTTTTGGTTTGCGTGGACACGCATGAAAATATTGATTTATAACTTTTACCTTTTAGTGGAAAATGCAAGCGTCTGCATTCAAGCTGAGTGCTTTTTTACGCGAAAATATGTTTTCCCACACGTTCCTAGGTGCATAAATTTCAGATACACAAACCATAGTAAACAAATACTTTTCAATTTCAAGGACAGTTGGAATCTTTTCAGTTCATTACTTATGACTTATGAGTCAATGCACTTTACAAACAGTATAATGTTTGAAAATTTAAAGTGTTACACACGAAGAAAACAATTTTGTTAACATATATTTGGTTATTAAGTTATTAGTTGATTTAAATAATATTAATAAATATTCCTGTACTCAATTAAACCACATAATTTGGTTAGAAAGTTTTATTTGACAAACAAGCGCAATATTTGTTGATTTAATTAAATATTTACGTTAAAGTAAAGATAAATATCGCATTTAATTTTCCTATAGCATTTTTCTCTCCATATAGTACAGCAAATAAATCTATGTGCAGTACAGGAATTGTGGCATAGATGGCGCACCTCCTATTTCATTCCAGTAGCAGAACATATTTAGCACAAACAGGGTGGGGTGACAAATACGACTATAACATAATAATAATTTGATATATTTGCCAGATAAACATCTAATAGGAGTCGTTACCATTGAAAGAACGACTTCATTAATGCCCAGGGAAGATGATCATTGCGATCGACCCCCGAATACCAGGTGCAAAAGCTTTGCGTTTACAACGTCCTAACCGCATGTCCTCCACATATGACAAATATGGAATGCATGGATTTTTTGGAGATAATACATTTAGTTCAATCAAAAACTAGTGATGAGCGAAACGGTGATTCTCAAATCACGTCGTGAATGTGATTTATAAATCACGGTGATTATAAACGGTGATTGCGATCACTGTATTGACTCATCGATATCATATCTTCGTATAATCGTCAGTAGTGTTGTTCTAAAGCGTACTATTGTACTATTTTAGTACAATTGAATGAAACATAGTACAATAGTACCTCCTTGAATAATTCAGTACAATGTTTTTAAATAACCGATTCATTGCCATTACTCAAAAAAAAAATGCTAATATTAGTATATATCACTAAGCATTAGAGGTAATGCGACGGCTTGATATACCACCTACGAAAAAAGATGCATTATATTGCCTTTTATATTTCATCTCGATTATTACGAAGAGATTCTTTATATTTTAAAATGATTTATACGGTCTGAGTTCGGGCTTTTCGTAAACGTTTTGTCCAGTATACAAGTTCTGGGATGCACTACGTAGTTTGAGAAAATACAGACAATTAGATCTACAGAAGTATTTTTTGTGATTTTTAAACTTAATCCTATTTTTATGTTTTAATAACAGAGCATTAGACAAAGTAAAATTTGACTTAAAGTTGAAAAATTTATAAAATTCATATAAGAGAAAAATATTGTAAATCTACATATTTATCTAAGGAGAACATTCACGCAAAGATTTGTATACACATTTGTTTTCAAAAAATAACAAATAGTAAATATAAAAAATGAAATAAAGCAAATTTCATTTTGTAACATTTACACACACATGATAAAACACAGATATAATTCTTAAAGTGAGCGAAGATTTCAAAAAAACTGTGATTTAATGCTATACTACCTACAATTTAATAAAAATACTTTTGTTTTTGAATTAGTACTTTAAAACTAATAATATAAATTTAATCTTATAACACAATATCCCCTCTAGTAGCAAGATTTAAATTGCCCATAATTATCCTTAGCAACATCAACAGAAAGACATCAAAGTAACTAATCTGATAATCTAATACAAAATCATTGGTATTTTCGTGTTTCAATGTTGAAGTTCCCAAAAATAATTGTGGGAAATTTAAATTTTGCTACTAGGGGCCATTACCCATTAGGTAAAAATAAATACACATTCCTTATATAGTTGCAGATATAAATAATGATATAAAAGAGAATCAATATTTACATTTGAAAAACATAAATATATTGTAAGAAGATAACCTCCGTCATTTCCAGCTGATATAATAATATGTATTCATCGCTTTGATATATTCCATTTTCAATAGGCAGCCGATAATCACAGTTTTAGGGTCGTTAATTCAACGATATTATTTGTTCCATTGCCAAGACCAAGCAGTGATCGTCGATTTGCTGTGCGCAATCGCGCCTCGCCGTTGATCATTACCGCAATCATGAATCACTGCTTTTAGAATTCTCCACTCACGGCCGTGATCCGTGATTCTCCAATCACCGGGAAAGAATCACACTTCGTGAAATATCGCTCATCACTATCAAAAACGATCACAGTATTTTGTTGTGTCTGTAAAACCGCATTAAAGTCAAGTCTAAAGTGAATAAATGTTATAATAAAAGGAAAAATCTCTTGATTCAAAATGCTTACGGTTTTCTGCCAATCTGCATAGTTTTCAAGTTTAAAATAAAGAGGACTTGGATCAACTATCAATATGTTTCACATAAAAGAATGAACTGCTGCTTCAACGAAAAATAAAACTATATTCCTTTTCAAGGAAACACCAACTCATGTTGGCTATATAGAAAACGTAAAAGCTTTTGGTTTAATGTAATTCCTTTCAAATAAAAAGGATACTTCTATCAGTGTAACGTCCCTACTATTGTGGATCTACCTTTCCTGAAATCTCATTGGCAATCTCTCTTTCCATATATCTTTCTATCCTGTACTTTACAAATACTTTATAGGTGACATTAATCAGCGATATGGCTCCAAAGTTTTTACAATCCATTTTGTCCTCTTCTTCCTAAATTGGTAGGATAATTGAAGATACGAGTGGATGAAGGTGCTATGTCGCGTTTTAATAACTGTCTTTTTTGCATGAATCAAGGTGTTTTGTACCCATCCTTCACATAGCACCATCGAAAATTCCAGAAATTGAAGAACACTCGAGTCTTGTGAATGTATGAAGAGGTTATGTTACACTACTTTTGAGAAAAATTACATACAAAAAACTTAATTTCTGAAAAAGTTTGATTTTGTAACATAACACCTTCATCCACTCGTGTCTTCAATTGCTTTACTCCAACTCTTCGGAATAGTTTTTATTTCCCAGATTTTTTGTAATTTACATGTGGAAGAAGCTCCCTTGTTTCAAACTTTCTGCTGCAGTATTGTTTTCTTCTGGACTTTTGTAGTTTTTAGTATCATTTGCTATGGTTCATATTTCTTCCACAGTGGGCTCTATAACTAAAATATCTTCATTTGCTATTGTTATTTCTTCAAATAGTTGCTTTTCTATTCCTTCCTTAAAGTTTCTTCGAAATATTCTTTCCAGTTTTTCAATAAACGATGCAAAAACTTCATGATGTATAATAATTGTATTTTAATCAATTCTAATTTCCACACATTTTACATAATCGATTTTCACAACTTACCTTTTTATTACTAAACTATCAAATCTCAATTAGTTAGCACAATTCTGTTGGTTTCAATGTTGCATTTAACATGAGGATGTACCTATAAGTACGAAATCGGTTAAGTTAATAAAGAATTTACGAAAAAACAACACCAACTTTTTATTTATCTTATAACAACAAAAATAATTCGTATAGATAGAATCTGGATTTCGCGACATTCAACAGGTGGTCGTAGTAAAAATAAGCGTGCGGTGCAACAGGCCGACGCATATTCATTTATGGTACCGTAAGTTCTACCAAAACATTTTCGAGTAGGATGTAAAAATGTCGTTTAATATTGCCAATATATGAAATAATCCGTTGCTGGGATTATAATGGCGTTTTTTGGACAAGGGGGTAGCGGGGCGTAATTGCCGAACTCATATAGACGTCAGATACCGTAATAAGTGTTTTGCTTTTAGAGGATTATTATTTTATTGGCTGATTCCCGGATCGCGATAATAGTTTTTTATTATTAACGCTTTATGAATAGTCGTTTTTACGCCCCAACAACATTACGTTGCCCAGAGTTCGTATCCACAAATAGCAACCTTTTAGGAATAGTCTATTTTACGCGTACGCGTAGAGACAGACTAGGTTCTCTTCTCTTTGTCGCGTACGTCACGTAGAGATCGCGACGCTGAAAAGGACGGACCAGCGCGCGATGCATCTCCGTTAATCCTGGAAACACTCACGAGATATGATTTTCGGGGTGGGGGGGCCCCAGACTTTGGGCCGTGGTGGGGAAAATCTCTACATTGCCGGGAAATAGGTTAACGGGATCAGTTCTTTTGGTACAGCCGCAAAACTGGTACGCATCATCACTCGGCGACCTTTTCGCAAAGCGCCCGTTGTTTATTATTTGCCCACATTTTCTGTCCGTGCCGTCCTGACCTTACACCTCTGTGTTGCAGGTGACTTCTGGGAAGCCCCAACACCAAACAGTCACAGACTCGGCGTACGCTAGACCAGCTAAAGCCACCCAACAGACAGCCACTCCGCCGCCCAAACAGAACCTAGATTCGATGCTAGGTAATCTACAAGCCGACATGAGTCGCCAAGGTGTCAATACTAGCCAGAAGGGTTGCTGCAGCGCCTGCGAGAAGCCAATCGTCGGCCAGGTGATCACCGCTTTGGGGAAGACGTGGCATCCGGAACACTTCACCTGCGCACATTGCACGCAAGAGTTGGGTACGCGCAATTTCTTCGAACGCGATGGCAAGCCGTACTGCGAACCCGATTATCACAACCTGTTCAGTCCTAGATGCGCGTACTGCAACGGACCGATTCTGGACGTACGTCGAGAGATGGGATCGTATACAATTGTACTAATTTTTTGATTATAGAAATGCGTGACCGCTTTGGAGAAAACGTGGCACATGGAGCACTTCTTCTGCGCGCAATGCGGCAAGCAATTCGGTGAAGAAGGCTTCCACGAACGCGAGGGCAAGCCTTACTGTAGGGACGACTACTTCGATATGTTCGCGCCTAAATGCGGCGCTTGCAATCGTGCCATCATGGAAAATTACATATCGGCGTTAAATGCACAGTGGCATCCAGATTGTTTTGTCTGCAGGGTAATAATCTTTTTTTTTTTCTTTCGTTATTTTTGCAGGTATCCACTTCAGCGGTGAGATCATCGAAGGCCACACTATAAAACGGCAGGTTAAATTATCAAAAAATATATAAAATGGAAGAGATTAAGTATCAAATTCTTTCCAATTATACAAGTTTACTAGTTTCGGTTTCAGATGCCATCATCAGAGCCAAAACTAAAACAAATGATGGTATTTAAAGCCGAAACTATTAAGCATTACCCTGAAAATTTGATCGGGAATAATTTTACCATTTTGTCCCAATTTGAAACAACATCATAAGAAGCAAATTTGTAATAAATTTCCTCACAATTAAAACACAAAGAGATACTACTAAGCTTTAAAAAATAAAAGACAAGTAAGTATAAACCATCTTTCCAACAGGATTGCAAGCTACCAGTTCAAGGAAAATCATTCTACGCCATAGAAGGGAAACCGGTTTGCCCCAAATGCATTGGAGCAGAAGACGAAGAGGAGGAGGAAGAGGATTGAACACCACACTCACAACACCATACATTTACACCTTTACACATCCGACACAAACATACACACACACACACAAATACACGAGATACACTTACACTATTTATGCCTAACCGATAATAATGACCTTCCCCCTAAAAAGTTACCCAAAAATATTTATAAGTCTGTTGTATAAAGCTATAAGAACTTAATGTATGATAATGTTAATTTGTAATGTATATATTATATAAAAGAATGAAAAAAGAAATAAAAAATAAGGATGATAAGAGAAGATAAAAAAATAAAATACAAAAAAAAAAAAAAATAAATAAAAACAAAACACACGGGACCAATGTTGAAGCGTTGTTCTCCGAATGCGTTCATTGTAACGTGATTATTTTTTTATTGAAAATACGTGATTTAATTGTTCCAAAAATACCAGTCCCAAGTTATTTTTAAATTACCCGCCCACGCGATGAGAGAAAATATACGAGTTTTTTGTATTACATATGCGTTTGTTTTATTTAATTACCTCGAAGCAATTCTTTTCTATATGAATCGAGAATATATCTTTATAAACATTGTTCCCGCTGTTTTGTCAATAAATTTATAAAATATAACGATACTCAATGCGTGTCTGTGTGTGTGTGATTTTTACGTATGAAATTCTGTTTTGTAACGGAGCCTATAAATATATATTTTATATATAAAATTATAGTTCGTTTTTCAATCGAAATTGCCGGTAATAAATATGATGAGAACGTGTACGTTCACTTTGTAAATCTTTCAATAAATCGTATTTCAAAAAAAAAAAAAGTTATTTTTAAATATGTTAAAAATTAAATTTTAAAAGTACGCGCGACATCGTTTTGCGGATTATAATTTATGATTGCGAAATGGGATTTCGTACGTGCAACGCACCCACATAATAAAAAAAAATTTAAATAATCTTTTCTCATAATTAACTGTTGTCCAAAAATGGTCACAAAAAACACTTTCTCCAAACAAAAAATTGTTTGTGTTAATTTCTATATTAGAAATTTGACTTCTTGATCACGAATCGTAGTTCTTCTAATTCGATCCAAATAATTTAGGCTCACTTGGTCATCCCGGGCTTCTTTCGTCATGCCATCTTATGATATTTCCCTATTTGCACATGGAGCAACTCCTTTTCCAAAAAGATGCTGCCTGAAATATTTATTTTCTAGAAGATAGTTCTACAGTTCCCAGTTCTACAATTTTACAAAATCATTTATAACAACAAATAAATGAGATTGATTTAAGAGAAGATAGACGCTTTTGAGAGAATATTTTTTTACTTCATACTTCTTTTTCTGAGAACTAAATGAGTAGTTTGGCTACCACATACATATTGACCTATTCTTTGCCAGATTATGTCACTTTCAACTTTCCTTATGACCTCCACTATGACTATTTGGAGTTTGTCTACAAAACACACATAAAAAACTGATTGTACGCGAGAATTCGATCAAATCATCATTAAAACATTGGAATTCATCGAATTTCTAGTCTAAATAAAAAAAAACAGGAAATTACCAGTATTCAGCACTACTACCAATCGAAATTATGATCAAAAGACTACGTGTCTCTTTTGTAGTATTTTGTACTACAGAAGCAAGAATGAATTGAAGAGACGCCTCTAATGAATTTTTTTTTCGACCTTGGGAACATTTTCTTCAAACTACTTTTTGCACGAATTTATAGACATTATTGGCTTGTAATTTAGATATTTAATTACTCCTTTCTGGATTTTAATTTACAAAAACATTGTAATCGTAAACGAATACACAGATTTACACAAAAAAAGCATCACATTTTTTCTTCAATTGTAGTTTAATTTGCAGTAAAACACATTACACACTTTTAAATCTAGATTTCAATACTAGTAATTTCAAACGTAAAAATATTAATATTTTCTGTTGACTTTATAAACTAATGTTGTCTATTCATCATCTTTCTTTTCAGATAATTTGTTTTAAGTAAATTTAAATACTGACAACTTGCTTTAATTTTTTTTTATTTCGCCAATTATATTCTAATTCTGTGACGAAATGTTTGTGGATTTATGGCTTAAATGAGACATTTTTAATTTAACGACGTTTCAACATTTAGTGTGTCTTTCAATTTTTTTTTTAATATAAAGATTAATTTTTAATCTTTTAACATGATATATGAAATTGACTGAACAACATTATGTTGTGACACAGTAGTAATCGAAGTCATCTATATTTTTATAATTATTATCGCTATTTAAAGAAACTTGAAAAAGACATTAAAATGTTGAAACGTTTTTGTTAAATTAAAAAAAAATGTTTTTCATCTAAGCCATAAATCTACAAACATTCCACAAACATTTTGTCACAGAATACTAACAAGTGTAACATTACATAGTATAGTGACATAAAGAATAATGAAATCAATGAAACTAATTTTAATAAGGCTTTTTTAAGTCCATAGAAAAAAATGTTTTATTTTAGGATTTGTGCCGATGTCCTTAACGTCAGTTATTACTTAATTACATCCACATTTCCATTCAAATGCCCAACCGTAAATATAGGTTAGTCAATAAAGATTCATAGGAATAAAAAAGAATGAAAATATCTTCGGTTGTTTTTGAGAAATATATATGTTAATGCGAAAAAAAAATAATATAATTTCATGTAAACTTGTCTAATTCATATTAAAGGTTCTTTAAAGTACGAAAAAGAATAATAATAATAATGACAGCATAAATAGTTTCAAAGTAATTGAAGAAAGTGTTTCAATTCCAAAATACAAGTATAACTTTTGAAAACCTGGCAACAATTTACCTGTCCTTAAATGGAAAATCTCCGTAGTGCTTGAAGAATGTACAATTTTTTCATATTTATATCTTCTCTTCTTTTTTCGTGCCTTATTTTTTCCTCAAAACCGCCACGTGCCACATTCTTACAAATCTACTATTGCAAAGGAAAATTTCTAAATTCCCAACGGAAATAACGTTTACTTTCATTTGCCGTCTTGTTTCTTTCATTTTCGCTACTGTTTAAAATGTACGTCGCCTTCTGTCTAATTATTTCAACGTGCAAGTCGGAACTTCGCTAATTTATCTGTCTCTAATACGAATTAAGAAACACATATTATACGAGAATTGACTGCAAAAATAAATATTTAAAGAAGGGATAATGGCTTTTTTTTTACGTGGCGACTTCCTACGTCGCGAATCTAACGTTTCTATGATTCCATCAATGAGCACGTTCATGTTATTTCGGTACAGATTACCGAATAACTTTAGTAGTAAGCAGCTGCTGGAATGATCGTGTGTTTTTCTTAGGTTTTCTTGGAGAATTATGTACATTTTTGGACAACGTATTTAAAGAGTAGGTATACTTTATACAACAGACTTGTCTATAGCAAAATCACTCCTGAAATTTGGGTTTTTAAGTTTCATTCCTAATGAATAATGGATGGTTAAAGAGAATAACGAAGATAGAAGCTTCAGGATTATGTGTTCGGTTCGAAACTTTTTAATTGGAACCAGCCTTTCTTATGTACAAATCTGGTCCCATTTTAGGTCTACAACTATTGTAAAGGTGACCTTATGTGGAGAGACAGATGAAGAAATAATCTATTCTAAGAATCTACGAAGTTTTATATGCCTCTTCTCATTTCTTTTTACAGTGTTTGATACTTTACTGGTTATCGATAACTTCGGTATACGATAAGATATAGAACTACAACAAAACAGAATTATAAGGCTTGATGAAAGCACTTAAAAACATATGGGAGTAAAATATGGCTTTCACTAGTTGATATCTCTTACGAATACAATATTGATGTAGAAGATGTTGTAAACAAAGACTATTAACAGTTACTTTGCTAAACACACTATTTCTATAGATTTTATAAATTACAGAAAAAAAAATAGAATAAGCGATATCTACTTAATGTCTTTAGATGATTTATTTCCTAAATAAACACAACTTTTGTCATGTTGTTGAATCACTTTTGTACTTCGGGTCATATAAATCTACTTGAACTGTGCAGCAAATGAGTAATATAACACTATGGGAGAAAGTTAAATAGGCAAACCATCGAAAAAAAATCATCATCTTTAACTTATATGTTATTGTAAGTTCTGGATTGGTTAAGTAAGTAAGAGTTCTATCCAATCGTACAAAAGGATTGGATAAAACTCTTTTACTGGTTTGCTCAAATACCAATTATCATTTAATTCACATGTTGCAAGGGAACACACTCTGACAAAGTGACTACCAGACCAGCATATCGCCAATCGAGCTGAAAAAATTGAGGTGATTCTTGAAGCCAAAAAACGGATACGGGTTTGTTTTGAACGACAAAAAACGCATTTAATCGTCTAAATTCGTAATTTACATTATTACATTGATAAAAAAAAGTAAAACGACCAACATTTAGCTGTAATAAACTGACAAAAATCCTGCATAAACTTCATTTATATTGCCGTGACGACACTTATGTAACATCAGTAATTTCTAATTCGAAATAAACGGGCCGCTTGGTCAAATGGATAGCGCGTTATGTTTCTAAAAGCAAAGTCTGGAGTTCAAAGTTACGTCGTATTATTTTTTTTTAATGATACATATACAAGTGTAGGTAATTACTAAATCTAATTTAATTTTTGCATTTAAATTTAAATTGTTGGGACACGTGAATCGTACTATGCAATAATATATAAAATTTTCATATTATAAAAATTACGTTTATGTAATATCAAGCATTTTGAATTTTTACCTATTTTCTTCATTAATCCATTTATTGCCATGATTTTTTATAATGCATGTTTCATATCTTGAATGTCTCATTATTGAATTTTAGTTCATGTGCGATTCACGTGCGGCAACAGCACAGCAATTTAAATGCAAATATTAAATTTAAATTCGAAAATTAAATTTAATAATTATTTATGTATTATTGACAAACAAAATTTAACACGACAGCAACTTCTAACTCCAGACTTTAGCAATCCAACGCGCTATCCATTAGACCAGATGGCCCGTTTGTTTCGTAACATCATTTTACTGATGCTATATGAGGGCCACCACATCAGTATAAATTAAGTTTTTGTGGGATTTTCTCAGTTTATTACAATAATGTTGCTCGTTTTACATTTTTTATCAATATATGGTGTAAATTACGAATTTATATGATTAAATGCGTTATCTTCGCTGCTCAAAAAAAAATATCGTTTTTATTTTTTATTTTTGACCAATCAGGGGTCTATTCACGAAAACCCCGCACTCATATCCGTTTTTTGACTTCAAGAATCAACACATTTTTTTTTTTTCAGCTCGATCGGCGATAAGCTAATCTGGCAGTCCCCTTGTTAGTGATACCGACAATTAGTTGTTTTGCTGAAGAAATTAAATTATTACCACAGGACAAAACAGCCCTACTTTGAATTTCTAATCTAATTTTTTGTTAGTTTTCAGTATTAATTATTTAATAATTTATCTTTGTCAAATTTTGGACTTTTGCATAAATAAAATTTGAGCAACTTTTGTTGGCTGTTTCAGTTGCTGTAATATAATTACATGAATAAGGTTAGTTCATCTATATAAATTTGTGAAGTTAATGTTATCGTATGTGTACAAATACTAAACGTTTTTAAAACAATGTAAAATAACTAAAACGGAAAAATGGTTAATTGGAAACAAATTAAAATTTGAAATGTACTTTTTGGTAGAAACATGGCCCAATCAAATTTATATTATTCCATTGGAAAACTGAAGAATGTGAGAATAAGAGAGAATCAATTAATTTTGAAAATTAGATAAAATTCAATTCTGAAACGTGTAAAGTGTGTACTTAGTGGTGATAAGGTTTAAAATCGGCATGATGCCTAAATATTCATTTTTGAAGAAATAAATATTAAAACCCGTTTAAACAAAAAAAAGAGAAACAAATATTTGAATAAGGTATTCATTTTATGTAGGTATTGAACATTTTTTTTATTGTATTTAGTTATTTAAAACTACTGATCATATGTACCTACATTTTTTTTTATTTAAGTATGAAAAAGTCCAAAATTTCACACACAAAATAAAAAATAATTGAATAAGTCAATTTAATAAAATAAATGATGATCTGTGATGACTATAAGATTTAAATTTGACTTGATTTTAACACCATTGGGACAAATTTTAATGGAAACAGGCATGCATAATAGGTAGCTATATTTTTTACAACAAAAACTAGAAATAGAATAATTGGAGTGTTTATGGAAGCGTGTTTCCAAAGTGATCTTTTCAGCTATTATGATCCTTTTTATTCGCGGAGAACCCTCTCTAATTTTGCTTCTTTAATTTGCGCTTATTATTCTTGAGAGTGGTTCCAATAATTCTTCGTTTGGTTCTTGCTAGACCATCACAGTGGCACATAAATTAAATTATGTAGGATTTCTTCATTTTGGCAGAATTTGCACTATGTTCATCTAGTTTGTAATGACTTTTCAACACTCCCATGGTCACCTTGCAAGCTATGTACACAACTATTCGAGTTTTGAAAGTAGATCTATTTTCAAGTCAAGTATTTATTCCAGTAAGAACTGTATGTTCTAGTATTATTTTTTATTATTTCTTAAATATAATCTAGCAGTTCTTTAATGGACTCTGTTATTTGCGATTTGACTGCAGCATAGAGTGAGCTTGCTCTGTTGAAAACTCTTGGATTCTTACCTGAAAAAAAATGCATCTGCCTCCATTTCTCTACACGTCCAGACCAATGATATTTTCTCTTGGATTACCAGCTCATTTAAAGCTTAATTAAAACACTACCCCAAACTCAAGAAAAACTACATGACAGCATTCTTAATTAGCATTATATACAAAAAAAAAGTGCTATGTTAAACTAAGAAGGTAATGAACAGGATTTTAAACAGCATTGACCACCATTTATTCTGTTTTTGTTTCGTCTAAAACTTTGTTGTAAGAAAGCTAAGTCAGCAACATCAGACACGCTTGGTATATACATGCTTATACTTATTTTTCAGCGGAGGTACGGAAAGTGACTCACTAAATAGCTGTATTTTGATAAATAAGTCAATTTATCCTTACAAATTAAAGTGTTTATTTTACAGGACTGTAGACAACCGTTCATTGGCGGATCATTTTTCGATCACGACGGTCAACCTTACTGCGAAACCCACTATCACTCAAAACGCGGATCCCTCTGTGCGGCTCCACAAGCCGATTCACGGACGTTGCAATCACGGCCATGTTCAGGAAAATTCGCATCCAGAGCACTTTGTTTGCGCTTTCCTGCTTGACACAGTTGGATAAGGGCACTTCAAAGAGCAAACGAGAAACCTTACTGTCACACCTGCTTCAGCAAGCTCTTCGGTTTAAATAATTACACAAACTAACGCGTCTAAATAGAATGTTAGACTAGGTATTTGTCCTGCGATTGTGTTAACTTCTTTTATTATTTTATGAATTCTAATCCAATCTATTCATCATTTATCCGAGAGTTCATATATAATTATATATTAGATCAGCTTCAGAGGAATATATATTTAATGTTATAGTATATTTTTGATATAACATTCTGTTTTTACGTCTGGCCTGATATATGCTTATTTTGTATTCCTTTTTTTAACACTTTTTATAATGCTTGTTTTTCTTTGTCTCTTAATGCATATTATATGAATTACTGTCCGCAACCGATATTCAGTCAGTTATAATTACTAAGGCTTAAATTGTAGCGGAACTATTGCAAACAGGGATGTGGGTATTTTAATAACATTACGTGTCATATTATTTAGTTAATAATTTCCAGTACAGCACTTGTTGAGGAGCATATATATGTAATGATTTTTAAATACTGTTTTAACTTTTTTTTGTAATGATACATGTATTTTATGTCGAAAGAAGATGCCAAACTAAAATTAGGATAGGTAAATTTGTGTGCAAATATACAAATAAAATATTCAAAAATACACAAAAGGTATATGCTTCATATACATAGTTTTATTTTACCCCCCTTCAACTTCCTAAATATGAAAACACATCTTTTTTAAGTAAAATTTATATAATATAAAAGCTTAATTACCTATATAAGGGGATAATCACAAAAGAGGAAGGTTGGCACCCCAAATTTCTCACTAAATCTTTACCCAAACATAAAAGGCAAGCATAAAAGACTGTTATTTCTTTTATTTAACTATCTTGCTATACAAAGATATTTATTTAAAAAACTAAATAATTACAATTCATTCTAAACTCCGTGCCCCACCTAAAGATACTATACGAGGCTACTACCTATTCTAAGTACTATATGGACTCCATAACAATTGAGATGTTCCTATTTTAACTAAATAATTTCCTTATGATTATCAATAATAAAAACAAAAATCTAATAAATCGGTCAGCTATCAGTTATTATTATATCTGCGCCCATGGAACGACTTCAGTTACCTCCCAGCATTCCTGCTCCTCTTTCCGCATCTCCATCTCCTCGTTCTCCTCGTCATAATTAAATTATATCTTATTACAAAAAAGCCCACCACCAGCCTTCACCAGAAATTTTACGGGCCAGTCTACGTTCATCCGGACCGGCCCAAAACAGGCTAACTGGGGCCCGTTCGCACTTCTAGCATGCAATACTATTATCTAGAACCCAAAAAGAAAAAAAGTGTTCCTTATAAAGGTTTTTCTTCATCTGCTCTCTCCTCTCCCGCTCTTTTTTCTTCCCCTGTTCTTCTTTCTCCTTCTCCTTCTCTTCCTGATCCTCCTCCTCCTTCTCACCGTGGTCATTCATTTTATTCAACTATTCCTCCTGGTTCTCCTTGTTCTCGTTCTCATAGAGCTCCTCCTCCTTCTGCTCTCTCCTCTCCTGCGTATACACAATAAAATATATAGACACACGATATAAAAGTAATAAAAAAGCAATGTTGGTTATAACAGTGAAATTATAGTGACAAATGATAATAACGCAGGTCCAGTTATATATCTGAAAGTTAAAGCTTAAAATATAAAGTAGTAAGTACAGGTGTAACACAGAATCATCCCAGCGTTCAGAGTCCCTCAAAGTGCTCCTCCAATGAGTATAATGCTCGTAAAGAGAAAGTATTTTTGAGGTGTTTCCAAGTAGCCCATTATTATAAAATTTAATATTGTTGGTTAAATTATATTATATTTTAATTTTAACACTTACTCTCATATAGGAATTAAATGTGTTACTCTTCGTAAAGTTATGACCCTCCTCGTTCTCCTACTGCTCCTCCTTCTCCTTCTCCTCTTGGTCTTCCTGCTCCTTCTCTCTTTCCTGCTCCTTCTCTCCGTACTGCTTCTCTTTCTTCTTTTCCTTGCTCCTCCTGCTGCTCCTCCTCCTGCTTCTCCTTCTTCTCCTGCTTCTCCTTCTCCTCCCCTGCGTATGCACAATCAAATATATAGACAACGAATATATAAGCAAGAAAAAAGCAATTTGTATAACAGTGAAATTATAGTGACAAATGATAATAATCGCAGGTCCCAGTTTATATCTGAAAGTTAAAGTATAAAATATAAAGTAGTAAGTACAGGTGTTACACAGAATCATCCCAGCGTTCAGAGTCCCTCAAAGTGCTCCTCCAAGGAGTATAATGCTCGTAAAGAGAAAGTATTTTTGAGGTGTTTCCAAGTAGCCTATTATTATAAAATTTAATATTGTTGGTTAATTTATTATATATTTTAAATTTTAACACTTACTCTCATATAGGAATTAAATGTTTTACTCTTCGTAAAGTTGTGACCCTCCTCGTTCTCCTATTGCTCCTCCTCCTCCCGCTGCTCTTGTCCCCTCTTCTCCTTCTCCTCTTGGACTTCCTGCTCCTTCTCTTTCTTCCTTTCCTTGCCCCTCCTGCTACTCCTCCTCCTGCACCTTCTTCTCATCGTGTTCCTCCTCTTGTTGCTCTTTCTTCTCCTGCTGCACTCCTCGCGCCCCTCCTGCTGCTACTCCTTATGCTCCTCCTTCCTCTCCTCCTCTTTCTCCATTTCTCTTCCATTGTGATCCTTCTCTCTCTTCTCCTCCTAATCTTCCTGCTACTCTTCATCCTATTCTGCTTTCTACTTCGAAATCTGCTCCTCGCTCTTCTACTGCTTCTTTTTTTGCTCGTCCTGCTCCTCTTTCCGCTTTTTTATCTTCTCGTTCTCTTCGTCATGATTACATTATATCTTATTACAAAAAAGCCCACCACCAGCCTTCACCAGAAATTTACAGGTCTAATCTTACGAACTCCCGTACCGGCCAAAACAGGCCAACTAGAGCCATGTGCGCGCCAGTCCGCATCCGTCCGGGTACCGGACCGGTCAAAACAGGCCACGCGGGACCCGTTTGCGCTTTTAGCATGCTACGCGCGGCCTACACCTGAGATTTTACGAGCCAGTCCGCGTCTGTCGGGAGACGGGACAACTGGGGCCCGTTCGCGCTTCTAACATGCAATACTATTATCTAGAACCCAAAAAGAAAAAAGTGTTCTTTATAAAGGTTTTTCTTCATCTGCTCTCTCCTCTCCCGCTCTTTTTTCTTCTCCTGTCTCTTCTCCTTCTCTTCGCTCTGATCCCTCCTCCTCCTTCTCACCGTGGTCATTCATTTTATTCAACTATTTATCCTGGTTCGCTGGTTCTCCTTGTTCTCGTTCTCATAGAGCTCCTCCTCCTTCTGCTCTCTCCTCTCCTGCGTATACACAATAAAATATATAGACAACGGATATAAAAGCAATAAAAAAGCAATGTGTATAACAGTGAAATTACAGTGACAAATGATAATAACCGCAGGTCCCGGTATATATCTGGAGCAGAGACGTATTGCGACGCGGACCTCAAATAATGTAATATACATATATAAAGCAGATCGATCGCATTATTGTAATTTAGTATGTATTTATAAAACCTAAGTCATATTAATAGAGTTGTGCAAATTTTATATCACCCCATTTTTTAGGTAAAATAAATATTTTTACATTTTATAAGAAAAACAGACACTGTTGTTACAACACATGTAATACACGCATACTTAAAATAATGTTTAGAAACAGATAACGAATCAATACATGCACCATCACAAATTTGTCTTCATCTGGTAAAAACTAAATCTTTGTTTATGAGACTCTCGAATTTTTCTACAACACACTTAGTTTTTATGTCACTTGTGGCACACAGTAGTGAGTGTACATCGTTCACAATCTCCATTGACTCCACTAACGACAACCTAGTGTTTTGTAATCTTTCATTGAGTCAAATGAACCTTTATAATTGTCGTAAATTGTTTTTAAATCAGTTTCAACGGAAGTATTTTCAAATCTCTTCTGGCTTTCCTTAATTGCTGTAACTTCGTTAGGTTTGAATCGCAGAACCACAGATGTTATTTGTTGGAAATTCTCGCAATCATAGAGAGCCGTGTGAGAATTGGCTCTGGTGGCTGGGGAATACCGGGGCACCGTCTGTGAATTCTCGAATTTGTCTGAGAGATTTTAAAAACACTTTTTTTTGTATTTTAATGCATGCGCCTCTGGATAACATTGCCGAATACTTTGTGCTACAAGGTGTGCATGCAGCATCAACTTTACACGTCACATGTAAAAGTCCCTTACACTTGTCCCTAAGGTAACGCACACAACACACTGTCGCTGCACCATCGCTCACAAACATCAACAGTTGATCAGCGGAATTTGAAATTTTGTTAGCGTACCCAGCACTATCTTCACATTTGTTTCACCAGTGCACTTTTACATTCTTTTGTTAGCTAATAAAATGGGAAATGTCGGTCTTACGGGATCTAGAACAGCACGCACTACAATATGCAAAATAGATTTTTTTCTGTTCAATCTGTCGTTTCGTTGAGACATAGCCACCGCTGCTTATCTTTTACTACAGCTTTGTTCCTGTTTTCGATGACGTTACGTACAGTAGGCACAGTCCTCTGCAACGCTCTCTGGGATGGTAGCTTCCAGTTGGGATTGTATTTATTCCAGAAGTCATGAAACGGTTGCTTATCGAGTAGATGAAGTCTCAAATCACAGGCGATCATCATGAACAATAAATCTAACATAAATTGCGTTTGTAGTTATACGTTATTTTCCTTATTTTGGTGTCGTACACTATTTATATGATTTTTACAGTCGCTTTTCTACCAGCACATCAACGATGTATCGCGAACTTTAGAATATATCTTAGCACCATCATAATATAAATTGCGAAATTCTTTAATAAACTTTCGCACCGCCTCAAGCGTCGGTTTCCTTTTTCCCTTCCGCACGTCCGTCATATTTGATAATTATACGTCCGTCTTAAGTAAAGATCTGCTAGATACTGACTTGTAACTTTACACAGATAAAAAGATTTCTTTAAATCAAAGAAATATTTTCTTGCTCGTATTTAAAAGAACCATTTTCTTCAGTTAATGCATAATTCTTCCAATGAAAGAAATTCGTGTTAACTAAAGGAAGCATTAACTAAAAGAAATGTTTTTTTTTAAACTTTTTTATCTGTGTACGGTACCTGCTTCGCCGAAAAATTTGCCCACCTCTAGTAATTTATTATATATTTTAACTCCTACTCTTGTAAAAGAATTAAATGTTTTACTCATCGTAAAGTTATGACGCTCCTCGTTCTCCTCCCGCTGCTGTTGTCCCCTCCTGTCCTTCTCCTCTTGGTGAATGATACTTCCTGCTTCCCCTTCTGCTCCTGCTCCTCCAGCTCCTCCTCCTCCTGCTCCCTCTTCTCCTGTGTATACACAATACAATATATAGACAACAGATATAAAAGCAGTAAAAAAGCAATTTTTATAACAGTGAAATTATAGTGAGAAATGACAATAATCGCAGGTCACAGTATATATCTGAAAGTTAAAGCATAAAATATAAAGTAGTAAGTACAGGTGTTACGCAGAATCATCCGAGCGTTCAGAGTCCCTCAAAGTGCTCCTCCAAGGAGTATAATGCTCGTAACGAGAAAGTATTTTTGAGATGTTTCCAAGTAGCGTATTATTATAAAATTTAATATTGTTGGTTAATTTATTATCATATTTTAAATTTTAACACTTACTCTCATATAGGATTAAATGATGTTTACTCTTCGTAAAGTTATGACCCTCCTCGTTCTCCTACTGCTCCTCCTTCTCCTCCTGCTGCTCTTGTCCCCTCCTCTCCTTCTCCTCTTGGTCTTCCTGCTCCTTCTCATCGTACTCCTTTCTTTCTCTTTTCCTTGCTCTTCTGCTGCTTCTCCTCCTGCTTCTACTTCTCCTTCTGCTGCTCCTGCTCTCTACTTCTGCCTCTCTCTCCTGCGTATGCACAATAAAATATATAGACAACGAATATATAAGCAAGAAAAAAGCAATTTGTATAACAGTGAAATTATAGTGACAAATGATAATAATCGCAGGTCCCAGTTTATATCTGAAAGTTAAAGTATAAAATATAAAGTAGTAAGTACAGGTGTTACACAGAATCATCCCAGCGTTCAGAGTCCCTCAAAGTGCTCCTCCAAGGAGTATAATGCTCGTAACGAGAAAGTATTTTTGAGATGTTTCCAAGTAGCCCATTACTATAAAATTTAATATTGTTGGTTAATTTATTATATATTTTAAATTTTAACACTTACTCTCATATAGGAATTAAATGTTTTACTCTTCGTAAAGTTGTGACCCTCCTCGTTCTCCTATTGCTCCTCCTCCTCCCGCTGCTCTTGTCCCCTCTTCTCCTTCTCCTCTTGGACTTCCTGCTCCTTCTCTTTCTTCCTTTCCTTGCCCCTCCTGCTACTCCTCCTCCTGCACCTTCTTCTCATCGTGTTCCTCCTCTTGTTGCTCTTTCTTCTCCTGCTCCACTCCTCGCGCCCCTCCTGCTGCTACTCCTTATGCTCCTCCTTCCTCTCCTCCTCTTTCTCCATTTCTCTTCCATTGTGATCCTTCTCTCTCTTCTCCTCCTAATCTTCCTGCTACTCTTCATCCTATTCTGCTTTCTACTTCGAAATCTGCTCCTCGCTCTTCTACTGCTTCTTTTTTTGCTCGTCCTGCTCCTCTTTCCGCTTTTTTATCTTCTCGTTCTCTTCGTCATGATTACATTATATCTTATTACAAAAAAGCCCACCACCAGCCTTCACCAGAAATTAAATTAAAATTAATTAAGAAAACAGGCCCACTAGAGCCATGTGCGCGCCAGTCCGCATCCGTCCGGGTACCGGACCGGTCAAAACAGGCCACGCGGGACCCGTTTGCGCTTTTAGCATGCTACGCGCGGCCTACACCTGAGATTTTACGAGCCAGTCCGCGTCTGTCGGGAGACGGGACAACTGGGGCCCGTTCGCGCTTCTAACATGCAATACTATTATCTAGAACCCAAAAAGAAAAAAGTGTTCTTTATAAAGGTTTTTCTTCATCTGCTCTCTCCTCTCCCGCTCTTTTTTCTTCTCCTGTTCTTCTTTCTCCTTCTCCTTCGCTTCCTGATCCCTCTTCCTCCTTCTCACCGTGGTCATTCATTTTATTCAACTATTTATCCTGGTTCGCCTGGTTCTCCTTGTTCTCGTTCTCATAGAGCTCCTCCTCCTTCTGCTCTCTCCTCTCCTGCGTATACACAATAAAATATATAGACAACGGATATAAAAGCAATAAAAAAGCAATGTGTATAACAGTGAAATTACAGTGACAAATGATAATAACCGCAGGTCCCGGTATATATCTGGAGCAGAGACGTATTGCGACGCGGACCTCAAATAATGTAATATACATATATAAAGCAGATCGATCGCATTATTGTACTTTAGTATGTATTTATAAAACCTAAGTCATATTAATAGAGTTGTGCAAATTTTATATCACCCCATTTTTTAGGTAAAATAAATATTTTTACATTTTATAAGAAAAACCGACACTGCTGTTACAACACATGTAATACACGCATACTTGAAATAATGTTTAGAAACAGATAACGAATCAATACATGCACCATCACAAATTTGTCTTCATCTGGTAAAAACTAAACCTTTGTTTATGAGACTCTCGAATTTTTCTACAACACACTTAGTTTTTATGTCACTTGTGGCACACAGTAGTGAGTGTACATCGTTCACAATCTCCATTGACTCCACTAACGACAACCTAGTGTTTTGTAATCTTTCTATTGAGTCAAATGAACCTTTATAATTGTCGTAAATTGTTTTTCAGTTTCAACGCAAGTATTTTCAAATCTCTTCTGGCTTTCCTTAATTGCTGTAACTTCGTTAGGTTTGAATCGCAGAATCACAGATGTTATTTGTTGGAAATTCTCGCAATCATAGAGAGCCGTGTGAGAATTGGCTCTGGTGGCTGGAGAATACCGGGGCACCGTCTGTTGAATTCTCGAATTTGTCTGAGAGATTTTAAAAACACTTTTTTTTGTATTTCAATGTGCGCCTCGGGATAACATTGCCGAATACTTTGTGCTACAAGGTGTGCATGCAGCATCAACTTTACACGTCACATGTAAAAGTCCCTTACACTTGTCCCCAAGGTAACGCACACAACACACTGTCGCTGCACCATCGCTCACAAACATCAACAGTTGATCAGCGGAATTTGAAATTTTGTTAGCGTACCCAGCACTATCTTCACATTTGTTTCACCAGTGCACTTTTACATTCTTTTGTTAGCTAATAAAATGGGAAATGTCGGTGTTACGGGATCTAGAACAGCACGCACTACAATATGCAAAATAGAATTTTTTCTGTTCAATCTGTCGTTTCGTTGAGACATAGCCACCGCTGCTTATCTTTTGCTACAGCTTTGTTCCTGTTTTCGTGACGTTACGTACAGTAGGCACAGTCCTCTGCAACGCTCTCTGGGAGGGTAGCTTCCAGTTGGGATTGTATTTATTCCAGAAGTCATGAAACGGTTGCTTATCGAGTAGATGAAGTCTCAAATCACAGGCGATCATCATGAACAATAAATCTAACATAAATTGCGTGTGTAGTTCACGTTATTTTCCTTATTTTGGTGTCGTACACTATTTATATGTTTTTTTCAGTCGCTTTTTACCAGCACATCAACGAGGTATTCGCAAACTTTAGAGTATATTTTAGCACCATCATAATATAAATTGCGAAATTCTTTAATAAACTTTCGCACCACCTCAAGCGATGGTCTCCTTTTTTCTTTTCCGCACGTCCGTCATATTTAATAATTATACGTTCGTCTTAAGTAAAGATCTGCTACATACTGACTTGTAACTCTACACAGATAAAAAATTTCTTTAAATCAAAGAAATATTTCCTTGCTCGTATTTAAAAGAACAATTTTGTTCAGTTAATGCATATTTCTTCCAATGAAAGACAATTCGTGTTAACTAAAGGAAGCATTAACTAAAAGAAAATGTTGTCTTTTCAAGTACGGCAAACAAATATTTCACTGATTTAAAGAAACTCTTTTATCTGAAACATTTGCCCAACTCTAATAGTTTATTATAAAAAAATTAAATGTTTTACTCATCGTAAAGTTATGACGCTCCTCGTTCTCCTCCTCCTGCACTTGTCCCCTTCTCTCCTTCTCCTCTTGGTGAATGATACTTCCTGCTTTCCTTCTCCTCCTGCTCCTCCAGCTCCTCCTCCTCTGCTCTCTCCACTCCTGCGTATACACAATAAATAATATTAGACAACGAATATATAAGCAATAAAAAAGCAATTTGTATAACAGTGAAATTATAGTGACAAATGATAATAATCGCAGGTCCCAGTATATATCTGAAAATTAGAATATAAAATATAAAGTAGTAAGTTGCAGGTGTTACACAGACTCATCCCAGCGTTCACAGTCCCTCAAAGTAGCTCCTCCTAGGAGTATAGATGCTCGTAAAGAGAAAGTATTTATGAAGTGTTTCCAAGTAGCCTATTATTATAAAATTTAATATTGTTGGTTAATTTATTATATATTTTAACACTTACTCTCATATAGGAATTAAATGTTTTACTCTTCGTAAAGTTATGACCCTCCTCGTTCTCCTACTGCTCCTCCTTCTACTCCCGCTGCTCTTGTCCCCTCCTCTCCTTCTCCTCTTGGTCTTCCTGCTCCTTCTCATCGTACTCCTTGTCTTTCTTCCTTTCCTTGCTCCTCCTGCTGCTCCTCCTCCTGCTTCTCCTGCTTCTATTTCTGCTCCTGCTGCTCCAGCTCCTCCTCCTTCTGCTCTCTCCTCTCCTGCGTATACACAATAAAATATATAGACAACGAATATATAAGCAATAAAAAAGCAATTTGTATAAGAGTGAAATTATAGTGACAAATGATAATAATCGCAGGTCCCAGTATATATCTGAAAGTTAAAGTATAAAATATAAAGTAGTAAGTACAGATGTTACACAGAATCATCCCAGCGTTCAGAGTCCCTCAAAGTGCTCCTCCAATGAGTATAATGCTCGTAAAGAGAAAGTATTTTTGAGGTATTTCCAAGTAGCCTATTATTATAAAATTTAATATTGTTGGTTAATTTATTATATATTTTAACACTTACTCTCATATGGGAATTAAATGTTTTACTCTTCGTAAGGTTATGACCCTCCTCGTTCTCCTACTGCTCCTCCTTCTCCTCCCGCTGCTCTTGTCCCCTCCTCTCCTTCTCCTCTTGGTCTTCCTGCTCCTTCTCTTTCTTCCTTTCCTTGCCCCTCCTGCTACTCCTCCTCCTGCTCCTTCTTCTTATCGTGCTCCTCCTCTTGTTGCTCTTTCTTCTCCTGCTGCTACTCCTCGTGCTCCTCCTGCTGCTACTCCTTATGCTCCTCCTTCTACTCCTTCCTCGCCTCCTCTTTCTCCATTTCTCTTCCATTGTGATCCTTCTCCCTCTTCCTCTCCTATTCTTCCTGCTACTCTTCATCCTGTCTTCTTTCTACTTCGAAATCTGCTTCTCGCTCTTCTACTGCTTCTCTTTTTGCTCTTCCTGCTCCTCTTTCCGCTTCTTTATCTTCTCGTTCTCCTCGTCATGATTACATTATATCTTATTACAAAAAAGCCCACCACCAGCCTTCACCAGAAATTTCACGGGCCAGTCTACGTACTCCCGGACCGGCCCAAAACAAGCCAACTACAGTCATGTGCGCGCCAGTCCGCATCCGTCCGGGTACCAGACCGGTCAAAACAGGCCACGCGGGACCCGTTTGCGCTTTTAGCATGCTACGCGCGGCCTACACCTGAGATTTTACGAGCCAGTCCGCGTCTGTCGGGAGACGGGACAACTGGGGCCCGTTCGCGCTTCTAACATGCAATACTATTATCTAGAACCCAAAAAGAAAAAAGTGTTCTTTATAAAGGTTTTTCTTCATCTGCTCTCTCCTCTCCCGCTCTTCTTTCTCCTTCTCCTTCTCTTCTGATCCCTCCTCCTCCTTCTCACCGTGGTCATTCATTTATTCAACTATTCCTCCTGGTTCTCCTTGTTCTCGTTCTCATAGAGCTCTTCCTCCTTCTGCTCTCTCCTCTCCTGCGTATACACAATAAAATATATAGACAACGGATATAAAAGCAATAAAAAAGCAATGTGTATAACAGTGAAATTACAGTGACAAATGATAATAACCGCAGGTTCCAGTATATATCTGGAGCAGATACGTATTGCGACGCGGACCTCAAATAATGTAATATACATATATAAAGCAGATCGATCGCATTATTGTAATTAGTATGTATTTATAAAACCTAAGTCATATTAATAGAGTTGTGCAAATTTTATATCACTACCTTTTTTAGGTAAAATAAATATTTTTACATTTTATAAGAAAAACAGACACTGTTGTTACAACACATGTAATAACGCATACTTAAAATAATGTTTAGAAACAGATAACGAATCAATACATGCACCATCACAAATTTTGTCTTCATCTGGTAAAAACTAAATCTTTGTTTCTGACACACTCGAATTTTTCTACAAACACACTTAGTATTTATGTCACTTGTGCACACAGTAGTAAGTGTACATCGTTCACTATCCGCATTGACTCCACTAACGGCAACCTAGTCACAAATGAACCTTTATAATTGTCGTAAATTGTTTTTAAATCAGTTTCAACGGATGTATTTTCAAATCTTTTCTGGCTTTCCTTAATTGCTGTAACTTCGTTAGGTTTGAATCGCAGAACCACAGATGTTATTTGTTGGAAATTCTCGCAATCATAGAGAACCGTGTGAGAATTGGCTCTGGTGGCTGGGGAATACCGGGGCATCGTGTGTAGAATTCTCGAATTTGTCTGGTAGATTTTAAAAAACATTTTTTTTGTATTTTAATGCATGCGCCTCTGGATAACATTGCCGAATACTTTGTGCTACAAGGTGTGCATGCAGCATCAACTTTACACGTCACATGTAAAAGTCCCTTACACTTGTCCCTAAGGTAACGCACACAACACACTGTCGCTACACCATCGCTCACAAACATCAACAGCTGATCAGCGGAATTGGAAATTTTGTTAGCGTACCCAGCACTATCTTCACATTTGTTTCACCAATGCACTTTTATATTCTTTTGTTAGCTCATAAAATGGGAAATGTCGGTCTTACGGGACCTAGAACAACACGCACTATAATATGCAAAATAGATTTTTTTTGTTCAATCTGTCGTTTCGTTGAGACATAGCCACCGCTGCTTATCTTTTACTACAGCTTTGTTCCTGTTTTCGATGACGTAACGTACAGTAGGCACAGTCCTCTGCAACGCTCTCTGGGATGGTAGCTTCCAGTTGGGATTGTATTTATTCCAGAAGTCATGAAACGGTTGCTTATCGAGTAGATGAAGTCTCAAATCACAGGCGATCATCATGAACAATAAATCTAACATAAATTGCGTTTGTAGTTACACGTTATTTTCCTTATTTTGGTGTCTACACTATTTATATGTTTTTTCAGGTCGCTTTTGTACCAGCACATCAACGAGGTATCGCAAACTTTAGAGTATATTTTTAGCACCATCATAATATAAATTGCAAAATTCTTTAATAAACTTTCGCACCACTTCAAGCGATGGTCTCCTTTTTCCCTTCCGCACGTTCCGTCATATTTAATAATTTATACGTTCGTCTTAAGTAAAGATCTGCTACATACTGACTTGTAACTCTACACAGATAAAAAAATTTCTTTAAATCAAAGAAATATTTCCTTGCTCGTATTTAAAAGAACAATTTTGTTCAGTTAATGCATATTTCTTCCAATGAAAGCAATTCGTGTTAACTAAAGGAAGCATTAACTAAACGAAATGTTGTCTTTTTCAAGTACGGGCAAACAAATATTTCACTGATTTAAAGAAACTCTTTTATCTGAAACATTTGCCCAACTCTAATAGTTTATTATAAAAAAATTAAATGTTTTACTCATCGTAAAGTTATGACGCTCCTCGTTCTCCTCCTCCTGCACTTGTCCCCTTCTCTCCCTCTCCTCTTGGTGAATGATACTTCCTGCTTTTCCTTCTCCTCCTGCTCCTCCAGCTCCTCCTCCTTCTGCTCTCTCCACTCCTGCGTATACACAATAAAATATATAGACAACGAATATATAAGCACTAAAAAAGCAGTGTATAACAGTGAAATTATAGTGACAAATGATAATAATCGCAGGTCCAATATATATCTGAAAGTTAAAGTATAAAATATAAAGTAGTAAGTACAGATGTTACACAGAATCATCCCAGCGTTCAGAGTCCCTCAAAGTGCTCCTCCAATGAGTATAATGCTCGTAAAGAGAAAGTATTTTTGAGGTATTTCCAAGTAGCCTATTATTATAAAATTTAATATTGTTGGTTAATTTATTATATATTTTAACACTTACTCTCATATGGGAATTAAATGTTTTACTCTTCGTAAGGTTATGACCCTCCTCGTTCTCCTACTGCTCCTCCTTCTCCTCCCGCTGCTCTTGTCCCCTCCTCTCCTTCTCCTCTTGGTCTTCCTGCTCCTTCTCTTTCTTCCTTTCCTTGCCCCTCCTGCTACTCCTCCTCCTGCTCCTTCTTCTTATCGTGCTCCTCCTCTTGTTGCTCTTTCTTCTCCTGCTGCTACTCCTCGTGCTCCTCCTGCTGCTACTCCTTATGCTCCTCCTTCTACTCCTTCCTCTCCTCCTCTTTCTCCATTTCTCTTCCATTGTGATCCTTCTCCCTCTTCTTCTCCTATTCTTCCTGCTACTCTTCATCCTGGTCTTCTTTCTACTTCGAAATCTGTTTCTCGCTCTTCTACTGCTTCTCTTTTTGCTCTTCCTGCTCCTCTTTCCGCTTCTTTATCTTCTCGTTCTCCTCGTCATGATTACATTATATCTTATTACAAAAAAGCCCACCACCAGCCTTCACCAGAAATTTCACGGGCCAGTCTACGTACTCCCGGACCGGCCCAAAACAAGTCAACTACAGTCATGTGCGCGCCAGTCCGCATCCGTCCGGGTACCGGACCGGTCAAAACAAGCCACGCGGGACCCGTTTGCGCTTTTAGCATGCTACGCGCGGCCTACACCTGAGATTTTACGAGCCAGTCCGCGTCTGTCGGGAGACGGGACATCTGGGGCCCGTTCGCGCTTCTAACATGCAATACTATTATCTAGAACCCAAAAAGAAAAAAGTGTTCTTTATAAAGGTTTTTCTTCATCTGCTCTCTCCTCTCCCGCTCTTCTTTCTCCTTCTCCTTCTCTTCCTGATCCCTCCTCCTCCTTCTCACCGTGGTCATTCATTTTATTCAACTATTCCTCCTGGTTCTCCTGGTTCTCCTTGTTCTCGTTCTCATAGAGCTCTTCCTCCTGGTTCTCCTAGTTCTCCTTGTTCTCGTTCTCATAGAGCTCTTCCTCCTTCTGCTCTCTCCTCTCCTGCGTATACACAATAAAATATATAGACAACGAATATATAAGCAATAAAAAAGCAATTTATATAACAGTGAAATTATAGTGACAAATGATAATAATCGCAGGTCCCAGTATATATCTGAAAATTAGAATATAAAATATAAAGTAGTAAGTTGCAGGTGTTACACAGACTCATCCCAGCGTTCACAGTCCCTCAAAGTATTCCTGCTAGGAGTATAGTGCTCGTAAAGAGAAAGTATTTATGAAGTGTTTCCAAGTAGCCTATTATTATAAAATTTAATATTGTTGGTTAATTTATTATATATTTTAACACTTACTCTCATATAGGAATTAAATGTTTTACTCTTCGTAAAGTTATGACCCTCCTCGTTCTCCTACTGCTCCTCCTTCTCCTCCCGCTGCTCTTGTCCCCTCCTCTCCTTCTCCTCTTGGTCTTCCTGCTCCTTCTCATCGTACTCCTTGTCTTTCTTCCTTTCCTTGCTCCTCCTGCTGCTCCTCCTCCTGCTTCTCCTGCTGCTCCAGCTCCTCCTCCTTCTGCTCTCTCCTCTCCTGCGTATACACAATAAAATATATAGACAACGAATATATAAGCAATAAAAAAGCAATTTGTATAAGAGTGAAATTATAGTGACAAATGATAATAATCGCAGGTCCCAGTATATATCTGAAAGTTAAAGTATAAAATATAAAGTAGTAAGTACAGATGTTACACAGAATCATCCCAGCGTTCAGAGTCCCTCAAAGTGCTCCTCCAATGAGTATAATGCTCGTAAAGAGAAAGTATTTTTGAGGTATTTCCAAGTAGCTATTATTATAAAATTTAATATTGTTGGTTAATTTATTATATATTTTAACACTTACTCTCATATGGGAATTAAATGTTTTACTCTTCGTAAGGTTATGACCCTCCTCGTTCTCCTACTGCTCCTCCTTCTCCTCCCGCTGCTCTTGTCCCCTCCTCTCCTTCTCCTCTTGGTCTTCCTGCTCCTTCCCTCTTCCTTTCCTTGCCCCTCCTGCTACTCCTCCTCCTGCTCCTTCTTCTTATCGTGCTCCTCCTCTTGTTGCTCTTTCTTCTCCTGCTGCTACTCCTCGTGCTCCTCCTGCTGCTACTCCTTATGCTCCTCCTTCTACTCCTTCCTCTCCTCCTCTTTCTCCATTTCTCTTCCATTGTGATCCTTCTCCCTCTTCCTCTCCTATTCTTCCTGCTACTCTTCATCCTGGTCTTCTTTCTACTTCGAAATCTGCTTCTCGCTCTTCTACTGCTTCTCTTTTTGCTCTTCCTGCTCCTCTTTCCGCTTCTTTATCTTCTCGTTCTCCTCGTCATGATTACATTATATCTTATTACAAAAAAGCCCACCACCAGCCTTCACCAGAAATTTCACGGGCCAGTCTACGTACTCCCGGACCGGCCCAAAACAAGCCAACTACAGTCATGTGCGCGCCAGTCCGCATCCGTCCGGTACCAGACCGGTCAAAACAGGCACGCGGGACCCGTTTGCGCTTTTAGCATGCTACGCGCGGCCTACACCTGAGATTTTACGAGCCAGTCCGCGTCTGTCGGGAGACGGGACAACTGGGGCCCGTTCGCGCTTCTAACATGCAATACTATTATCTAGAACCCAAAAAGAAAAAAGTGTTCTTTATAAAGGTTTTTCTTCATCTGCTCTCTCCTCTCCCGCTCTTCTTTCTCCTTCTCCTTCTCTTCTTGATCCCTCCTCCTCCTTCTCACCGTTGTCATTCATTTATTCAACTATTCCTCCTGTTCTCCTTGTTCTCGTTCTCATAGAGCTCTCCTCCTTCTGCTCTCTCCTCTCCTGCGTATACACAATAAAATATATAGACAACGGATATAAAGCAATAAAAAAGCAATGTGTATAACAGTGAAATTACAGTGACAAATGATAATAACCGCAGGTCCCAGTATATATCTGGAGCAGAGACGTATTGCGACGCGGACCTCAAATAATGTAATATACATATATAAAGCAGATCGATCGCATTATTGTAATTTAGTATGTATTTATAAACCTAAGTCATATTAATAGAGTGTGCAAATTTTATATCACTACCTTTTTAGGTAAAATAAATATTTTTACATTTTATAGAAAAAACGACACTGTTGTTACAAACACATGTAATACACGCATACTTAAAATAATGTTTAGAAACAGATAACGAATCAATACATGCACCATCACAAATTTGTCTTCATCTGGTAAAAACTAAATCTTTGTTTCTGACACACTCGAATTTTTCTACAACACACTTAGTATTTATGTCACTTGTGGCACACAGTAGTAAGTGTACATCGTTCACTATCCGCATTGACTCCACTAACGGCAACCTAGTCACAAATGAACCTTTATAATTGTCGTAAATTGTTTTTAAATCAGTTTCAACGGATGTATTTTCAAATCTTTTCTGGCTTTCCTTAATTGCTGTAACTTCGTTAGGTTTGAATCGCAGAACCACAGATGTTATTTGTTGGAAATTCTCGCAATCATAGAGAACCGTGTGAGAATTGGCTCTGGTGGCTGGGGAATACCGGGGCATCGTGTGTAGAATTCTCGAATTTGTCTGGTAGATTTTAAAAACATTTTTTTTTGTATTTTAATGCATGCGCCTCTGGATAACATTGCCGAATACTTTGTGCTACAAGGTGTGCATGCAGCATCAACTTTTACACGTCACATGTAAAAGTCCCTTACACTTGTCCCTAAGGTAACGCACACAACACACTGTCGCTACACCATCGCTCACAAACATCAACAGCTGATCAGCGGAATTGGAAATTTTGTTAGCGTACCCAGCACTATCTTCACATTTGTTTCACCAATGCACTTTTACATTCTTTTGTTAGCTCATAAAATGGGAAATGTCGGTCTTACGGGACCTAGAACAGCACGCACTATAATATGCAAAATAGATTTTTTTTGTTCAATCTGTCGTTTCGTTGAGACATAGCCACCGCTGCTTATCTTTTACTACAGCTTTGTTCCTGTTTTCGATGACGTAACGTACAGTAGGCACAGTCCTCTGCAACGCTCTCTGGGATGGTAGCTTCCAGTTGGGATTGTATTTATTCCAGAAGTCATGAAACGGTTGCTTATCGAGTAGATGAAGTCTCAAATCACAGGCGATCATCATGAACAATAAATCTAACATAAATTGCGTTTGTAGTTACACGTTATTTTCCTTATTTTGGTGTCGTACACTATTTATATGTTTTTTTCAGTCGCTTTTGTACCAGCACATCAACGAGGTATCGCAAACTTTAGAGTATATTTTAGCACCATCATAATATAAATTGCAAAATTCTTTAATAAACTTTCGCACCACTTCAAGCGATGGTCTCCTTTTTTCCCTTCCGCACGTCCGTCATATTTAATAATTATACGTTCGTCTTAAGTAAAGATCTGCTACATACTGACTTGTAACTCTACACAGATAAAAAAATTTCTTTAAATCAAAGAAATATTTCCTTGCTCGTATTTAAAAGAACAATTTTGTTCAGTTAATGCATATTTCTTCCAATGAAAGCAATTCGTGTTAACTAAAGGAAGCATTAACTAAACGAAATGTTGTCTTTTTCAAGTACGGGCAAACAAATATTTCACTGATTTAAAGAAACTCTTTTATCTGAAACATTTGCCCAACTCTAATAGTTTATTATAAAAAAATTAAATGTTTTACTCATCGTAAAGTTATGACGCTCCTCGTTCTCCTCCTCCTGCACTTGTCCCCTTCTCTCCTTCTCCCTCTTGGTGAATGATACTTCCTGCTTTTCCTTCTCCTCCTGCTCCTCCAGCTCCTCCTCCTTCTGCTCTCTCCACTCCTGCGTATACACAATAAAATATATAGACAACGAATATATAAGCACTAAAAAAGCAGTGTATAACAGTGAAATTATAGTGACAAATGATAATAATCGCAGGTCCCAGTATATATCTGAAAGTTAAAGTATAAAATATAAAGTAGTAAGTACAGATGTTACACAGAATCATCCCAGCGTTCAGAGTCCCTCAAAGTGCTCCTCCAATGAGTATAATGCTCGTAAAGAGAAAGTATTTTTGAGTATTTCCAAGTAGCCTATATTATTATAAAATTTAATATTGTGGTTAATTTATTATATATTTTAACACTTACTCTCATATGGGAATTAAATGTTTACTCTTCGTAAGGTTATGACCTCCTCGTTCTCCTACTGTCCTCCTTCTCCTCCCGCTGCTCTTGTCCCCTCCTCTCCTTCTCCTCTTGGTCTTCCTGCTCCTTCTCTTTCTTCCTTTCCTTGCCCCTCCTGCTACTCCTCCTCCTGCTCCTTCTTCTTATCGTGCTCCTCCTCTTGTTGCTCTTTCTTCTCCTGCTGCTACTCCTCTGCTCCTCCTGCTGCTACTCCTTATGCTCCTCCTTCTACTCCTTCCTCTCCTCCTCTTTCTCCATTTTCTTCCATTGTGATCCTTCTCCCTCTTCTTCTCCTATTCTTCCTGCTACTCTTCATCCTGGTCTTCTTTCTACTTTCGAAATCTTGCTTCTCGCTCTTCTACTGCTTCTCTTTTTGCTCTTCCTGCTCCTCTTTCCGCTTCTTTATCTTCTCGTTCTCCTCGTCATGATTACATTATATCTTATTACAAAAAAGCCCACCACCAGCTTTCACCAGAAATTTCACGGCCAGTCTACGTACTCCCGGACCGGCCCAAAACAAGCCAACTACAGTCATGTGCGCGCCAGTCCGCATCCGTCCGGGTACCGGACCGGTCAAAACAGGCCACGCGGGACCCGTTTGCGCTTTTAGCATGCTACGCGCGGCCTACACCTGAGATTTTACGAGCCAGTCCGCGTCTGTCGGGAGACGGGACAACTGGGGCCCGTTCGCGCTTCTAACATGCAATACTATTATCTAGAACCCAAAAGAAAAAAAGTGTTCTTTATAAAGGTTTTTCTTCATCTGCTCTCTCCTCTCCCGCTCTTCTTTCTCCTCTCCTCTCTTTCCTGATCCCTCCTCCTCCTTCTCACCGTGGTCATTCATTTTATTCAACTATTCCTCCTGGTTCTCCTGGTTCTCGTTCTCATAGAGCTCTTCCCCCTGGTTCTCCTGGTTCTCCTTGTTCTCGTTCTCATAGAGCTCTTCCTCCTTCTGCTCTCTCCTCTCCTGCGTATACACAATAAAATATATAGACAACGAATATATAAGCAATAAAAAAGCAATTTGTATAACAGTGAAATTATAGTGACAAATGATAATAATCGCAGGTCCCAGTATATATCTGAAAATTAGAATATAAAATATAAAGTAGTAAGTTGCAGGTGTTACACAGACTCATCCCAGCGTTCACAGTCCCTCAAAGTATTCCTCCTAGGAGTATAGTGCTCGTAAAGAGAAAGTATTTATGAAGTGTTTCCAAGTAGCCTATTATTATAAAATTTAATATTGTTGGTTAATTTATTATATATTTTAACACTTACTCTCATATAGGAATTAAATGTTTTACTCTTCGTAAAGTTATGACCCTCCTCGTTCTCCTACTGCTCCTCCTTCTCCTCCCGCTGCTCTTGTCCCCTCCTCTCCTTCTCCTCTTGGTCTTCCTGTCCTTCTCATCGTACTCCTTGTCTTTCTTCCTTTCCTTGCTCCTCCTGCTGCTCCTCCTCCTGCTTCTCCTGCTTCTATTTCTCCTCCTGCTGCTCCAGCTCCTCCTCCTTCTGCTCTCTCCTCTCCTGCGTATACACAATAAAATATATAGACAACGAATATATAAGCAATAAAAAAGCAATTTGTATAAGAGTGAAATTATAGTGACAAATGATAATAATCGCAGGTCCCAGTATATATCTGAAAGTTAAAGTATAAAATATAAAGTAGTAAGTACAGGTGTTACACAGAATCATCCCAGCGTTCAGAGTCCCTCAAAGTGCTCCTCCAATGAGTATAATGCTCGTAAAGAGAAAGTATTTTTGAGGTATTTCCAAGTAGCCTATTATTATAAAATTTAATATTGTTGGTTAATTTATTATATATTTTAACACTTACTCTCATATGGAATTAAATGTTTTACTCTTCGTAAGGTTATGACCCTCCTCGTTCTCCTACTGCTCCTCCTTCTCCTCCCGCTGCTCTTGTCCCCTCCTCTCCTTCTCCTCTTGGTCTTCCTGCTCCTTCTCTTTCTTCCTTTCCTTGCCCCTCCTGCTACTCCTCCTCCTGCTCCTTCTTCTTATCGTGCTCCTCCTCTTGTTGCTCTTTCTTCTCCTGCTGCTACTCCTCGTGCTCCTCCTGCTGCTACTCCTTATGCTCCTCCTTCTACTCCTTCCTCTCCTCCTCTTTCTCCATTTCTCTTCCATTGTGATCCTTCTCCCTCTTCTTCTCCTATTCTTCCTGCTACTCTTCATCCTGGTCTTCTTTCTACTTCGAAATCTGCTTCTCGCTCTTCTACTGCTTCTCTTTTTGCTCTTCCTGCTCCTCTTTCCGCTTCTTTATCTTCTCGTTCTCCTCGTCATGATTACATTATATCTTATTACAAAAAAGCCCACCACCAGCCTTCACCAGAAATTTCACGGGCCAGTCTACGTACTCCCGGACCGGCCCAAAACAAGCCAACTACAGTCATGTGCGCGCCAGTCCGCATCCGTCCGGGTACCGGACCGGTCAAAACAGGCCACGCGGGACCCGTTTGCGCTTTTAGCATGCTACGCGCGGCCTACACCTGAGATTTTACGAGCCAGTCCGCGTCTGTCGGGAGACGGGACAACTGGGGCCCGTTCGCGCTTCTAACATGCAATACTATTATCTAGAACCCAAAAAGAAAAAAGTGTTCTTTATAAAGGTTTTTCTTCATCTGCTCTCTCCTCTCCCGCTCTTCTTTCTCCTTCTCCTTCTCTTCCTGATCCCTCCTCCTCCTTCTCACCGTGGTCATTCATTTTATTCAACTATTCCTCCTGGTTCTCCTTGTTCTCGTTCTCATAGAGCTCTTCCTCCTTCTGCTCTCTCCTCTCCTGCGTATACACAATAAAATATATAGACAACGGATATAAAAGCAATAAAAAAGCAATGTGTATAACAGTGAAATTACAGTGACAAATGATAATAACCGCAGGTCCCAGTATATATCTGGAGCAGAGACGTATTGCGACGCGGACCTCAAATAATGTAATATACATATATAAAGCAGATCGATCGCATTATTGTAATTTAGTATGTATTTATAAAACCTAAGTCATATTAATAGAGTTGTGCAAATTTTATATCACTACCTTTTTTAGGTAAAATAAATATTTTTACATTTTATAAGAAAAACAGACACTGTTGTTACAACACATGTAATACACGCATACTTAAAATAATGTTTAGAAACAGATAACGAATCAATACATGCACCATCACAAATTTGTCTTCATCTGGTAAAAACTAAATCTTTGTTTCTGACACACTCGAATTTTTCTACAACACACTTAGTATTTATGTCACTTGTGGCACACAGTAGTAAGTGTACATCGTTCACTATCCGCATTGACTCCACTAACGGCAACCTAGTCACAAATGAACCTTTATAATTGTCGTAAATTGTTTTTAAATCAGTTTCAACGGATGTATTTTCAAATCTTTTCTGGCTTTCCTTAATTGCTGTAACTTCGTTAGGTTTGAATCGCAGAACCACAGATGTTATTTGTTGGAAATTCTCGCAATCATAGAGAACCGTGTGAGAATTGGCTCTGGTGGCTGGGGAATACCGGGGCATCGTGTGTAGAATTCTCGAATTTGTCTGGTAGATTTTAAAAACATTTTTTTTTGTATTTTAATGCATGCGCCTCTGGATAACATTGCCGAATACTTTGTGCTACAAGGTGTGCATGCAGCATCAACTTTACACGTCACATGTAAAAGTCCCTTACACTTGTCCCTAAGGTAACGCACACAACACACTGTCGCTACACCATCGCTCACAAACATCAACAGCTGATCAGCGGAATTGGAAATTTTGTTAGCGTACCCAGCACTATCTTCACATTTGTTTCACCAATGCACTTTTATATTCTTTTGTTAGCTCATAAAATGGGAAATGTCGGTCTTACGGGACCTAGAACAGCACGCACTATAATATGCAAAATAGATTTTTTTTGTTCAATCTGTCGTTTCGTTGAGACATAGCCACCGCTGCTTATCTTTTACTACAGCTTTGTTCCTGTTTTCGATGACGTAACGTACAGTAGGCACAGTCCTCTGCAACGCTCTCTGGGATGGTAGCTTCCAGTTGGGATTGTATTTATTCCAGAAGTCATGAAACGGTTGCTTATCGAGTAGATGAAGTCTCAAATCACAGGCGATCATCATGAACAATAAATCTAACATAAATTGCGTTTGTAGTTACACGTTATTTTCCTTATTTTGGTGTCGTACACTATTTATATGTTTTTTTCAGTCGCTTTTGTACCAGCACATCAACGAGGTATCGCAAACTTTAGAGTATATTTTAGCACCATCATAATATAAATTGCGAAATTCTTTAATAAACTTTCGCACCACCTCAAGCGATGGTCTCCTTTTTTCTTTTCCGCACGTCCGTCATATTTAATAATTATACGTTCGTCTTAAGTAAAGATCTGCTACATACTGACTTGTAACTCTACACAGATAAAAAAATTTCTTTAAATCAAAGAAATATTTCCTTGCTCGTATTTAAAAGAACAATTTTGTTCAGTTAATGCATATTTCTTCCAATGAAAGCAATTCGTGTTAACTAAAGGAAGCATTAACTAAACGAAATGTTGTCTTTTTCAAGTACGGGCAAACAAATATTTCACTGATTTAAAGAAACTCTTTTATCTGAAACATTTGCCCAACTCTAATAGTTTATTATAAAAAAATTAAAATGTTTTACTCATCGTAAAGTTATGACGCTCCTCGTTCTCCTCCTCCTGCTCTTGTCCCCTTCTCTCCTTCTCCTCTTAGTGAATGATACTTCCTGCTTTTCCTTCTCCTCCTGCTCCTCCAGCTATAAAATTTATGACCCTCCTCGTTCTCCTACTGCTCCTCCTCCCCCTCCTCCCGCTCCTCTTGTCCCGTCATATCCTTCTCCTCTTACTCTTCTTGCTTCTTCTCATCGTACTCCTCTTTCTTCTTTTCCTTGCTCCTCCTGCTACTCCTCCTCCTGCTCCTTCACTTTCTTCTCCTCCTACTCCCCCTCCTCCTGGTGCTACTCCTCCTCCTGCACCTCCTTCTCCTCCCTCTGCTCCCTCCTCACCTGTGTACATACAATAAAATATATAGATAACGGATATAAAAACAATAGCTTTATTACTTTTATTCATTTAATACGTATGCAAATAATAATGAAAGTATCAAAATGGATCGTATCAAAACATTTAAAGTATTCAATTATACTGAAATCAGTAAAGCATATTTCCATTGTGAATGAAACACTTTTTTTCAGTATTACTGAACACATGAACTAAGTTGCGACAGCCCGTATGCAAGATATTAAACAATACTGTAATAAAGATTTATTACTAGTTCTATTTTTCGTGAGGTGGGTGTTGCGCCAATTAATTGATTAAATGCAGAGAAATTTGTAGTAATTTCGATATTGTCAGAAATGCATGTTTTGTTTTCCCTGCAGCTTTACCCAAATATGCTTATATTTTTTAATCTAACTGAAGTCAGATGATTTCATATCAATTTTTTAATTCGCTCCGGCTTCCTTCTTTGACATTAAATAATGAAAGAGATATAGCGATGATGTATTCAAAACCACGATTTTTATATCAGATATTACAACGAAAAGCTCTACACTCGTCAGAAATATTTTTTGTTGGTTATAGTAATGGTATGTTTTTATTAATATTATAATAACAAGATAAAATAATATTTCGATTATAAATTCCCTAGTTTCAAAGATGTTACCTCAAAAGTCTCACAATATTTTTTCAAAAGAAATACAAAATTTGAATTAGTCCTAAATCGAACAGCAGCAGCATAAATATAAAATTCAGGTTTAAATTATTAATTAATGATTAAAATTATTCCTTATGCTAATATCGAAAAAATGAGCCGCAGCGAATTAAAAATAGATATGAAAACAATCATTATGAATCACCTAGACTAAAAAACACACACATATTTAGTAAAGCTGTAGGGATGTGTAAAGAAAACAAAATATCTGTTTGTATACAATATTATATTTAAGATAAGTAATTGCAAAACTTGGAATTGTGCTAACCGATGAGGTAAGTCGGCAGGCATATGTATGCGCCTTTGATGTATTTATTTATCTCTATTTTATAAGATTCAATGTTTTTCTATGTTTGCATACTGCATTCTTCCTTACATTTAAAGTAGATTTACTACAAAAAAAAAACAGACACCGCACATCTGTGTTTATATATTTCGAAGACGGCAGTGAATGCATAAGCCGTCTACTACCCATGCTAGTGCTACACATATAGGCTCTATTTTATACTGTAAGTCGAACAATTAGAATGTGTTACTGCTGTAGCGATAAATGTTTGAGCATAGATTTGCGCGTAAAATTGCTCAAATGAATACGCACCTTTAAGGCCGTTTTACAGTTCGCAATTTTTTATTGCGTGCAATACAAATAGCGCATGCGCATTCAATGAATTTCGATCAGCTGAGTGCAATTTTACTTGTATTGCGCGTGCAATACACGCAATAGAGCATGCGCTATTTTTATTGTACGCAATAAAAAAATTGCGAACTGTTAAGCGGTCTTTAAATATATAGTATCAAATATTTATTACAATTTTCTGTTTCTTCTTTTCCATTGCTATTAGGTTTGTTCGCTGTGCAATCAGAAACTATCCACAACTGAACGACGCATGCGAAATGAACAGCTGTGCGTTCGCAGTGCAACAATTTCGTATTTCGAACCGTTGGTAATTTAAAATTGGTGTTCGCACAGTATCAAATTGTAGTCAGTGACAGTTTGTGATTAATCCAGAAAGTTCACGGATTTCTTGTGGATTTTAAATTCGCTCATGCGCACTAAACGAGAGAAATACACTGCGCCGTGTGCTCCGCCGGCTGACATATAAATTCCAATTGTTGGACACAGATGGCAGTAGTGTCGGTTTTGGATGTGTTCGCAGAGCAAATTATCCAAATTAATGTCAAACCTACAATCCCTTTTTGAATCATGCGCACTGGAAAAACCGAAATAGTTTCCAATTAAGTTCTGATTCGCACAGCGAACAAAGCTATTGTAAGAAACTTTATCTATTTTTTTTTAGTATGCTTGCGGAAATGTGGTAATCAAATAAAGTTCTAACTATTTCTTTTTTTGATATCAAAACTATAAAATACCTAACTAGCAATTCTTTGTACTACAAGCTAATTTACATAACATATTTTTCCTTACTATAATTGCTGCTACACTAAGAAAAATGGTTGACCGCAAATTATAGTGTTACCTTGTTTCTATATTAGCCCAAAATAAAGTGGTCTTTACAGCAAGCATTACAATAAGGGAACAGCAGAATTGAAATTAATAACAAATTTTCGTTAACTAAATATGGTTGGCTTAAGATAGGTTACACAGAAGAGAGGAAATATTATATTTGATTTGTAAGTGTTTATTATATTAGGCAAGAGGCCACTGAAGTTAGAAGGTTCATATTGCTTATAGGTATAATGAATATGAAATTTATATTTTCTTCCAAAAGTATTTACCCCTTCAGTTACCACCGTAATCGTTATTACGTATATATTATTAAATTACACGCAAAAATATGCTAAAATGCCAATTAAATATTTACGAATGAAGCGTAGTTGATAATTTTACTTAACAAAATTATAATTGAGTCACTCTCCATTAAATAATACTATGTACTATACTCATAAAAAGATTTAACAATTACTTTACCCCTATATTTTATGTTATATATACCCTAACCTGACTAAATGTATGACGCTAAATATAATTTATAAACCACTTTCGCAATTTACGAATGTCAATATTTGATCCCTTGTTTAAACCCCACCTGTGATTATTTATCATCTTGGCATTTACTACTTAAAAATATACTATAGAAAAGTACACGTATCACCACAAAGACAATGGGATTGCGCAAAATATATATTTTAGATTTTCAAAAAATTAAAAGTATATAGATACTACAAAATCTATCACTTACTTTAGCACCGGCTTGAAGATGAATTAACCGGCATACATACAATGAGCACAATCACCACATACGAATATAATTTAACAACTGACAGCACCAAACTGGGAAAGAAAGATACATTACGTTTTTCTAATATCAGTTAAGGGATTAGAACTCGAGGTTGACGCATTTACGGGGTACAAAAAACTGTATGTTCTTTTTGTGTTGCTTGTCGATGCCGGCTGACTTGCGAGTTTCTAAGAAGGCTTTTTAATCCTATATAGTATCAAATATTTATTGAAACATTTTCTGTTTCTTCCTTTTCATTGTTATCTTAAGGTACTCTATCTTTGTTTTAGTATGCTTGGGGAAATGTAGTATTGAAATAAAGTTTTAACTATTTCTTTTTGTGATATTAAAACTATATACAATAACTGACTAGCAATTTATGGTATTTAGGTACAACCCAATTTAACACATTTTTTCCCTCTATACCTGCTAGTGCACTGAGAAAAATGATTGACTTAATTCAATGCAAATTATTATATCCTATTTCTGCTGCTTTAAAATAAGGTGGTCTTCACCAGACATTACAATTAGCAAACAGCAGTAGTTACATTAATAAAATAGATTTCGCTAACTAAATATTGGTCGACTTAAAATAGCGTTTCAGAAAAGGGCCAGAAATATAAGAAGCTGTGAATGTTTGCTTATAAGTAACCCATTCCGAAGCTAAGTAGGTTAGAAGGAAAATTATATTTGATTTGTAAGTACTCTTATATTAGGCAAGTACCTATTGAAATCTGGTTCATAGAGCTTATATAATGAATATGAAATTTATATTTTTTTTCGGAAAGTATTTGCATTATAGGTTACTACCGTAATCGTTAGTAAAGGTGAAGACGCATTAACTAATTAAATTTCATGCAAAATTATCATTCAGTCACTCCTCATTGGATGGAAGTAGCACAAATAATGCAATAAAATAAATAATACTACCTTGTTACACGCGTAAAGAGATTTCACAATGACTTTACCCCTGTATTTTATATTATTCCTCCTTACTATAATTGCAATAAATGAATGTATATAAATATAATTTCCAAAACACTTTTGTAATTATCGAATATCAGTATTGGATCCCTTATTTAAACCTCACTCGTGATTATTTATTCGGCTTGGTATTTATTACTTGTCCGTTTTCATGCCGCCAAAAAATTAGACAACAAAATATCATATAATACTTAATTAAAAAAACAATTTGTCATGAATAATACGTTGGCCTAGTACAATATAAAAAAAATTATATGTATCACCAAAAACACAACCGGATTTTAAAAGCACATAAGTAATATAGATATTTTTAAAAGATTTAAAAAAAATAAAAGCACACTCACCGCCAAATTGATCACCTATAGTTTAGCACAGTCTCGAAAATGTATTAAGCCAGCATAAATTCAGCACAACCACTACTTACGAATATAATTTAATAACTGACACCATCATACCAGGAAAGAAAAATATATTTACGTTTTCCCAGTTTTCCTATCAGTTAAAAGATTAGTAGAGTTCGAGGTTGACGCATTTACAGAGGTACAAAAACTGCACGCTCTTTTTTGCGTCGGCTGCCTTGCTAGATTATAAGAAGGCTTTTTAATCCTAAATAGTATCAAATATTTATTGAAACATTTTGTTTCTTCCTTTCCATTTGTTATTTTAGAAATTGTATCTATTTTTGCTTAGTATACTTGCGGAAATGTCGTTTTAAAAAGTTTTAACTATTTGTTTTTGTGATATCAAAACTATGCAATAACTAACTAACAATTTATTCAATTTATATAAAACCCAATTTAACATATCTTTTCTCACTATACTTGCTGTTGCACTGAAAAAGATGGTTGACTTAGTTTAAGGCACATTATACTATTACCACCCTACAATGAGAGAACAGCAGTCGATAAGAAAAAAGGTTTGTTAAGGAAAATATAGTCGAGTCGATGAGATCATCCGCATGCTTGAAACTTATGTACCTATGTATGTATATAATTATGTTTATGAAAGTAATGCACTAATTGCAAAAATCCATCAACTTTCACCTTGTAAAAGTTGTTTTTATGTAAACTTTTGTACATCTTATCGCTTTTTAGGAAGGTCAGCCCTTAAGAAAAAACCTATATCTGCCAAACATTGTTAGATTTAGTTCAGTTTAGACTAAGTACCTCTAGCCGTAAGGTTGTGTACGACGGTATAACTCTTGTAATTTTTAAATAAATAATTTTTTAAAAACAAAGTTTTCTTAATTCGAAACTTAATTGGCGCTGCGAACAGGATTCCCAAACGGCTCGTTTATAATACAGTGTCGGTAATTTTCAAATTTTTATTGGGAATCTTGACCTGTTTTCATCAAATTGCGAGTGCAAGTGCGAAATCAACCCCTGCGAGAGAATTCCTTCAGCGACGGCTCTCACCCCCAGGAAACGTTGGAACCAGCACCAGGCAACCCGCATCATCGACGCGAGGAGATCCCTCAACCACACCGTCAGGCATCACCCAGAGAATGCTCTTGGCAATCATCCTAGTTCTGTAAGTGTTTTCCTTTTCTTTTCCAATCGACTAATTCAGTTTTTGCACGTTAATAAGTAAAACTTATGACCACGTATCGCGATAGATCGCCCATACAAAGACATCCAGAAATAACAACAATGTCTATAAATTACACAGAATTAAATATTGCAAGAGAAATCATTCCTCGATACGAGGGAGGAAGTAGAAACCTTTCTTACTTTCTGCAGCAATGCGAAAAATTTATAAGTTGTTATAGAGATAGTTCTGTCGGCCAGGAAAATAGCACTCATAATAAATTACTATTTGAAATTTGTTGTTCCAAATTAGCTGGTACTGCAAGAGACGCTTTAGTAGTCGCAAATTGCACGAGTTGGTCACAAGTTAAAGACGTTTTGTTAAATCGGTTTGGTGATCAACGCAACGAAACTCTGTTAGAAAATGATCTTATTACTTGCTACCAATTGTCGAACGAATCATATAATCAATATTACGAGAGAATTAAAGCCAAATTACAACAATTATTAGAGCACATAAAGTTGAGAGAAGCGGACGCTAATGTTAGGACATACAAAATAAGCATGTACGAACTTAGGGCACTCGCTACGTTCCAAGCAGGACTATTAGAACCCTACCGCTCTTTCATTTCATATAAATCATCAGTCTCATTAGAGGATTGTTTAGTTCACCTTCGAAACTACGACAATCACAAACAGCAAGTCAATTTCTTGAATTTCGTTAGAAACAGAGGTGACCTAAAGCAACCCACACATAAAAATTCCACACAAAACAAAATCCAATACGTTCCTACATTCCAAACATATCACCCTACTCCTAACTTTAATAACTTCCGTAATCCCCAACCGCCATCATTTAATACGCATAAGCCACAAAATCCTACGCCACAAGCTAAAAGTAGCTTCCCGACTGGTCCAGTTAACGTATTTAAGAAACACACGCCAAACACGCAATTTGGCAACAATAGCAATAATCGGAATCAACCGTTGCCTAAACCAACCCCTATGTCGGTTTCAACAATTCATACGGCAAAACCAAATTCGAACTTTACACGTAACTTTAATCAAAATAATAACTTCTTCAAAAGTACCGGTCCACGCGACATAATTGTAGAGGAATTATTTAACGTAGAGGAACCCAGCGGTTTCACAGAACAAGAAAACGAAAGTTACGAGTACGAACCAGAGTACAATGACTCGCAAAACTATTACCACGAAAACGAGGAATCTGACCTAAATTTTCAAACAGACGCCTCGGAACAATCACCCTCGATATAAACACGGTAACTTCAAAACCTAAACTACCATTTATCACTATTCCGAATTTAAATTTAAAAATTTTGATCGATTCAGGCGCATCAAATTCAATCATTAACCCCGAACCCGCGCATAAATATTTTGCAAATTTCATGTTTTTAAAAGACTTTACTGTAAGAACCGTAAGCCAAACTCTAAGTAACAACGAGAACGTTTCGTACCCCATCTTAAACGAATACGGTATCGCACACAATTTTGACTTTCACGTATTGAAATGGCATGATAGATTTGACGCCCTATTAGGCAGCGAAGATTTTCAAAAATTAGGAGCCAAAATAAATTATCAAAATCAAAACACTAGAATTAGGCGAAGTTAAGATACCCTTTTACTTCGAACTAAATCCACTTAATTTGTACCTTATACCCAAAAGTTACGAGCCACATTAAAATTCCCGTTAATATTGAGAAAGGACAAGTCTTAATCCACGAAACAAAATTCGAAGATGTTACGATTCCAGATTTCATAGCACACGCCGACAATGGGTTTTGTAACATACCATTCGAAGAAGAACGCGAATTAGAGATTCATTTTCACCATCAATTAGACGCAGAACCTCTAAGCAATTTTGAATTTCAAGCCCCTAAGGCAACTACCCCGCAAGTTGACATGACAACCGCTCTACGTATGGAACATCTTAATCTAGAGGAAAAGAGCGAATTAATAGCACTTTGTAAAACTTACAATGACATATTCTACCACGAAAATGCAGACTTAACATTCACCAACGCGGTTAAACACGAAATTAGAACTACTGATAACGAACCAGTATTTTGTAAATCTTTCCGATATCCATATCAGCTCAAGCAAGAAATCCAAATTCAAATTCAAAAACTCCTAGACAATAAAATTATACGGCCTAGTATTTCACCATATAGTTCCCCTGTATGGATCGTACCGAAAAAGCTAGACGCGAGCGGAAAGAAAAAATGGCGACTTGTCGTGGATTACAGAAAATTAAACGAGAAAACGGTAGAGGATAAGTATCCACTCCCGCGAATCGATGAAATTCTTGATAATCTTGGCAAATGTTCATATTTCTCTACTCTCGATCTGGCCCAAGGTTTCCACCAATCGAAATGGACTCTGAGTCGGTAGAAAAAACAGCCTTTGTAGTTAATAACGGACATTACGAATATGTGCGAATGCCCTTCGGTCTTAAGAATGCGCCTAGCACATTCCAGAGAGTGATGGACAACGTACTACGTGAATATCTCCATAAATTCTGTTTCGTCTACATGGACGATGTCGTTATTTTTTCTAAGTCCTTACACGAACACATGGTTCATCTTAAGCAAATATTTGGTAAGCTTAGGCAGTTCAATTTAAAGGTTCAAATGGACAAATCCGAGTTCTTACGGAAAGAGGTAGGATTCTTAGGCCATATAATCACCGCGGACGGCATAAAACCAAACCCGTCAAAAGTAAAAGCCGTGCAGGAATACCCCTTACCTAAAACAATTAAAGATATAAGATCATTTTTAGGGTTAGTAGGATACTACAGGCGATTTATTAGAAATTTTGCAAAGATCGTACAACCGCTAACTCGCTGTCTTAAGAAAGGAACGAAGATAGACCCCGATGACCGCGACTATCTTAATGCTTTCAGTCACTGTAAGGAACTCCTCACTAACTCGCCTATTTTAGCATACCCCGATTTCAATAAAACATTTTGCTTAACTACGGACGCATCTAATGTCGCAATAGGAGGTGTCCTATCACAAAACGCGAAACCTATCGCATTCTATTCGAGGACGCTGAATAGCGCGGAAAAAAATTACTCGACGATTGAGCGCGAACTTCTTGCGATTGTAGAATGTTGTAAACATTTTCGCCCTTACCTTTTCGGCAAAGAATTCTTAATCGAAACCGACCATAAGCCGCTCGTTTGGTTGTTCTCTTTAAAGGACCCAAACTCTCGATTAACTCGATGGCGCCTTAGACTTGAGGAATTCCAATACAAAATTCAATATAAAAAAGGTAAAGAAAACACAGTGGCAGATGCTCTTTCACGTGTGGAAATCAATATGAGAGAGAGAGTGCAGGATGATAACGACCTAGACCTATTATCAGTTATCGCTAACGTAGATTTAGAGGACCTATCCCTGACCGAATGTGACGAAATTCTAACTGAAAACCCGCGAGACCCTAACGAAACAAATAATAATGAAAATGACAATTTATCAGGTGCTACGCAACACAGCTCCGCCGAAAACCCCATATTCACTATGCCCATATCAGATAAACCTATCAATCATTTCATTAACCGTATCATCGTCAAATTAAGTGATCAGTATCATGTCGAGTACACAAAGCCCTTCTCGAAACATAACTACACAATTAATGTGAGAAGAGGTCAAGAAATTGAAAACTTAACACAAGGCCTTAAGCAAATTGTAGACCCAAAAAATCTTTACGGCGTATACTTTAACAATCAAGAACTAGAATCAGTCTTTATTAAAATTTGCCAGCAATTATTCAATGACAAAGTTAAGCTCACCAAATGTAATACATACGCTAAAGACATTATCAAAATCGAAGAACAATCAGAAATCATTAATAAATATCATTCACAGAATCACAACGGTATAATGGAAACTTATAACCATCTCAAACAGAATTACTATTGGCCGGACATGAAAACAAAGATTAATAAGATAATTAACGAATGCGAAACATGTCTCATTGCAAAGTACGAGAGAAATCCGTACAAGACCCCTTTTTCAGGCCCTATGCTATCCAAAAGACCATTCGACGTAATTCACATTGACACATTCGCTTTTGACGGACATAAATTTTTAACCATAATAGATCTGTTTTCAAAATACACCCAAGCGTATTACGTCCAAGACCTCACTGCAATTACCCATTTTAAATAAACTACGGCATTACTTCTCTCATCACGGGTACCCAAAGAAGATCGTATGTGACGAAGGTAAGGAATTTAAAAACCACGTGTTTGAGGAATATTGCAAACTTTTTAAAATCAATTTACATTTTACCACTAACTATAACAGTAACTCCAACTCACCGATAGAACGGGTACATTCCACCCTTTTAGAAAAATTAAGAATCCAAAAATTAGAAAATAAAAATGAAACTCCTCAAAATTTAATGATTACAGCCACCTTAATTTATAATCAATCCGTGCACTCGACTACAGGGTACACCCCTTTTTCATTATTATACGGCCCTTATGACAACCTTAATTCTCACGAAATCGATCTAGATCTAGCAATATATGATTCATACAATGATAAGAGAAAATCTGAACTCCTACCTTTTTATGAACAATTATATCATAAACAATTAGAGAAAGGCACAACTAGAATACAAAAGCAAAACGTAAACAAGGAAAAGGACATAGAAATAAATGAACCTGTAGTGTACTTTGCTAAGCAACGTATTAGAAAAACCGATCCCTGTTTTGACAAAGTAAACATAATCAAGGTAGACGAAAATAAGATCAGTGGCATCCGCGAGAGTACGAATCGACCAGCCAACATTCACACGCGGAAACTAAAAAGAATAAAAAAGAATTCCCATTACAGGACCCTGACCAACCTCAACCGGGCACTTCAGGTGGAGGAAATCAATCCTAATGGCTACATATTAGAACAATTAGGACACGTTAAACTCTTAAGCCATTACCATAAGTTTTATTTTTATATTAACATTACTAATATAGAATTAGGTTACCTAACACTTTTAAATAACGTCGTACTCCTAGAGGTAAAAGGATAATAATACATTAATTCACCAAGGCATTCATAATTTAAGAGATAACTGTATCCAAATAGAAAATTTGTTACTAAAGTTCAGAAAAAACAAAGCAAAAAGGGGTTTGATAAATGCGCTAGGAACAGCAATCAAATACGTCACTGGAAATCCTGACGATAATGACTTACAAGAAATAAACAAGAATGTAAATTCACTCTATGTTAACCAAAATAAGATCATCAAACAAATCGATAAATACAACTCTTTTGCGAATCATATTACCAACAGGTACTCTGCAGATATGAAGATAATTGAGAACAACGTTAATTCAACCTTAAATTTATTGCAAAACGTAACTAATGTCCTGGAAACACAGCTATTTCTACAATATAACATCTACCTCAGTTTAAAATTACTAAACACCCTCCAAATAATCGAGAGAACGATCTCACTTGCCTTCTCAGAAATCGTCAATTTAGAAATAATATCAAACGATGAATTAGTGAAAATCAAAGAACATTTAACGCTAATATACAAAACCACCGAATTAATAAACTGGGATGATACCACCTTTTCAAAATTTTAGAATTTTCAAAATTCAGAGTAATCTCTATAAATAACACTATTACGTGCATACTGTATGTACCCATCCTTAAAGTTCCTATTTACCAATACTCCCGAATCTACCCTATTCCCAACACGCAGAACTTAGTGTTGATACCACCGGCTCAGTACCACCTACAAGGAGCGGAGGACGAATATTGGACCGAAGAGAAATGCCAGATGATCGACAACCAGGCAATGTGCATCAAGGAACCTAAGAAAAAAGAATGCCTTCTTAATATAAGCCAGAATTGTACATTCGCAGAAGTCACAAACAATTACAGATTGTATACCCAGTTTAGAAATGATAAGATTATTATTTCAACTAGAAACGATTTGGAAGTCATAGAAGAATGTCCAAATAAAATAAATAGGATAGTAATTAGAAATAATGTGGCAATTTCATCCGATCTTAATTGTAAAATTATAATAGATGATCAAACTTTTGATAATACGCTAAGTAATTTCACATTCGAAAATACAATAAATGTAGTTGAGCTTAAACCTAGCAAGCAATTAAAATTAAATTTAGATAACATTCACGACGTTAGTACTCTCAGAGAAGAAGCAAAAAATTTGAATAATTACGAAACCTTAAATCCTGTAGGGCACTATGTGCATGTTTCTATAACTAGCATAATATTAATAATTATTGTTGTAACTTGTACTTTAGGGTATGTATTTAGGAAAAAGCTAGGCAAATTCCTAAGAAAAAACGATGTAACGGAACTTGTAACGTTACCTATGTTAACAGACCCCAGGCCACAAAACGAGGACGTTTTGGCTTAAGGGGGGAGGAATTATGTTTATGAAAGTAATGCACTAATTGCAAAAATCCATCAACTTTCACCTTGTAAAAGTTGTTTTTATGTAAACTTTTGTACATCTTATCGCTTTTTAGGAAGGTCAGCCCTTAAGAAAAAAACCTATATCTGCCAAACATTGTTAGATTTAGTTCAGTTTAGACTAAGTACCTCTAGCCGTAAGGTTGTGTACGACGGTATAACTCTTGTAATTTTTAAATAAATAATTTTTTTAAAAACAAAGTTTTCTTAATTCGAAACTTAATTATATGTAAACTTGGGCGAGCTCTGGCGTTTTTTTCTTTTGATCTTTTTTGCGATTTCTTTCTAATAGCTGCATATTATTTGTATATAATGGTTTTAATACACACGCATATATTATTTTAGTGGAATTAGAATTGCATTATCGTTGGTTTAACATGATTTAGATAAATTTTAGTGGTGGTGCATTTGCACAATAAATACAAGTATTTTTTTTTGTTTAGTTACAAAATACATAATAAAATAATCGAAGCAATATTACTATATGCTAACATAAAATTTTCATGAAAATTTAAAAACGGAAGAAAATTCGTACACTACATCGTATTTATTGTAATATTTTATTGCGACATGTTTCGGTCTAAATAACCATCATCAGGCAATAAACGTCAATCTTTGTTCTATATAAAATGATGTGTCGAAATAAATTATATTCATATACCTAAAATCGATTTAACGTACGTCCTTGGTTCGATTTCCGTTTAGTTATATTTGATTGGTGTGATAATTTTTACCTGCATTTTAATGTGTTATTTGTTGTTCGTTTGCATTTTCATTCGTATTGTAACGAGTAACGTAAAATTTTAAAAAATTAAAAATTTAAAAAAATGATGCAATATTATTACATTTTAAGATAAAATTTTATATTTTCGTTTATATTTTATTTAATATAGGTATTACGTATAAAAACACTGCAATAGTACTATATACCACAGTGTTCCCAGGGCATACGAGTGAGCTACGTAGATATGTGAGTATGTTGAACAGACGAAGACAACGGTCGCACGGTTGTTATTGTAAGAAACGTTATCTATCTTTTTTTAGTACGCTTGCGGAAATGTGGTAATCAAATAAAGTTCTAACTATTTCTTTTTTTGATATCAAAACTATAAAATACCTAACTAGCAATTTATTGTACTACAAGCTAATTTACATAACATATCTTTCCTTACTATAATTGCTGCTACACTGAGAAAAATGGTTGACCGCAAATTATAGTGTTACCTTGTTTCTATATTAGCCCAAAATAAAGTGGTCTTTACAGCAAGCATTACAATAAGGGAACAGCAGAATTGAAATTAATAACAAATTTTCGTTAACTAAATATGGTTGGCTTAAGATAGGTTACAGAGAACAGAGGAAATATTATATTTGATTTGTAAGTGTTTATTATATTAGGCAAGTGGCCACTGAAGTTAGAAGGTTCATATTGCTTATATAATGAATATGAAATTTATATTTTCTTCCAAAAGTATTTACCCCTTCAGTTACCACCGTAATCGTTATTACGTATATATTATTAAATTACATACAAAAATATGCTAAAATGCCAATTAAATATTTACGAATGAAGTGTAGTTGATAATTTTACTTAACAAAATTATAATTGAGTCACTCTCCATTGGATGAAAGTAGCACAAATAATGCAATATGCAATAAAATAAATAATACTATGTACTATAACGTATAAAAAGATTTAACAATTACTTTACCCTATATTTTAAATTATATATAGCCTAACCTGACACCTGACTAAATGTATGACGCTAAATATAATTTATAAACCACTTTCGCAATTTACGAATATCAATAATCCCTTGTTTAAACCCCACCTATGATTATTTATCATCTTGGTATTTACTACTTAAAAATATACTATAGAAAAGTACACGTATCACCACAAAGACAATGGGATTGCGCAAAATATATATTTTAGATTTTCAAAAAATTAAAAGTATATAGATACTACAAAATCTATCACTTACTTTAGCACCGGCTTGAAGGTGAATTAACCCGCATACATACAATGAGCACAATCACCACATACGAATATAATTTAACAACTGACAGCACCAAACTGGGAAAGATAGATACATTACGTTTTTCTAATATCAGTTAAGGGATTAGAATTCGAGGTTGACGCATTTACGGGGTACAAAAAACTGCATGCTCTTTTTGTGTTGCTTGTCGATGCCGGCTGACTTGCGAGTTTCTAAGAAGGCTTTTTAATCCTAAATAGTATCAAATATTTATTGTAACATTTTCTGTTTCTTCCCTTTCATTGTTATCTTAAAGTACTCTATCTTTGTTTTAGTATGCTTGGGGAAATGTAGTGTTAAAATAAAGTTTTAACTATTTCTTTTTGTGATATCAAAACTATACAATAACTGACTAGCAATTTGTGGTATTTAGGTATAACCCAATTTAACACATTTTTTTTTATTATATCCTATTTCTGCTGCTTTAAAATGGTGGTCTTCACCGTACATTACAATTAGCAAACAGCAGTAGTTACATTAATAAAATAGATTTAGATAACTAAATATTGGTCGACTGAAGATAGCGTTTCAGAGAAGGGCGAGAAATATAAGAAGCTGTGAATGTTTACTTATAAGTAACCCATTCCGAAGCTAAGTAGATTAGAAGAAAAAATATATTTGATTTGTAAGTACTCTTATATTAGGCAAATAGCTATTGAAATCAGGTTCATATAGAGCTTATATAATGAATATGACATTTATATTTTTTTCGGAAAGTATTTTGCACTATATGGATTACTACCGTAATCGTTAGTAAAGGTGAAGATGCATTAACTAATTAAATTTCATGCAAAATTATCATTCAGTCACTCCTCATTGGATGGAAGTAGCACAAATAATGCAATAAAATAAATACTACCTTGTTGCACGCGTAAAGAGATTTCACAATGATTTTACCCCTGTATTTTATATTATACTCCCTTACTATAACTGCAATAAATGAATGTATATAAATATAATTTCCAAAACACTTTTGTAATTATCGAATATCAGTATTGGATCCCTTATTTAAACCTCACTCGTGATTATTTATTCAGCTTGGATTTATAACTTGTCCGTTTTCATGCCGCCAAAAAATTAGACAACAAAATATCATATAATACCTAATTAAAAAAGCAATTTGTCATGTATAACTTAATCATAAATACGTTGGTCTATTACAATGTAAAAAAATATATGTATAACCAAAAACACAACCGGATTTTAAAAGCACATAATATAGATATTTTTAAAAGATTAAAAAAAAAAATTAAAAGTACATACTCACCGCCAAATTGATCGCCTGCTTTAGCACAGTCGCGAAAATGTATTTAGCCAACATCAATTCAGCACAACCACTACTTATGAATATAATTTAATAACTGACACCATCATACCGGTAAAGAAAGATACATTTACGTTTTCCCAGTTTTCCTATCAGTTAAAGTTAAAGGATTAGTAGAGTTCGAGGTTGACGCATTTACAGAGGTACAAAAACCGCACGCTCTTTTTTGTGTCAGCTGCCTTGCTAGATTATAACAAGGCTTTTTAATCCTAAATAGTATCAAATATTTATTGAAACATTTTGTTTCTTCCTTTCCATTTGTTATTTTAGAAATTGTATCTATTTTGGTTTAGTATGCTTGCGGATATGTGATTTTAAAATAAAGTTTTAACTATTTGTTTTTGTGATATCAAAATTATGCAATAACTAACAAAACAATTTATTCAATTTATATAAAACTCAACTTAGCATATCTTTTCTCACTATATTGCTGTTGCACTCAAAAAGATGGTTGACTTAGTTTAAGGCACATTATAGTATTACCACACTACAATGAGAGAACAGCAGTCGATAAGAAAAAAGGTTTGTTAAGGAAAATATAGTCGAGTCGATGAGATCATCCGCATGCTTGAAACCTATGTACCTATGTATGTATATGTAAACATGGGCGAGCTCCGGCGTTTTTTTCTTTTGATCTTTTTTGCGATTTCTTTCTAATAGCTGCATATTATTTGTATATAATGGTTTTAATACGCACGCATATATTATTTTAGTGGAATTAGAATTGCATCATCTTTTAACATGATTTAGATAAATTTTAGTGGTGGTGCATTTGCACAATAAATACAAGTATTTTTTTTTGTTTAGTTACAAAATACATAATAAAATAATCGAAGCAATATTACTATATGCTAACATAAAATTTTCTTGAAAATTTAAAAACGGAAGAAAATTCGTACACTACATCGTATTTATTGTAATATTTTATTGCGACATGTTTCGGTCTAAATAACCATCAGCAGGCAATAAACGTCAATCTTTGTTCTATATAAAATGATGTATCGAAATAAATTATATACATATAAAATCGATTTAACCTACGTCCCTGGTTCGATTTCCGTTTAGTTATATTTGATTGGTGTGATAATTTTTACCTGCATTTTAATGTGTTATTTGTTGTTCGTTTGCATTTTAATTCGTATTGTAACGAGTAACGTAAAATTTTAAAAAATTAAAAATTTAAAAAAATGATGCAATATTATTACATTTTAAGATAAATTTTATATTTTCGTTTATATTTTATTTAATATACGTATTACGTATAAAAACACTGCAATAGTACTATATACCACAGTGTTCCCAGGACATACGAGTGAGCTACGTAGATATGTGAGTATGTTGAACAGACGAAGACAACGGTCGCACGGTTGTTATTGTAAGAAACTTTATCTATCTTTTTTTAGTATGCTTGCGGAAATGTGGTAATCAAATAAAGTTCTAACTATTTCTTTTTTTGATATCAAAACTATAAAATACCTAACTAGCAATTTATTGTACTACAAGCTAATTTACATAACATATCTTTCCTTACTATAATTGCTGCTACACTGAGAAAAATGGTTGACCGCAAATTATAGTGTTACCTTGTTTCTATATTAGCCCAAAATAAAGTGGTCTTTACAGCAAGCATTACAATAAGGGAACAGCAGAATTGAAATTAATAACAAATTTTCGTTAACTAAATATGGTTGGCTGAAGATAGGTTACAGAGAAGAGAGGAAATATTATATTTGATTTGTAAGTGTTTATTATATTAGGTAAGTGGCCACTGAAGTTAGAAGGTTCATATGCTTATATAATGAATATGAATTTATATTTTCTTCCAAAGTATTTACCCTTCAGTTACCACCGTAATCGTTATTACGTATATATTATTAAATTACATACAAAAATATGCTAAAATGCCAATTAAATATTTACGAATGAAGTGTAGTTGATAATTTTACTTAACAAAATTATAATTGAGTCACTCTCCATTGGATGAAAGTAGCACAAATAATGCAATATGCAATAAAATAAATAATACTATGTACTATACGCATAAAAAGATTTAACAATTACTTTACCCATATATTTTATATTATATATACACTAACCTGACACCTAACTAAATGTATGACGCTAAATATAATTTATAAACCACTTTCGCAATTTACGAATGTCAATATTTGATCCCTTGTTTAAACCCCACCTGTGATTATTTATCATCTTGGTATTTACTACTTAAAAATATACTATAGAAAAGTATACGTATCACCACAAAGACAATGGGATTGCGCAAAATATATATTTTAGATTTTCAAAAAATTAAAAGTATATAGATACTACAAAATCTATCACTTACTTTAGCACCGGCTTGAAGATGAATTAACCCGCATACATACAATGAGCACAACCACCACATACGAATATACTTTAACAACGGACACTACCAAACTGGGAAAGAAAGATACATTACGTCTTTCTAATATCAGTTAAGGGATTAGAATTCGAGGTTGACGCATTTACAGGGTACAAAAAACTGCATGTTCTTTTTGTGTTGCTTGTCGATGCCGGCTGACTTGCGAGTTTCTAAGAAGGCTTTTTAATCCTAAATAGTATGAAATATTTATTGTAACATTTTCTGTTTCTTCCCTTTTATTGTTATCTTAAAGTACTCTATCTTTGTTTTAGTATGCTTGGGGAAATGTAGTATTAAAATAAAGTTTTAACTATTTCTTTTTGTGATATCAAAACTATACAATAACTGACTAGCAATTTATGGTATTTAGGTACAACCCAATTTAACACATTTTTTCCCTCTATACCTGCTAGTGCACTGAGAAAAATGATTGACTTAATTCAATGCAAATTATTATATCCTATTTCTGCTGCTTTAAAATAAGGTGGTCTTCACCGCAGACATTACAATTAGCAAACAGCAGTAGTTACATTAATAAAATAGATTTCGCTAACTAAATATTGGTGGACTGAAGATAGCGTTTCAGAGAAGTAGCCCATTCCGAAGCTAAGTAGATTAGAAGAAAAAATATATTTGATTTGTAAGTACTCTTATATTAGGCAAATAGCTATTGAAATCAGGTTCCTATAGAGCTTATATAATGAATCTGACATTTATATTTTTTTCGGAAAGTATTTGCACTATATGGGTTACTACCGTAATCGTTAGTAAAGGTGAAGAGGCATTAACTAATTAAATTTCATGCAAAATTATCATTCAGTCACTCCTCATTGGATGGAAGTAGCACAAATAATGCAATAAAATAAATAATACTCCCTTGTTACACGCGTAAAGAGATTTCACAATGACTTTACCCCTGTATTTTATATTATACCCCCTTACTATAATTGCAATAAATGAATGTATATAAATATAATTTCCAAAACACTTTTGTAATTATCGAATATCAGTATTGGATCCCTTATTTAAACCTCACTCGTGATTATTTATTCGGCTTGGATTTATAACTTGTCAGTTTTCATGCCGCCAAAAAATTAGACAACAAAATATCATATAATACCTAATTAAAAAAGCAATTTGTCATGTATAACTTAATCATAAATACGTTGGTCTATTACAATGTAAAAAAATATATGTATCACCAACAACACAACCGGATTTTAAAAGCACATAATATAGATATTTTTAAAAGATTTAAAAAAAAATTAAAAGTACATACTCACCGCCAAATTGATCGCCTGCTTTAGCACAGTCTCGAAACTGTATTACGCCAACATAAATTCAGCACAACCACTACTTACGAATATAATTTAATAACTGACACCATCATACCGGTACAGAAAGATACATTTACGTTTTCCCAGTTTTCCTATGAGTTAAACTTAAAGGATTAGTAGAGTTCGAGGTTCACGCATTTACAGAGGTACAAAAACTGCACGCTCTTTTTTGCGTCGACTGCCTTGCTAGATTATAACAAGGCTTTTTAATCCTTAATAGTATCAAATATTTATTGAAACATTTTGTTTCTTCCTTTCCATTTGTTATTTTAAGAAATTGTATCTATATTTGTTTAGTATGCTTGCGGAAATGTGGTTTTAAAATAAAGTTTTAACTATTTGTTTTTGTGGTATCAAAATTATGCAATAACTAACTAACAATTTATTGCATTTATATAAAACCCAATTTAACATATCTTTTCTCACTATACTTGCTGTTGCACTGAAAAAGATGGTTGACTTAGTTTAAGGCACATTATACTATTACCACCCTACAATGAGAGAACAGCAGTCGATAAGAAAAAAGGTTTGTTAAGGAAAATATAGTCGAGTCGATGAGATGTAAACTTGGGCGAGCTCTGGCGTTTTTTTCTTTTGATCTTTTTTGCGATTTCTTTCTAATAGCTGCATATTATTTGTATATAATGGTTTTAATACACACGCATATATTATTTTAGTGGAATTAGAATTGCATTATCGTTGGTTTAACATGATTTAGATAAATTTTAGTGGTGGTGCATTTGCTCAATAGATACAAGTATTTTTTTTTGTTTAGTTACAAAATACATAATAAAATAATCGAAGCAATATTACTATATACATAGTAATAGCAATATTACTATGTTATAGATATAACAGGATATAAAAAATAGTAATAAGTATTTATATCTTTTCGGCTGACAGCAGTAGATACCGCCGTATCTTAAATTTTCTTTGTCATTTTAAAATAAGATCATAAGATTGAAAAAGTGCCCTGCAAATGGTACCTACGTGAACGCTCACGGTATTCATGTATATTCAATATAGCTTCCTTGGAATATTTTTTGATTCTTGATTATTAGAAATTGCATTAATTTGAAACACTCAACTATATAACTTTTGCTTTCAATTTAAATATTTACAACAGAAATACACAAGGAGTATGTCGGCCATCCCTAATAGCCAAATTTAAATTTCCCGCCACATTTTTTTAGTGAATTCAACATAAAATCGTTAAAATAACTATTAATGTAGTACAAAATGGTGGGTAATTTTATGTTTCAACGTTCAAGTTACTAAGAATAATTACGGGAAATTTAAATTTGGCTATTAGGGGTTAGGAATTAATACGTGGTTGAATATATCGGGACTGCTGATAAATTCAGAAAGAAGAAATAAAGAAGTACGTATCAATAGATTTTTATAAATTTTAGCGAATAATTTTATTCACATGACTCATACCCAATCTGGTTAGGAAATTAAAAATTGAGACATTACGCATTTTAGCTGTGTTCAATCAGTTATCTAATGTCAAATCCTTTTTTGGCCTGGTCAACTGTAAACACGATGAGTGACTAGTGCGATAAAGCGTAGAGCATTTTTTTCTCATTTCACAGTTACTTGCAATGTAAAATATACATGATACCCTTTCATTTATTAAAAGAAAAAAACACATTCACCGCTATATTTATTGCCGTGCCAATTATTATTAATGAGAAATTGTCATAAAAAAAAATCACTTTGACATAAACTTAAGAAGAATAAGTTCAGTTTTCAAAATGCAATGGTACTAATCTCCATCTGCTGACTGTTAGATTGGGGTATTTTTTTTTTAAATAAGATTTAAGGTAACTACCCGATTCTTTAATAATTGAGAATGTAAAAAATACTTTTACCAAATATATAAGAATAAATAATAATTTTGGCATCTTTTTAACATCGAATGTTAAAACCGTGAAAGAAAATAACATATATTCCCACCAGTCGAAACAATTAATAAATTATTTTTATTATTTCTCATATTTAATATTCACCATATCACCATATATTCCCCAAAAATTAAGCACGTTTTTTTCTCATTATCTCCGATAGTTTTTTCCTTTGCTGTACGCATTGGGTACCTACTAGTGATGTCGCGAATATTCGCATTCGCATTCGCGAATATTCGCATGTTTTTAAATATTCGTATTCGCATTCGCATTCGCAATAAATAATGCGAATATTGCGAATAAAAAAGTTTCCTTTTAAAATGGATAATTTAGAAAAAAAAGTAATATTTAAATTCATTGAGATTCTAAAACAACCTTTTGGGCACAAATTTACAGTTCACATTAGAATGACCATCAATAACCTCAAAACTAAACTTGAATTGACAAGAATAAGACGTAAGAGTCGAAACATTCGCTTGTACTTGGCTAGTTTCGCTGCGGTGATGGAGACATTTAATTCCCTGCGTGTGCGCATAAACGCTTAATGCAAGTGTTCGTATAGTTGTAAATTAAAAGCTAATAGATGGCGTTAGTAAAGTTAAGAAAATTAATATTTGTATTCGCATTCGCATACGTGAATATCTAGTGCACATGTGCGCATTCGCATTCGGGAATGTTTAAAATCACGTATTCGGTACATCGCTATGCCACTGCATATAATTTTGCTTAAGCCCAGGTTCACAATGACGAAGCTACGTTCCGTCACCAGTAACAATTTAAGTTGATACACCGTCCCTCAAGTTCAAAAACGCACGGAAACATTTTACATCAAAATTAGCTTTAAAAAGTTTGGAAAATCATTTTTGCGATTGTTTTAGTCGTACATCATCCATTATTAATATTTGTTAGTGATTCTGTTTAAATTTCTTTGTAAATAAGTTTTTCTAAGTACTGTAGTGTCATGTAATCATGTCGGAAAACGTTAGCATTGATACGTTGATGATGTGTGATCATGCGTGACGATGTAGCGAATATTCGCATTCGCATGCTTTTGAATATTTGCATTCGCAATAAATATGCAAATAAAAAAATTACCTGTTAAAATGGATAATTTAGAAAACAAAAGTAATATTTAAATTCATTGAGATTCTAAAACAACCTTTTGGGCACAAATTTGCAGTTCACATTAGAATAACCATCAATAACCTCAAAACTAAACTTGAATTGTCAAGAATAACACACACAGACGAAACGATTCAGTTATATTTGGTTAATTTCGCTGCGGTGGCGGAGAAATTTAATTCTCTGCGTGTGCGCCTAAGCGCTTAAAGCAAGTGTTCATATAGTTGTAAATTGAGAGCTAACAGATGGCGCTAGTAAAGTAAAAAGTAATATTCGCATTCGCATTCGCATTCGCGAATATCTAGGGCACATATTCGCATTCGCATTCGCGAATGTGTAAAATCACGCATTCGTTACATCACTAGTACCTACGCTACCTATTCTGTACGATGTATTCAACTGCAAATCTACTCGACACACTGGAAATATGTTGCAAATTGTAGATATGCTATACATTTCAAATCGGTTCAAATATACTATGCGCCCCTTACTCCACCATTGCCGTTCTACCCTATCTCCTCTTATTTCCTGAAATACTTCTCTATAACCACCCCATTTGTAAGCATACATATTTTTTGTTAGGAACGTTAGAAATGGTACCAACAGAGACATCTATTTTTTAAAAGAATTACGAATTTTACCATTATTGACAGTGATGAATTTTTTTTATAATCTTGCCCATCCTTAAGGATTGAATATGGCTTATGGTTTATTTATATCCATTGTAAGTCTAAAGTAAAGTTTAAACCGAAGATTATTGATCTATGGTTTAAATTGCGGTTGTCACAATGGTCTTCATAGCATCATAGCAAATGTCTCTATTAGTGGTCATATTTGTAATTAAAAAATATTCACTAAATTTCGCATTGTTACTTACCAATTTTTTTTCCATCATTAGGCGTATTCTTTCGTGGTCAATGAACTGATTGAAGTGAACGATATTTAATTCGTTCACTTAATTTGACGTTCTTTCGTGCATGTTCAGTCTCCCCACTCTGGCAATTGAATTCAGAAATCCCCTTACCCTTCAAGCACAAAGAAATTCTAGGATCAGTTGGTTCAATAAACGCATTCTTTTGCTCGACAGACTGAAAGTGAAAAACTATTCACATTTAGTTATATCACTTTCAGCTAGTTCACTTTATTCACCACGAAAGAATACGCCTATTGTAGTTCTCAAAGTATCACCTCGGCTTTAGTAGATTATCATGTATGTGCTATGATATAATAATGTCCGTTCACAATAATTAGAATGTGACTGAGTTTAGTTCTTTTACTGGTTTTGCAAAGGATTTGGTTAGGGAGTTATTACATCAATTGAATATGAGCTGTGAAATGTAAATAAACACTATTTAAAAGAAGAGGATTTTATTTCTTAAAAATATGACATACTTTCCATGTTGTTTTTATACCACAATGGGATATTCATTGTATATATTATGTATCTATTAAACCGATTTTGTTTTTCTTTCACGAATAGCTCACAACAAGTAAAATTCTCCAAACTTGAACAGTAATTTCACACTTATTACAATAAACATGAAATAGTATTAATCGTAACAAGTTCTTATAGGCCCAGAAATCATTCGACTTACTTTAATATGTGCTCTATCGACATTGGAATGTTTTGCAAAATTATATACAGAGTATGATGGATCGTCTACAAGCTGCCATATGGAATACATACAATATATTAAAAAAAAAAAAAACGTTTGTTACTTTATTTTTAAATTGGACAATTTTGATTTGACGCAGAATGACGGGACCTATAAATAATGTAATCTGCTGAAACGTTATTCTTATAAGCTAGATTTTGAGCACATAATATTTATATTCTTCATGTGTTCGCTAAAACATACTTTTAACAGATCACTATACCTACATAAGCCAACAGGCACTTGCCAATCACTTCAGAACATCATAGGTACTAGTTAAATAGATGGTTTTCCATTTTCATTTTACAATTTGCACATATTTAAACAGTATCATCATATCATCAACTTGAATCTTTTCTATGTTTCGCAAGAAAAATAAATATTTTTTTTGTATTATTTCAATATGTATCTAAATAATATTTAATATGGTTCAACAAGATATCAAGACATTATATTTATTATCTTACAAAAATATGATGATACTGTCTGAACAATCCTTACAAATTATAGGTACTTCTTTTTTTTTTGAAATACATTTTAGTAATATACATTCATTACAAACGATACTCATATTTTGGCAAACAGTAGTTGTCTCCTTGTGCTCCAACAATTTCGAGGATTTATATAATATATGTATGATTTATATTTACTACATTTGTTGTATAGTTGAAATATAAAATGAGTATAGTTTGCAACTATGACTAATATAGCACATAAATAATAAAAAATACTTTACGCGCACATCTCCCAATCATATTATTATATCTTTAATAAATTTCATCATAAATATCATTCTCTCTAAATATATATTTGTATGTACAAACAAAATAATATACATATATCATTATTTTCATTCTTTTGCAATATTACGAAAATATGTTGCTTTAGGTAGTATTAATACGTAAACGAAATTAACAATATATTCAAACGGTGGCAGAATTAATAATTCAAAAAAAAAACTAATACAATTCGCCAGTGTGTTTAATTAATTTACTCCAAATTGAACCACGTAAATATCGTGAGATCTAAAACTAACGACACTTAGCCCGAGAGAAGAATTCAAATGCCCAATTCATTACATTAGTTGGTTAAATTTCCGTAAATAGAAATACTGAAAAGATTTAAATATAAATCATTACATCGCCATGTCATATACATCATTTGCATAAAACAATTAACAACCATCATTCATCTCAAGACATATTTACGATAGATTAATTTATAATTCCGATTGAAAGCAAATAGGTTCTCGCAATGATATGTTTTAATTAAAACAAATACGAACGAGTGATACTACTAGAAAAGAGAGCCAAAATATTGAAATATATTTAAACAGATTTAACAAATTATACAAATGAACTAATAATAAAATAATAAATAACATTGAATGAAGAAAAAACAGTCATTATATAAAATTGTTATCAAAACTTTGCTAAATCAGGTGATTATTGCAAGAAAATATGATAATTTGTGATTTTAATCTTCTGAATCTTTTATTTAAAAAGTCATCTCTAATTCGTCATTCTATTGCTTGCAGGAGTAAGCTGCTTTTATATTGATCCCTTGGGGAGAAATCCCATTAAATCACCTTGTAAAAATAATATTCATAATTAGTTTGAATAAAGTAGGTATATATTACAGTTTGCACAATTAATAAAATATAATCAATATAGTTAATCGATATGATAAAAAAATTATAAGAATTATATACTATATAAGTGTATAAGTAAAATATTGACAACAGTCAGAATTAAAATTTTCATCACATAAATCTATTGTTTAAATAGCAAACAATAACTATTACATTATCATGTACAACGTGTAGTGTTGATAATCTTAAAAAAAAAAAAAAAAAAAAATATACACTAACATCTTAGATTGCAATAATACCCAAACGTAATTATAGTAATATAATAAAAGTATTAAGAATCACAGACCTTACACGATCAGGGTTGTAAAAATTGGGAGAAACGAAGATTACGAACGCAACATGAGAATTATTTCATTTAGAATCGGGGACAGATCGTTTTATCGGAGTATTTCCCTTAGGAATCGGCGGGATTGTCCAACATTTCCGTGAGGAAAGTATCAATGGGAACATCACCTATCAGTTGGAAGAAGAAGAGGTATTCAGAGCACTTCAGGCCGATGGACCTCAGCGCTGGTAGACGCAGTAATAATTTTGCGAAGCGGCCGGGTTCGTTCGGATGCTGTGTTCTCGTGTACTCTTCTAACACGCCGTATACTTTTTCTCTTAGGATTTCCACTTCTTGGACTGACCTTAACTCTCTGACATCTGGAAAATATTGTAAATTTAGAAGAACGAATGCAATTTATCAATATAAGATTTAAAAAAAATAATGGGTATTGTATATATTAGTATCAAAAATGCTCTTGATATATACAACGTGTGTATAAATTGTCGCAAAAGCTACACGTAGCGACATACTTCGTTCGTTTCTGAATCGAAAATCTAAATGGTAAAATATTGTACTATGGTTCATAAGCCTTCGCGAGGTTTTTTAGTTCCTTAATAAGCGTTTGTGTTCGTTATTTGTCGGTATAGATAGCTGCAATTTTGAATTTAGACGATTTCTTATTCCTGTTTTTTCGTAAACAGTTTCTTTTTGATTTTAGAGCCTGGTTTCAACATTTCTTCATAAGCATCATATCATGAAAAACACATTTGGCAACATTGTAGGACAATGACTTTGTATTCTAATTTGATTTCAATCAAAACCATTACTGTCAAATTTTGACATTAATCTGAAGTGTTCAATTTTATGCAAGCTCTGCTCTTTTTCGTGATTACTCGTATTCTCTTGATTAGTTTTTCTGTTTCAGTGTTTTTATCGTTCTCGTATCATTGTTTTGTTTATTTACAATGGTTTTTACATTTAATGAATATGTCGATATGTATATGGTATACGGTTTTTGTAATGGAAATGCTAACATGGCAGAACAGGAATATCGCGTACGTTTTTCAAACCGGAGACATCCTACTGGAAACGTATTTCGACGGCTGGACCAACGTCTACGTGAAACTGGTTCGTTTAAGAAAAGAAATGCCAACGCTGGTCGACCTAGACAACGGCGTACATTACAGCTGGAAGAGGAAATTCTAGACTCAGTACATGAACATCCCTCCGTCAGTACTCGACAGTTGGCGTCCACATTCAATATCCGCAGTAATAAGACCGTTCATTTGGTTCTACGTGAAAACCTTCTTTATTCATACCATATAACTAAGATGCAGCCGCTCTATGAAAACGATAACATACACCGTTTAAAAGGATTCAAGAATATGGCGACTTTTTAAGGTGTTCTTTGGACCGACGAGTCTATGTTTACCAGAGATGGTGTACTCAATACCCATAATTTTCACCATTGGGCAGATGAAAATCCTCATGCGTTTCGGGGATACGGTCACCAAAGAAAGTTTTCAGTTAATGTTTGGCTGGGTATAATAAATCACCGTGTCGTTGGGCCAATCTATCTGCCAAATCGACTTGATGCCAACGGGTATTTAAATGTATTAGAACCATGTTATTGACAGATGCCATTGAATATACGCCGGTAACATGTTTACATGCACATTTTTCTCGTAATGTGAGAGAGTGGTTGGATGAACACTTCCCTAACAGGTGGATTGGTCGCGGTGGTCCTATCTTATGGCCTGCAAGGTCTCCCGACCTAAATCCTTTAGACTTTTTTGTTTGGGGTTACATAAAGGTGAAAGTTTACGCAGACACATAGTGTCGCTAATTTATTACAAGAGATGCGTTCGAAAAATCAAAACTTTATTAATTCTGTTTTAATAAAGCTTTCTTATTGCTTTTCCCTATGTATCATTTGTATTATCCAATTTGTCATTTGTAATTCTGGTGTGTCAATTTTGACAAGTATTGTAACTAACATTACGGTAGTATACGACTACAGTGTTGCCAATGTATGTTACTTTCAAGTGGCTCCTGAAGACGCATGAAGCATAGTACCATATTTCACCATTTAGATTTTAGATTCAGAAACGAAGGAAGAATGTCGCTGCGTATAGCTTTTGCGACAATTTATACACACGTTGTATAAAATGTAAATAAAAGACAATTCAGTAGAAAAAATATGAATAAATAATTTTCGGTTAATAATTAATTTTTATACTTGATGCCATATTTTTCAGTAATAACAACAATAATGATAATTATAACTTAAATAGCACATATGTGGTGCTTCCATAACCACAGCCGCAATATTCTTAAACGTTACTTTGAAGTAAAATAAGTACGAACTCCTCGTCATTCCATATCATTTACTTGACGCTGAGATCGGGCAAGTGATCTCAGATGCACTCGAGATTCTTAAATTGCGTAGTTCAAAATCCAATTTCCACATCGGCGTTGGATGTTAGCCTTCGGCAATCATCACCCTCGAAGTTTGCTTTAAGATGTCAGTACAGGTGTTGAAGCATTTAATGACAGTTGAAAAATTAAAGCGAAAATTCGTATTCAAATCCTATTTATTTTGTGTATTATGTCGCAATAAAAATTAAAATAAATAGGATTGGAATACAAATTTTCGCTTTAATTTTTCAATTACGCACATTAATCCTCTGAGACACTACCCTAATAGCCAAATTTAAATTTCCCGCCACAATTATTAGTGAATTCAACGTAAAGGCATTAAAATAACTATTAATATAGTACAAAATAGTGGGTAATTTTATGTTTCAAGGTTGAAGTTACTAAGAATAATTGCGGGAAATTTAAATTTGGCTATTAGGGTATACATTTAATGATAGAGTTCTCAATAGTTGCTTTGATGTCCAAGTCAACGTTTTCACCTTCTGTAGTAGTGTAATTGTTGACAACTTCAGATATTCTATTTGTGCCAGGAGCCGTCGGCAGTGAGGTTTGACATTTCAGTGCACCGCGTAACTAGTATTTTTGAACGACTCAATATGGGTAGTAGCATCCTTGGAAAGGACATCAGGCCATCCTTGGTGGTTTAACGTATCCGAAAAACCTACTCGTACAAAATAATGGCAATACTTTCATGTTTGTAACAAGGATAAGGGAGGAAGTGCTAAGCATTACACTAATAAATACAATTTTGTTGCAATATATTTTTAAGCCTAACTTTGAATATTTTTTCATTCTTACTTAATTTTAAAACTTCAGGCAGCGGATTATAGAATCGAACGCCAACAGAAGATGGAGCTCTCCTTGTTACAGAAAACTTATTAAAGGAATGTCTAAAATTATCCTTTCCTCTAGTGTTATAGCCGTGACTTTCATTATTTCTTATGAACTCATCTTCTTGAAGTTAAAATTTCAAGAATATAGACCACCGGAACGGGAAGTATTCCAAATTTACTTAAAAATTGACGGCAACATCGAGTTGTTTTAATATTGGTAATGCATCCTATAATTCGTTTTTAGGCGAACAAAACTCCCTGTGCATGGCCGGAAGATCCCCAGAAAGTAATACCATACGACAGTCTCGAGTGAACTTCACTATAATAAACAGATAAAACCGAATTTAAAGGTAATAAATTACTCAATGTGCTAATCTGGTAACAAGCCTTATTCATGTGAGTCACAACACTAGCACGATGCTTTTCCCAGTCCAGAATTTCATCAAGATAAATGCCGAGAAATTTCAAATCACTCTTGGATGATAAAGAAACATTATTTGCGGATACATCAACATTAAAATTCAATTTGGATCTTGCCATATGAAAGAATATATAATTAGTTTATCCAAGATTTAGGTGCAAATTATTACTGGAAAACCATTGATGCAATTCAGACAATAAAATGATTGCTCTATTCTGTACATCGATGGGATCGGTCCCTGTAACGACCGCAGGTTATGGTTTATGTTATCTGCATACATAAATAAGGAATAATTAATGAAATCGACAATATCGTTTATGAAAATCAAAAATAAGACAGGACCCAAAATCGAGCCCTGTGGTACTCCAATAGTTACAGGTAGATACAATGAAGATAACCTCTTTACGACATTCTTAGATGATTTAACTGAAATTCTAACGAACTGCGGTCTACTAATAAGATAGGAAACAAACCACTCCGCAAAGCTCCAGATTCTCCATCAAAATAGAATGACACACAATCGAAAGCGAACGAAAGTTCACAAAATACTCCCGTAGTGCATTCACCACGATCAAGCGATTACACACTAGTTCAAAGATGATTAAACTTTACGTAAAGATGGTGTCAATCGGTGTGACTCAATGTTAACCTCATTAAGACTACCTTAGCAAAGTTTACTAGGAGAAGGAAATGCAAACTCAAAACCATAAAAATAGATGGGCAAAACATAGATTGGGGAACGGAAGTTAAATATCTAGCCCTAATCATAGACAATAAACTTTGCTAACTGCCAACAAGGCAAAAAAGCCCTGATGCTGTGCAGAAACTTTGCAGGAAAAAATTGAGATGTAACTCAAAAATACTGCTTTAGATGTACACAGTGATAATGAGATCGATCATCACTTATGCATCAGTAACTTAGAGCAAAAGAATTAATCTGGCCACCTCTCGAAAGTGCAAAGATTAATATGCGTATGCATAATTGGGGCTATGAGAGTGTTACCCCTCTCTACATTGTGGTGGAAGGCGTGCCAAAAAGAACCACACTCACAATAATCAAGGAAGGAACGATTAGGCACAGGCCTCAAACTTTCATGCGTCGCGCCGCAACCGTTATACAGAGTTAGACAAATATGTGGGAACACCGAACTTCTGGTCTAAAATATAGCTTCTATTAAAAAATAACCTTAAGAAAGGTTTTCGTAGTATTCTTATTCTACTCTGTGACATACTTAGATTTCCAACAACTATCACATGTTTCGAGATATAACGCCATCGGTAGTTTTTTTAAATGGATCACCCTGTATCTTTTCACATTTTCGGATAGACACTTTTTCAAGAATTACAATGACATATGGTTTGGTGGGTGTGCGGCCTAAGATATGAAAATAAACCGTTGGCTATTAGAATGTTTTTGTCAGATATATCTGATAAAGAATATTTGTATTTTTATGATGCCATGGAAACTTTTAGCAGACATGAAATTATTTGCATTACTCAGTAGTACTGACAGTCATTATCAATACTAACAGATAGTTTCCGTATATTAAAGTAGTTGTTCATTATGAGCGAACGTAAAAGAATTTTTGTTTGTTAATGATGGTTGGTTTTGCAGACAGGCAGAGGCTCTTCAAGATGCATGCAATGTTCCCTGATGAAAGTATTCCAAAATCAGTAGTCTCAAGGGTGTTGCAAAAGTTTAATGAAACTGGAAGTGTTAAAAATTGGTCAAAATGTGGTCGATGTAAAATTCCTGCAAATGAAGATAATTCTTTGGAAACTTTTATTAATCTTTAAGAAGAACCAAAAATGTCACTAACAAAACTGTCTCTGTATTACTTTACTGATCCTCTTTTCTTATCTAAAAGTAAGTTTCATCCGTATAAAGTACATTTAGTAAAAGAATTAAATCAGGATGATCCTTATAGAAGGAACGGTTTTGTCAGGAAAAGGTGGATAAGATTGATCGTAATGGAACTAAAGATGTTAATAGCCAACGCTTTATTTCAATATTTCAAGCCGCATACCCACCAAACCGTATATCATTGTAATTCTTGGAAAAGTGTCTATTCGAAAATGTGAAAAGATACAGGGTGATCCATTTAAAAAATGTAGCGATGACGTTATATCTCGAAACATATGATAGTTGTTGGAAATCAAAGTATGTTAGACTAGAAAAAAAATACTACAAAAATCCTTCTTATGGTTATTTTTTTAATAGAAGCCAAAATTTAGCCAAAAAATCAGGTGCTTCCACACATTTGCCTAATCCTGTATATTCATTGGTTCTTAACGTTATAACGAGTAAACTGGAAAATGCTGTTTACATTTACTAATCCGATTAGACTGTAAAAACGTGACAACTTTCTCAAATTAAATGCAAATCTAGGCTCTACAAATCTTCGATTGCTTATGCAATCAAAACTGCAAGTACTCTATACCTAGCAGTACGCCATTCAGAATTCCATCATTTTTAATTAAGATTTAAGTGTACTCTATTTTTGGTTGCATAAACAAGAATTTATTGGGCCTAGATTCGCATTTAATTTGAGAAAGATAGTAGATACATATGACGATTTTGATGTCCACATCCGCATTTTAGCAAATCTTTCCATTATTTGCTTCTTACTTACCGCTAAGTGCATTACGTAATAACATTATTTACATCTGATGAAATCATCAGCGCGAATCATTCTTTTATTCATTCAACTGACGTCGATTTTACCGACCAAGCTCTAATTACTTCAAGAACACCAGGTACCACGAATTGCGAAACTCACCTGGGTTGAATAATATAATCGTCCTTAAACAACCCAACTCGGTTTTGTCCATCTTCATTTCCCTCATCTTCGCCACGAGTTCCGTAAGTACCCTGTCGAAAATACCTCCGACGCCGAATTGATTCGCCGATTCCCTGGGAACGTTATAAAGTTAAGACATATTTAGCTTCCAGACGTGTATAAGCGCAGTACACGTACCTGTTCACCGTGAGTCCTGTGGCAAGTACTATGCCGTTCGTTGCTTCTATGGATCGATGTGAGAAGGCGGCGATAAGTAACTCATTCCAACCGGCACGGAGTAGTAGTACTTGGTCTTTTATCGGTAAAGACGTGAAGTGAGGTATACATTTCGCCCACTCAACCAGCTGCAGTAATTGCTTCTTTGTCGCTTGGAAAATGTTCGTAAGTGGATTCTGTTTGGAAGAATAATACAAATAATTACAAAATTAAACATACATGGCAGTTATAAAAGCGATGCCTATGTAAGATAAAATGTAAACCAGTGGTAAATTGAAAGTAATAATTTCACACATTAGTAAGAAATATATAGGGGAAAGACGCATTATTCTTTGGAAAGATACAAAAGATCAAGTTGAAATTATCTAATATTTCATATAAAATACAAACAAACTAAAACGTCTTTTAGGTCTAATTTTATAAAATCTTCCAACTATTTCATATTAAGAACTATTTAAAATGGCAACTTCCCAAGTAATTGTTATTATAAAGAACAGAGAAGGCACATCTAAGATACAAAAAAAAAACCTTTAAAAACAAGACTACTTGAATTTTGTCCTCCGGGCTTATTAAACTAAATGATAATATGAAGCCCAGCAGCAAATACAAAAACATATCAATAAAGAAAGATAATTTCCTTTAGATATTGTCATGCTAGGTTTGTTTTAACTAGCGATGGACAAGATAGGGGAAGTGAATCTCGTTTTACGATTAGACATATTGGTTTTGTGGAATCTTGAAAAATTGGTAGGCAGAAAGAACCTGCACTCGTAAGGCGAGTAAACACAAGTATGTCTAATCATCGTAGAATGGAATTCATTTTCCTTATCTTGTCCATCGCTATTTCCAACCAGAGTCAATGATGTATATTAGACAGAGATTTGTAGACGCTATTTTGATTGATTATTGTAGTTAAAATACATATTTACGTATTTTAGAAAATCTATCATTGTTTGTATGACTCAGGACCAACAATGAAAATTAATGCGCACAAGCTTCCGAAGTATTTTGAGAAAATAGTTTTACATTATTGTAAAAAGCAAATGGAACACTTAATTCAAAATGTTATAGCTCTTGATATGTCGCGCTTCACAAATATCTATTATATTACTAATAATGGTCATAAGCGAAAAAATGCCACCATAGAGCAATAAAAGAGCAGTTACTTTTGCAGGAATGGTGATTTCTGATCATTGACTCGGTCATGGTAGCATTTTTTCAGTTAACTGCTTTGGCATTTTATCTTTGATTTTTTTCCTGCCATAGTATTCACTATCTAATAGCCTTTTCAGTGTAGTATGACAATTTGTGGCTGTGGTGAGATTCTAGCAGATATAATATTGACTTTCAGATAACCTTACAGGTACTACTGATATGCATAGAATTCCACCAATAAGCGCCTTTGATTGCGTTGATCATATTATGTTAGTCAAACTAAATTAATATAGAATTTCTGGGTATAATATGACAACAACTACTTGAGCTACGTTTTGCGTGATTCAACCAGTAAAGATTCGAAATAAAACATTTAGCTGCATAAATAATTTTAAATCGTTTGTTTTTCTCACGACCTACTTGATAACTTAGACAGATTGCTTTATACGGCCTATCGAATCATTCAAATTTACATTAAATTCAATGTTACACCAGATTCCGGTAACTAGCGACATCTGCATGACGTTTGAAAACATGAGAACTACTTTCTTGACACGTCAAAATGATATCCATTACTATCATCACACAGCTGATGACAACCTGGTTTATATCAAACCTAAACAGTACACAAATATTGACCAAATAACTATACAACTGAAATACCTAATAAGATGTGAAATACAACTTTAAATACCTTAATAGCTCGGTTTTTAACGAATCAAACAAGTTATTTAGAATAATTTTGAGAAATTTTAACTTTGATACTTGTCAATATGACATTCATTTAAATTAGATTGACATTTTGCTATGCGGTGAACACGTGCAACTCATGATTCGACAGGCCGTATAAAGCAGTCATCAAGCAGGTCGTGGTTTTGCCTATAAGAAGTAGTACCTCAAGGTAGTGTTTTGGATCCCGAACTTTTCTTACTTTTTATAGATAGCATTGCTGACTTTCTAATTAATTACAAAATAATTATATATGCTAATGACTGTTGTTTTATCAGGTAGAAATGCAAGAGAAACAAAGAATCAGTCAAATGGAAGCTTGAGAATTATGAACATGGTATATTAACAATAAACGATATTTAAATGTTGATAAAACAAAATATGTAATAATTTTCCATACAATTCAAAATACAACGCAATTTGATCTATATATATTTTCATAAAATAATGAAATAAGTAAATAGAGAGCATTTCTTAGGTACGATCATGGATATTGTCTTGGAGCGCTGAATGCCAAAAAAAAAACAAGTAAATTACATTTCAGATATTACCAAGCACGTATTCTTCAGGTCATAATGGATTCTAAATCCTCATGATATTATGCTAATATTCACAGCGGACCAGCGGCATTATTGTTTCAGGTGCTGCTCGAAATGTTTTTTTAGCCCTGAAGCTGTACCTTACAATCTTTTGTAAATAAATTGAATTGAATTGAATTGAAAAGCAAATGATCCGCTGCATGGCCTGCCGTAGGGAACGCCAATGCCTGCCATGCAAAAATATGAATTTCTAAAATATATCCACAAAACTAAACGGGAATTACTTCCAAAAATGGATATCTAGTCATATAATACTAGGATTAAACACATTTTTCAAGCTTCTGGACAGAGCTTGGAACAGAGCTATGAAGGTTTATATTATTAAAAAGATTAAAGAAGTAATTAGTTATACTAATGCTATTAATATTCACTGCTTTTTTTTCTTGCGATGTCGATCAGGTTAGAGAAACGAACAAGTTTCTTTATGAATGCATTTTATTTTTTTCTGATACGTTTCTTCACTTGCTAGTAACATTTTCAGGCAACCTTTTGATGTTTCTCCATGTTATATATCAATGTGGAACACAAATGAAATGAGAAGGCGAAGTCAGAAATAATTTCTGACTTTGTTCATTGTTTTTTACATTACATTAATTTTCTTATATACTACATCTCAAGAATATATGACGTTATTCATGAAATTATGACAATTCTTTATATTATTCAATGCAAGTATTTTAGAACTTCAGATTATTTCTAGTTTTTATATAATTATATCGATTAAAATGCTTTAGATCCTTGAATCTGAATAATAAAAAAATGTGGAATGGACCTAGTTATTGCTTTCTCGTTATTTTATTGTGTTTATATTTCCATCCACCAGAGAAGCAAACAGGAAAAGCAAGAAAAGTAATGTATGAATGCTTACACTTACTGGTAGTGCAACAATGTATTGCAAATACTACACTTTTTATTGAATTTAAAACAATTGAAATAAATACACTCAATTGTTAAGATAATACTGACAAATGGTTAATATAATAATTATTTTTCACAGAATACAGCTGCCTTTTGATTAAGTCAACGATTTTGTTGTTTGAGTGCATTATTCAAACATATCCAATTAACACTTTTTAATAGTTATGTCAACCAGAAGAAAGTTGCCTTACAAAAGTATACTATTTAAACAGTCAATTGCCTAAAATTACATTAAACATTTTTATGTTTTGAATCAACAGTAAAACACTCACATTTACAAACCGTGGGAAGCAGTTTTTCTTTCTCTCAGTGTATATATCAAAATGGTGAATGAAACCCAAGAAAGTCTATTAAATTTCTTGTAGAGTCCAACTTATTTTTAGTTATGGTTTAAGTAATTATGAGTATTGACCTCCGACTCAGATCAAATTGTCCTTTTAAACTAAGCGAAAGCCCTTTGTGGGTCAAGATGTACGGAATGCAGTAATTTTTTCCATATGAATATACTGTCAATCAATAGACATCCAACAGAATTACTATATTCTCCTCAGAGACAGTAAATTACACCTTATGTGTTGTTATTTACGTAGAGAGTAAAATAATTGCGATTCGACATGAAACGAGCCGACATTGAAAGGTCAAAAGTATCAATAACCCGGACAACAGCGTCTAGATTTCAATAAACAAGAAAGAATAATGGGTTTTATCCGAAACATCAAATCAGTCGGTGGGAGCTTAACGTTAACGCTTTAAATACTAATTTGCTTTCATGTTTGGAACACGTGCTTATTAATCGGTTAGTATTATAGAAAAGGTCACGTTAGTTATTGTATCGAATAGATGGCGCCACGCTTAACATGGCTAAAATCATTTAGATCTACTCCATTTATGGAAAAATTTGTAATTTTTTTGCCATTACAGGATTATAGCTTTCATCTATTAAAAATAGTTATCGATAACATCATGCAATAAAGGGTATGCTTATATTATGTACAGGTAACTAAATATAGTTACCTCTTGTTGTTCGTCTTTACTCTCTCCTCTTTTCTCCGCTTCCAATATTCTTTCGATCGGCATATCTGTCTGCATACTCGACGTCGATTCAACCTCCGAGGTATCCCTCTCTTTCGTCCTCTGTCTCTCCTCTTGTACCGCTTCTCGTTTCATACCCATATCTAAACATTTTTTATATCGGCAATACTGGCATCTGAGCAAAAAGAAAATACATTAAATGAAGAGCTGTCATACCTATATCAATACGCAGCTACGCTGTCGTGTAGGCGGCAGCCTATTGTTACATATTATTTTGGCTTGTGATTTGTTGATAGAATGTGGAGGCGGATAAGATATCGAATTTGCGTTTTGGCGAAAACAGCGTGTTCGACAACAAGAAACAGGAATGATCTATTTATTACAAAGAACAAATATTTTGGAAGTATTATAACAATGATGATTACCTATTCCGCTGTCGTTTGTCTATAATACAGTTCTTTTCTTCTCTACAAGCATACGTTAAATCTTTGCGCACTGTCCGTTTGAAGAAACCTTTACAACCTTCACAACTGAAACAAAAGAAAAAATAAATGAGTGCAAATATTACATACAATTTTGAGGGTTGTGGTTCTGTTTTGTGAAGTAGCAAAATGTAGAATCAATTTGTATTATTTCAAATAAGCAAATAAACAACGTTTCTTTCATTGCGGTGGTGATACATCTTCATTCATTATAGTTAATATTTCTACAAATGAATGTTTAAAGTATTCTTGCACTTCACTGGCCTTGATTGGTAGGTAACATGAATAAATAAAAGAGAAGATAATGAAAGTCTGGTGTATTACTTAATCAAATGTGCCTAATAAAATATCGGCTTAGTATTTTTGACTGAACAGTCATCTTCAGAGCCATGTTAGCCGAAACAGTAAACCCATATTTTACTAGATTTGATAGAGTAATACACCAGACTTCTTCACACTTTAACTCAATTCGGACATAAACATGCAGAATATAAAGAGGTTATAGAATATATAGCCATTTAGCCTGTTTGTACAAGGATGTTTCTTCAATATTGTATTAAAACTAACAAAATATTATTTTCTTCCGCATCAAACCATTGTCCAAGATATTTGACTATTATTATATTTATTTAAATTTGAGTAAGTTACCGCGATGAAGATTTTAAAAGATCGAATCTAGCCGCACAAAATTCTCACGATATCATAGTAAACAAATAATAAAAATTAGAAAGTACTGCAATTTTGTTTCTCTATAATAATTTATTCATCTTGATTATTTGGCATCAGAACGACTATATTTAAAGCAAGCTATGGTAAGAGTGTGAACTTTTTATCGAAAAACTTATCTCTTAGATTTTTGTGAAGAAACCTGAGAGCTGACTAGTACAGAAATGTTTAGTTATTGTGCGTCAGTCTACGAGTGTTAACAAATAAAATGCCTAGATTTCGAAGACATTTATACAATTACCAACTTTGAAGGGATATCTACTTAGACGACATATCTGTAGTTGCAGTCACGTCGTGGCCATCAAATCAATTACTTTAAGGTAAATTACTTTATGGTGCTAATAAAAGAGTAATTGTTACGTCATTCTTGCTTGTTGAGTCACTCTAAAGTTAATTCGTGCACATAGTTACAGATTAAAAGTCGACGTTACTAACATATGCTACCAAAATCTGACCTTATTGTAATCAAGACCCGCTAGTAATATATTCGGTAGAATTAAGATGAGCAGCACGTAGATATTACCTACTAAAGTTATAGACATTTTTTTGTGTTACAATTACGTAATCATTACTTCCTAGGGCGACTATATGTACCTTTAACCAAAAATTTCCATTTGACTATCATCTTAAAGTAACCATTCCAAATATATACAATTTTATAGGAAATTTAACTATAAAGTAGTAGAATTTAAAGCATTTAGATGAGCAGTGGTTTTGCTAGGTGCAATATAAGCGTAGTGGGTACTACGGTGTAACGCAAGCTAGCTTATTGAGGCTTCGATACACTTTGCATACGTCATGGAGGCTCGTTGAGATCTCGGTGACGTATAACAGGTACGATTTCCCGAGATCAGTATTGAAACCTTGTCCACAGCGCTGAGCATAACTATTAACCATTCTTTCTAATAATAATGTTAAAACAAAATATGCGGGTTTTATCTTTTTGTTTTTATTATGCATGTATATTTTATCTCTGGTTTATCAAAATTATGACACAAATATGAAAAATTAGCTTACTAGCTACTACTACTTGTGCCGTCGCTATATAGGTCAATCAGTAGTTAATGTAACTTTGAGGTTATAAAGAGAGCTAAAAGTTACACACCCAACTTAAAAGTGAATTCAGTTACTTTCAAGTTTCATTATATTACTTCGAAGTGAATTTAATTACGTTATAGTAACATATACAACTTGAAAGTAGCTAACAGCTTCTTGCGGGTTTCGCCGTGTGTCAAAACTTTCGCTCGACGTTTCGCTGTTCATACTGACAGCTTCTTCAGGATAACTGAACTGATTCTCCATGGTCCGACATTCTTCTTATATATAACTTTCTAACCCAACACAGAGCCAAATTTTCAATTTCACTATTCATATTTAGTTAATAAGAACAGAGTAACGTACATTTCTTGACCTACATGTCGAATAAAAAAAAAGCGTTGCTAACACTTATCATTTTTATCAATTAAACTTCATAGCATTTGAGGCGGGTGTATTTTTAAGAGCTATCACATTAATATTTACCAGTAAAATGGTATGCGTTTTTAATTTTATGTCGTCACTGATACAAAATTTACGATTCAATAAGTGGTCTAACAGATCTATTTATTATATATAGACATGGACCATTATATTATTCATTCTAACAATAGTTAGAGTGAATATGTTATAAAAACGTATGAAGAAGACAAAGGAACAGTAACCATGAATTTGCAATGCCATATAAAGTAAAAATTACTTTTTCGGAACGTTCCAGCTACGTAGCAGCTACTATCCGCCACGTTATGACTACGTAACTATTACGTCCTATAAAAGTAACGATTACGTCGCCATAACGTAATTAGAACCTAATATTTGTTCGCAAAATGGCGAATATATAGTATAGTAGTTACGGATATATCACGTAATTAGAACGTAACAGCTGCTAGTAATTTTTACTTTGTGGAAACCCTTAAGGTAACAAATATCCATCAACTATTTTAATCGATATTGACCTTTCCTATTAAAAAATAATTTGTAAACAATTAAGTATAATCAGTCGTTAAATAATAGAGAAATTATCTGTTTTCTATCTCTCTAGTAAAATGCGTTTTTGTTAGTTGGATATACAGTTAGTTGAAGTTCCAGTATGTAGTTAGACATTGAATGTATGTAGGTGTGGGAAATGCAAGATACTAAAGATAAATGAACTGGAAAACTGATATGGCTAATGCAATTGGTGTTCTTAGAATTAATTTCCAAACATAATTCCGAATAATGGTTGGCATTAGACTTCATGCTTTTAGGAAATTAAAATCTTTTAAGCGAAAGTTGCTAATAGAACCAGCAATACTCAATACTTATAACATGAACAATATGAAGCAATATAATACATATTGTTTTTATTGCAATAATAATACTTAATCCAAATTAAATCAATAAATACTTTCAACTGTTTAAATATAGGTAATTATAATAAAATATATAAAAGAAATGGTTAAATTGTAAATTTTGGTACTTATTTGAGCAGAACACATGCATTACTGAACGGTAGGACTTGGTAAACGAAATTGAAAATCTTTTTTATTTTCAATTTCGAACAAGCACATAAGAAAAGATCAGTAAAGAAGATTAGGACGACATACACACTATATAACACAAAACATTAAAGCGGGTAAACATTAAAATTTAATCTAGTAGACTTCAAGATTGTAACTTCGATCAATGGATATTTTACCATATACCTATTATAATTAAAATTATATTATTGAATAATTCAATTTAAAAATTAATGCTTTCTTCCAATCCTGTAGTGAAAAAGATTGGTAGAAGATGCCTGTTCCTGTTATTTCGTATCTAAAGAGTAATTCTATCACTAAAAATATACCGGATGTCGAAGCCCATAGATACTTTATTCCTAGATATTTAAAGAAATAATAAAAAATTCTCAACACCATCGAAATGGTCCAAGAGAAATGATTAAACGTTCTAATCTGGAACACCCCAGTATTTACTATAAAATCCAGAAAGGACACTATTTTGATCACAAATTTTAGAACAGAGTTTGATGGAAAGAACAAAAGCTGAAAAATAAAATTTCTGTATCGTAATAAACGCAAGGAAAGGTTTTATTTTTGAGTAATCTTCTCTACATATAATGGCCTCCTTAAAATATCTTCTTTTTTTTGACAATTTAAATTTTGATGATATTTTTATATTATTATTGTCGGTTGAGAAAAACTCAGGAAGAGAACAATTTTCGACTGTAATAACACATTAGAACTTTAACGACATAATAACGATAAACAGTAATTCTACAAAAGCCCATTAACAAGCATTCTTAGCATTCATATTTCATATGAGCACTGTAATTTCACTACCTATTCCTTAAGTATAATGATGTAAATACACAACATGTTACTTTTTATTCTTACACCAAATTTGTCGAAGTCTTGAAGTTCATCATCAAAAATTGATGTGTTCCTCCCTAAACGCAAACTAGAAAATAAATGAAGAATTATATAGGACACAACATGTCAATCAAAATCTAATTTTAATGACTCCAATTAGTATACGACGTAAGCAATGTAAATGTCGCTTTAGGAGTTCTATTTATGTCGATTAACCTTGATCATGACTCCACCGTTTATATACAATACATATATATAGCTATGTATAATGGAAGTATACACACACCGCAAATAAGCTACTGAATAAGAAGAGATATGTACAAATATTATTAAGTATATCTATATAGCTATGTACCTTAATATATATGTACATATTTCTGGTTCTACTACATAAATACACATACCTATATAAATTTGATCTCAATGTTAATTAATGTATGTAAATTATTTGTATGGAGCGCTCAAATCAGGGACAAATTAATCATTGGTGCCGTGCTAATAATGTCTAAATACCTTGAAATTTTAAATTTGAATTTGTAATTTCTACATATTTTTTTTTGAAATATTTTATATAAGTTATTATATTCATTTTATTAGCATATCAATTTGATTCACATTTCTGGTAATAAGTGTATATTTCTTTACATGTAAGATATTACTAGAAAACCAAGCTTTACTATGTACTCACAAGATGTCGGATGTTAAACAAATTTGAAAATTCGTTCAGAAAATTTCATTTTCTATGATAGAGTCCTGCTGCATCTTTGTACAAGTTTTAATAGATGTAAATGATCATATATCTATATATCCGAATTATTGAATGCCGTAATTACAATATTACAATGTCAGTGGTTATAAATATCTGTTCTAATTTTTATTGTTTATAAGTGCTTACATACTCAAACTTGGTGCCTCAAACTTGTTTATTAACGGTAAGTCATTAACAAATCAGCAAGGGGACGTCAATGAATAAAAATTAGATAGGTGAATATACTACATTGAAGTAAGAAACGAACTTGGAAGTTAGGCGTCGCCTAATTGATTTCTAAATCAAGAAAAAAATAGTACAAAAACCGCTATAAAAGCAAATAATTTTCGTCTGAGGCCTTCAACTATTTTCAAGACATTAGAGCAAGTAAGAATACCTAGCATTCCAACAGCGAAGTAAGCATGTGATGATTTGAACCATTTTAGTCGTTGTTATTTGTAAGTACTGATCAACATAGTAGAAAAATTAGGATGTGAACAAGTTTTAGAAAATCACGTTAATCTATCCACGGAACTACATATTACTGGTAAGAGATCCTGTTTTAATATGCCTACCTACAAAATGACTGGAGCTGCGACTTTTCATTGAGAATACAGTGTCGTGGAGAGAGGATACTGTACTTACTACTTAATATTTTTGTAAAATGAATTGAGGAAAACAAAACATATTTTTTCGGAAAAAATATACTTTACTAAGAAGCGATATAGATGAATGACTAATAATAAAGGGTGTTACTCTAATTTGGCCATAATCAGAGGATTATCACATTATAGCAAATGGGGTTGCTGAGCAGATGGCTAAACAAGTAACCAAATCATTACAAAGCTAAAAATTGTTTCTGGCCACATAAAAAAACCAGATTAAAATTTAATCTAAGTAACAACGGCAGAGTAGCACAGGCGCGTATACAACTTGAGTTTATAGGGCGGTAAAGGAGATGGGAGATCAGGTTATTGGGGATGCAGCTGAACAGAGTATACAGTCAAAAACTGCTTGATTAAATATCTAAGCTTTCGCCAACATCCTTGGCTTCATCAGAGAATATCTATTAACAATCAAGCAACAATAACATATACAACTAATTAAGTAAAGTACTGACTAATTACAATTGAATTAGACTAGCAGTAGCAGGCGAAAACATGAAGTTATGTGATGTTTTCGCCTGCTACTGCTATTGTAAATCAACTCTAATTAGTAAGTACTTTTACTTTAATTAGTTGTATATTCTATTGTTGCCTGATTGTTAATAGATATTCTCTGATTAAGCCAAGGATGTTGACGAAAGTTTACATATTTAATAAAAGAGTTTTTGACTGTATAGTACTCTGTTCAACTGCATCCCCAATAACCTGATCTCCCAACAAGTTCAGTTGGTACTTCTTCCAGTACTGGAGATGGTATTTTTATTTTAACTAAAAAAAAAAGATTGCTTTTTTTAGATACAATTTAAATAGTGTCATCATGGGAGGGGTAATTACACAAAAAATTAAGAAAAATAAAGATGAGTGTTTGTTTTTTAATGTAAAATTTTGATTTACAAGTATGTTTCGTTGGTTAATTGGCGGAGAGGATGAGGGAGGGGGAGGGGGGTAATTACCCCCATTACCTCCCTCTCCTCTCTTGTATACGCTTCTGGAGTAGCGTCATTTCTCAGGAAAGACTTCGGGACAATTAGTAGCAAAAGAACCTACTCAAATTCAGTAACTCGGAATTGAGGCTACATACTAGTCAATGATGCTCCATCTTATCATCTTAAGAAAAAAAAATGTGGCTCAGCTGTAGCTAAAGACGCTGCAAAAGCCTGACGCTCTAACGACTACATGATCAAAGTAGCATCACCAAACAAAATTTTTAGGTTTGTGCCGACCACTGGGGTATATGGCAGACAGGTCAGAGTCCACAATAGATTGATTCAGTCGCAGTAATCAGAAGAATTAATTGTCCTGCTACGATACAGTAATAGCAATAAATTCATCCCTGATTAGTATTGTTTTCCGTAATCAAGGATAAATCAGTAGGTATGTTATGGCAGTACGTAATAGCTTGGTGGGAAAAGACGCGGCACGCCTGAGTCACAGCAAAACTAACATGAAGATCACGGGAGCAATATTTTCCTCCCTGTCATTGGCATTATGGATCTACCAGTCTTACACATTATTGTGGAAAGAGAGGTCAGGCTAACTGCATTTTTCATTTATTTCTCATAACAGCTGCATTTCGTTCTTGGCACATAGGTCATTCGCCACATACTCGTAGCCAACAAGTTGCTGAAATCGATCATTTCCGACAGCATGTTGGGAATGCCATTGGACAAGTTTTGTACTCGATCAATGATCGATGCATACTTAGTCACTACGTCCTTTCCAAAAAGAAAGGAAAGTATAGGCAACACAAGACAGGCAGACACACTTGCTGCTTTACAGACGGCTCCATTATCAAGTAGAGTGTGGGTGTAGGAATATTTTCTTGCAGTCTAAGAATCAGAGAATATTGGACAATCACAATCTTCCAGGCTGAAATGTATGCAATTGATATGTGTGTTTGAGAAATTTTAGATAAGAACCACAGACATAAATCAATTAAAATTTTCAGTGGCAGTGTTGTGAAAGCACTAGAGACGTATAAATGCAACTCGAAACTAATCTGGAGCTGTAAACACACTCTAAATGCATTGGTGTCGGCTAAAAATCTACGCCTAAGTTAGGTACTCACTCATTCTTGGAAATGAGGAAGCAGACACCCTGCGAAAACGAGTGTTGCGGAGTAATTCCAGGGACTGGAACCTGCCACTTGCATAGTAATACGGTAGCTAAACAGCAAATTAAATTAATTAAATTAGAAATTGCTGCAATTCTGGAACAACTGTCCTTATTTGGTTCATGGGAAGGAATGTCTCATTCATAGAATTAAGGAACTACTTCGGCTTGACCGTACAAGTGCCTTTGTCTTTGCAGAATATAGTAGATTAGAGACTCTCTAAGGAGACTGAATGCCGACTGCAGAAAACTGTTTAGAAGACAAGGAGACAGTTGAGCATATAAGCAATCTAAAGAGTATGAAATTGTTGGATGAACTTTAAGATAACGTGCTAGACCCTATAGCGGTCGCAGTGGACAGCACGATTCATCGAACTATCATATTTATGTTAGTTCTCTTAGTTGCAGTAATAAAGACATATATGTTTTTGTTTGTTTTTAGATCTGATAGACTGTGCCCAAAATGTTTTGTGATCCGAAATATTAATATTATTATAATTTCCAAAAAACAAAGAGTAGAAATCGTCGTGTTTGTTTCGCTTTTGTTTTATAAAGAAAGACGAAAGAAACTCACCAATCATTATTCACAGGATTCTTAATAGTCATATTATTCTTCGTCTGTAGTTGTTTTAAAATAGAATCCGTCAGATTCTGTATGTATATGATGTGTGTGCCACTCGTTTCAATCACCAACCAGTCGACACACTATCGGAACGCTCTTGTAAATTCTAATGATGTATGTAGTTACAAGGTCACATGTAAATCGCACACAAGCATCGCATCTCATTACTCAAGCGGCGCGATTATACATTCGCATATAGACGATGTCTGTCGCATAAATTTCTTTCCCTTCGTCGAAGTGTTGTCGCATGCACGCGGCTGTTTTCAACGTGACGGTGTATTACACAGTTGAACGATAAAAGAATGGCGTTTCTATGCATTCGAGTATGTCAAATGTTCGCGTGCAATAGGAGAGGAAACTTATTTAATACGTCTTAAGATTAATATGTGGGTGGTAATACCAGAGTGGCAAAACGCCTTCCTATAATTAAATTAGGCTTAAGAAGGACGATTCATAATAAAAAAAAAAAAAACGAAATTATTTTGAAACGATTGCGTTAATATATTTACAAAGGAACAGATTTGCTTACTTGAAAGAATATTGGAGCTTTACCAAGCTTTAAAAAAAAAACTGTCGATACGTTCGAACCTGATAGTCCTTTCATCAATACACACATATTAATGTATGTATACACATCGTCATGCCATACGTAATGTATTTTCGAAATACATTTGGCTGTCTGACTCATAATGACACTAAATGGAAAATATTTGATTGCTTCTATAAGCAACATTATTGGTGTGTCATTCACCTCGCACCATTCAGTTGCTGTTTATATGAACTATTATTAAAAGCAAATGCTTGGCTAATTTGGCTATTTTTTATGAAACATAAAGACGGCATTTCGTTCTTGAAATACAGATCTACTAAAAAATAAAAAAAAATATATCGCATTATAACTCAAAAATTAAAGTATGCAATTAAAAATACGTAATTTTGTTTTATATTTAGCAAAGTGAATTCCTAAATTATGCATGCAGATTGTCCCATTAGCTCCTAAGTCACAGCTCATAACTTTTTCACGTATAGGTATATTGTTTAATTTAATTGAAATTCTATAATTTACTGTAAATTTCCCGTTATTCAACTCTTTTGAATCATTTTTTTATCACTCTCGGTTTTGTCAGAAATATATCATCCTGTACAGTTTCACATATTTGGAATTCATATAATTTTTAGCGTCCGAAAGCACATGATTTATTTTCGTTTTCTTAGTTATCGAAAATTCTAATCTTTATTTCTTAAACAAGAGTACCGCGCATACGCTGAAAATCTTTCTTACTGTTAACATAACGCCAAGACACTAAAAATGTTACACTCTCTTGTCCAGGAAGATTCTCTGTCAGCATTTTATCGGAAGCAGTACTAAATCACAGTAATAAACACTAAGGACATCGGGGTCTGAATTTCTAAGCCTAACTTCACTTCAAACAACAGCCTCCCAATATGGCAGTTTGTTATTGTTTATATTAGTACCTACATAAATTAGTTTACTCATCCGTTTAATCTACATGATTTACTTATTTTATTTATTTATTTTACTTATTTTGTTAGTATTAAATTACCACTGCAGTTTTAAAAACAATAATTAATGAACCGTGATAAAGTGCATGGTATAAAAGGTAAGGTTAGTGGCCAAAACATTTACATACTTTGTTATATATGATATTGTTAGGTTTAAGTGAAATAATCGTGAAAAAAGACGCCAATGGGCATCATGCTATCTATTGTGCCATTCGCTCTTGCAAGATAAATTCTGATGTTAAGGATGGTCGCTGTTTCTTTGGATTTCCGAATGAATCTATCATATACAACAGGACAAGAATTAAGAAAGTACATAGATAAGAACTATTATCGTTGAGCAGAGGTTTCCTAGGTCACATTAAATCAATATATGTATTTGTTAGATACTCATTTTAAAATGTAATTAAATTAGGCTTAAGAAGCTTTTAACTAATATTTTAATCTGTATCGCTATGTATCACAATAACTAACTTAATTCATTTTATGTTCACTTCTTAAAATAATGTGATTTTGGTTTGGACAGCATTATTTTAGTATAAATTTGCAGAGTCGGGTGTGAGAAATGAATTAGTCGAATAAAAAGGAACAGTTTTTGTATTATCCAGAACGATAGTCATAACTCTTGAACCCTAATTAAAAGTAACTAATAATATAAGTTGGTGTGTGTCCGTGTCAGCAATTTGAAAGTCTATAATAAAACCTTTCCATTTTGGTTTGAACTGCATTATACTGGCATAAATTTTAATCGCATTTATTCACGTTATAGACAATTCGATATTATATAGCCTACGTTTGAATTCTCTCCTCTTGTGCACCCCCGGACATTATTGTTGACAGTGCAGGGTCGGATGTTAGAAATGAAGTAGTCGAATAAAAAAGATTATTCGCACAGAACGATATAGTCATAACTCTTGAACCCTAATTAAAAGTTATTGTGTATTCGTGTCAGAAATTTGAAAGTCCCTTCCACCGAAGCTGTTGAATTTTTATTAATTTATTTGAAAAAGAACCACAACATATTTATTCCTGGAAGAATATTTTATACTATAAAATATATAAATAAGGAATGTGAATTCAATTATTGTAAAGCATTTGCAAATATATGTATTACTTCATCAAACATTATTTTACTAGAATCGTGTTTTTTATTACTATAAGCTGTTCAGAAATATTTGCAATAGAATCACAATAAAAATCCCAATAAAAGATTTTTCTAATCTAATTTCCTACTTCTTTTAAAATATAAATAATTAATAATAATAATCTTTGAAGATTTCCGACAACAGCATTACAAGATGACAGCTAGGCTTGAAGGTCATTTAAAACGCACCACAAAAGAACATAGACTAATTTTGCGAGCTCGTCCTTACTGGTTGTGTGGCTAAACTAGCTAGTTAAAAGAGAGATTGACGTCATTAGTCAGCCATGAATTGGTTAGGTCATAATATGACACAATATTAAACCATGTAACGATGTCGAAACTGGGGTCTTTTCGGAGTAGGTACAATTAAGGCAGACAAAATTATGGTATCGATCCATTTTAGGTGTTAATAAGGTAATGTAATTTATTAATTGACGAACCTGTAATTTATTAATTAAAATGTTTTAGACTAATAACAGGTCATGGCGCAACTTTATAGTAACTATGACTTTTTTATGCCTTAAGTAAACAGTAGACGGTTTCCGATGGGAAAAACTCATATAGCCCATTTCCCTGGAGATTATGGATTGTACCGTTGCTGCTCTAAGTTTATTGTGAAAATTTGTGATATTCGTTAAGATTACCAAAATTAACTTAGGCGGGTTTTACATTATATTTAATTTACTATGAAACTTTGATACACATTTGATATTAAATATTTCAAAGAGTATCATACAGAAAAATTTATTTGTAAATTTCGTACGAAATTTTGTACTAAATATTTAGAACCTGTTCCATTTTCTCATTTATTTTACAAACGAAATGTGCGTGCGCAGTATGTAAATTGTGTATTTAACATTGGTTAAGCCCAGTGGTATAGGTTGGTGTTTGTCGTGATATAAAGATCACTCAATGTAGGGTGACATAGATAACACAAAAAATACACGGTGTAGTTGTGTCAAAGTATGTCGTCATATTACCGTGTCACCATCCGTTTTATAATAATGTCATGGCCACGTCAACAGCTTGAATTGTTGATTGAGTTTTCAAATGTATCCCCGACAAAGATAAAATTGACTAATTGCTTAACAATTTGTTAAACATACACAGTTTTACAATCTATAAAAAAGATAGATACATACAAAAAATTTGCATTTTATCTTTTAGAATTATATTTCATTCCTAACTTGTCTTGCAAAATTAGCAGATTTCTTTGCTTTGCAACTTCATTTATATCGATGTAAGTTTTTAGTAGAACATTTACATACTAGATAAGCTTATAATACCATCTGATAGTTCAAGTACTACTGGACTATTAGATTAGATTAGGATTGGGATGGCCTATGGACCTGTTTCACCGCGATCTTTTCAGATCAATTGTGATCCTCTTTTTCCTAGAGGACGCTCTCTAATTTTGTCCTCTTAATTAGGCCTATCATCTTTGAGAGCGGCTTCTTTATGTAGCTGCTAGCTGTGGGGTTCTCCTCCGCCATTACTAGAAATCTTGTCCTCGCCAGGCCTTCACATTGGCACAGCACATGAACTGGTGTTTCTTCTTCCTCTTGGCAGTATCTGCAGGTTGCATCATCTGCCAGGCCTATGTTGTACATAGGCCTATTCAGTCTACAATGACCTGTCAGCAGACCTACAATCATTTTGACAGTCTTCCTGTCTTTATTCAGTAGATCTCTCGTGAATTCAGGCCTCTGCTCCTTTAGGAACTCTTTTGCCTGTGATGTCCCGGTGATTTTTGCCGCCACTCTCTGGACTGATTATATATCCATTCATTGATGGATTTTTGGGATCTGGTAGTTCCAAAGGAAGGGCTAGCTCCAACGAATGACTTTGACGTAACTTTTAGTGGCTAGGAACCCAGGCCAATGTAATTCCCTTTGGATGCCCAGCTCATTTAGGGCGCTTACACAGTCCCAAATCAGCTTAGAGTCCACGCTTGTGAAGCTAATTGCTTTAAGTGTGGACTGACTGTCAGAGAAGATGGCGCCGCTTTTACCTGGCTCGGTACATCTTTCTATCTCTCGGACACACTACCAGACTATTTGTGTCTTTATAATTAAAGAAGTAGAATCTATCACATTCAAGTCTCTTCAAGTCCGCCAAGACCACCTAAATCATGAGGAAATTGCCAAAGCTCATCGAATCGCTTGGCAATGCTTAGTCATTCACTTATTGACACAGCAGTTTAAATAAAAACTTTCGACCATGGATCGTGAGTTCTTAATCCGGACTTTAATAAATTCAGAATATCTTTTCTTTCAAGTCGCATACTTATCCATTTTTATACCATATTTTACGGGACTAGCTATCATAGTTGTATTCAAAGACGATAGTCACAACTTTTGGTACTAATTTTTTTACTTTAAATATCAAACAATCAAATTCATTAACTTCTAGGTATTTCATATTAATATTCGGATATATATTTTTTTGTATATGACACGTACATAAATTTCCTTTTAAATTCAAAATAAAATTTAATACAAAATTCCATACTAAATTCAGTATAATGTAAAACGGGCCTTAGATAAGACAAACAGTCACCAAAAATGTAAGACTCATAGCAATTTTCATCGTCTTTGTCGCTTATGCTGCTATGATAATAATAATGAAAAATCTACATGATTTTCTATATATTCTGCTTTAAGCTATAAACGCCATATTTTGGAATTTCGTTCAGTAGAATTGCAGTTTCGTATTTGAGATATTTCGTCTCTTTCTTTTCCTCTGCTTAATTACAGCAAAGAATGCATGCAAATATCTAAAAATGTTGACCGTTATGCTTGTAACATCCATTCAATGCATTTTACAGTACAGAAAACTAAATAAAGCACATAGCACAACACCAAAATTAATGCATGCATTACTGGTTCTGCTGCCAAAATTTATTACTCAACTAGAAACACTATACAATTGCATTTAAATATTTATATCCCAACATTTCATAACAAATTTGAGAAGACCCACGTTATTTTAGAAAATAAACGGATATAGCACCAGCGAATCACTACGCTATTTATTTCACGTTCCTTGAAAACTAACACCATCGTATGGGTAATCGCTATCTACGTACCATAAAGCTGTTTGCGATCGTAAAACTGCAGTTAACAATTTTTGTTGAATTTAACTGATTTTCGGAGAGTGTTTACGAGATGGAGGCGCCTTCTTCATAGACCCATAGGCACAGTTTATTCTTAGAGAAACAAATTGATAGATTACAGTTACGGCGGATTCATGAAATCAATTCGCGACATTCCAAATAGTATATCACTGTTGGACAGGTTGCTCAACATCTTTTTTCACAGTATGTATGTAGAGAAAATGATAATTAGTATTGAAGCAAAAGTTTTAATTACAGCAGTGGGGTCGTTATCTTGAATATTTGTAATTTGATTAAAGGAGAGTGCCTCGTATTATACATATTTCCGTTTTTCTCGGTGATAGCTTTGAAATTGGGATCTTTAGAAAAGCAATTAAAATATAAATTAGTAGCTTTTGACTTCGGCAATTAAAGAGCAAATTACTTGCTACTTCAAAAGGAGATTTTATGGAATTGTATCTCGAATTGAAGTTCGGAGTAATGCCCCTTTTAGTAATGGAGATCCGTTAAATAAATAAATAAAATGGTTCGAGTACATTTACGAGTAAATTGATACCCTCAAAAATAAAGCATTCTTTGTAAAAGTTCTAGTAATTGATACAATTCCGCACTATCTATACTGGGCGTCCGAGCTCATAACCTTTTTATTTATAGATAGAGATATTTTCATAAATTCCGAAATGTGTAGTTTATTCTGATCTGCAATTATTTAACCTGCTATAATTATTTTTTGTATATTTTGGCATATTCAAATTCTATGTAATTTTCTGAATCCCAAAAGATATGAATTGAAAGCGTTCGTTTTTTAATCACAAAAAAAATGAATTTTTTATGTTTCAGTCTAAAAAGTCATGCAATTTTTGCTAATTTCAATGGTGCCACAGCATTTGGTGTTCAAATTAAAAGTTATTCCTTTGTAGATTAAAAATGCTGGATATATTCACAAAGCTAAATAAATATATGTGCGTTTTAATTGTATTTCTATGCTGTAAGCTGTTACTAATAAAAAAAGAAATTGGTAACAATTTGATTATCTGTTAATTTCAATACCAAATCATATAAGCAATAAAATGAATCCTCTCCTCCCATTAGTTGGCGTTGGACTTTCCCCTAAATACATATTTAATACGGCCTCTAGGAAAATGCCATGTCATTTAAAGTGAATAAATATTATTTATTAACCAGAGAAATTATGAAAATGTACAAATAAAAAAGCTACAAGTATTGATGTCGAAATACTAACACTACGTTAGGCTCTCAACAGATACTTTTTCTTAGCTTTTTCGATATATTCAACATTTTTAATGTACACTTTATTTATAAAAATAATTACAAATCATCCTAAACCCCGTGTTACACCTAAAGGTACTACACGAAGCTACCTATTCTAACAAGCAAAGGCATCTAAGTGTATCTCTCGGACTTTGATAAAATTTGGTAGGAATGAAGAACACCGAAATATATTTGACACGTATTCTTCTTAGCGTTTCGTGTATGGTTTTAAGGAGTGTAATGGAGGCTCAAAGTTTTCTCCAAAAACACATTTTTTCAGCTCGCTAAAGTATATTATCATAAAGTGTCTGTTTCCACTTGTTACAGCTACAGTTAGTTATCAAACATATTTTTTTCTTTTAAGTTAGGGTAGGCACTTATAGTCCAGGCACTTGAGCTAGGTGCTCATTGTACCGTCCCTATTAAATCTCTTACTTCTACTCGAGCAGCTTGGTGTTCTCTATAAAGCCCAGTATCGTGCCCAGTGGAAACTTCAGAACCTTCGAGGGCTCCAATAGGTCTCTCCCGAAATATTTCTGCCTGAGTACCTTCAATTCCTCACATGTGCAGATTACATGTAAATTCGTCACCTCCTGTAGTTCGCTTCTTCTGCACCACGGTTCGCTTACTCGACCTGTGTTGTATAGATGCTTTTTCAGTGGACAATGTCCAGTTACCAGCCCAGTAATGGTTTTAGCTTCTTTCTTCCTGCGTCTGAGTAGATTATCAGAGAATCTAGCGCTTTAGCATGGAGTTGATCTTCAGTCGACCTGTTTTATTTATCTAACCAGGTTCAAATCTCCCTTTTAGCAGAGTCTTTGGTAATTCCACATACGGGTTCCGGACCTATGAAGTGTCTTTTAGAGCCCTCCTTGGTTAGTTCGTGGGCTATATTTTCCTCCTCCTGCAGCCCTCCTTTGAAATCATTTCTGCACAGGCTATAAGGGTCGAATATCTCTGCCTGGAAGACCGTCGCATGCTTCCCCCGGCTTATGGATATCCTTTGATTAGCGCTCGGTCCACAAATACCGGCTCCTATGCCCTGGCTAGATTTGGATCCGTCCGTAAACCAGTCATCAAAAGCAGTGATATCACTACGTGCCTGGTCTCTGCTCGGTATGGAGATTCTCATCTTTTCATGAAGATAATCTCGGGTGCCATACTGTCTGTGGACATTTGCAACAATGGCCCGTCCAGTAGCGTACCCGTAGTATCAGTATGCCCTCCATCCAGTGTTGGGATGCCAGACGTTGTTGGTTTTCATAGTCTCCGCTTTCTCATAAAGCTCCAGCGAGGGCAGGCCCACAATGGTCTCCAAAGAAGCGGTTCATGTTATGTTGATTGTACCATATCAAACACATATTGTTAAAGATAATGACGACGTAGAAATGGCCTTTTTTGTGTTATTACTTTATGTGAACCTTGTACAGACAGGTAACTTTTAATTCGAATAATAAGTGTTTGGTATCATTGAAACTGGTAAAATAATTACTCAGATTAAGACAGAAGGTTCTTGTGACCGTTTCTTTCGATCGTTTACGTGCTAATGCTGCTGTTTTACGCTCCATTCAACCAACCAATGTGCAGTAACACCAATAAAGCTTTTAGTCAGCTGTGGTACATACAAAACGAATCGCTTTTAATGTATTTTAAAATGGGATAACTAACCATTTATGAAGTATGCCTTATATGAAAAGTATCTTAGATTCAAGGAGTATCTAGATCTACTAGTAAAGAGTATCTCTACGCAACCATACTTTTTCATAACTACAAAAGTGTTTTAGATACAAAATCACACCTAGATACATTAAAACATCTTTTGCACAAGATATTCCCTGCTTTGATTGTAATTCTAAAGAATCTTTTTATGTCACATCTCAAAACAGCTCCACGCATCATCAAATATGAAATAAAAAATAGTTTTTCTTAGATATCTTGTTAGTAACGCATTTTTCCTACAGTCAAAAAGCTTATTCAATGGAGCTTATAAAACTGCAGTTCTTTCATTTGATCGCTTCTTCATCTCCGCTAGTTTCCGAGATCTCCATGTCAGTTAAATATCAGAAACAAGCTGACCTGTATACATATATAAAAAAAACACCATAAACTATATCTATCCAACTACCTACTTAATTCGTCCCACTGGCATTCACAGAATTATACAATAATAACTTTACCACAACTAGCTCTGCTATTGATACATATCTATTATAATCGTCCGATACTACCAAATTGGTCTGCCGCTTTCAATGTTAAAGAACGTTCACAGGTAACAGGTGCTCAGTTCATTTCATGATTCAAGGTGTATTCTATATAAATAATGTTGGAACGGTTCCCAGTCGCATATAGGCGCACACATTCGCGGTTCGTTTATGCATCTGTGTTTGTGTACTGGTATTTGCGGTCGCCCACATTATGATTTACTTGCTTATTTTACGGGGAAAAGAAAGAATAATGAAGACGTGAGGATTCCGGCAGTCATTAACGTTACGTAACGAGATTAGGAAATCGAGAACACAGGCGTACCGTGCAACAGGTCAAGGCTAATTCGATTTTTAATTGCTCGGTTTTTAAAGTTAATTTGTACGCATGCATTTATGTTTCGGTCTAGGAAGCGAATGAGATATTGATAATTATTAAGTTTATTTTATTTTAAGCACGTGTTTTGTGCTTTAAAGTTTATACGTTTAGTAGTGCTAAAATCCAGAAAATATTATAAACAGATACAACTTATAACAATATGGGGATTAATGTATCGTCAGTTGCAATTTGTTTGGGATATATCGTCGTCAAAGCATTTCACAAATCCAATGTGATCAATCATTCAAATCAATCGATTGTTGATATATATTCCATCAGAAAATCAGTTTTGATGAGCATGTGTTGGGCTAACAGGGAAGCACTGGCAGTCGTCAAATTTCGATTTCCGTGAAGCTTTAGAGACTGAAAGAGTACCAGGTAGAAGCACTAGGCATTTTTTGTCGAAACGTCTGATTTAGGTGCACACCAGAGTACACCGAGTAAGGACAATGGAGAGTCATAGGGGACCAAATTTCTAAACCTAACTTCACTTGAAACAACAGCTTCCCGAAATGGCAGTTTGTTATTGTTTACATTCGTATCTACACAAATTAGTTTACTCATCCGTTCAATCTACATGGTTTACTTGTTTTATTTATTTATTTTACGTATTTTATTAGTTTTGAATTACCCCTGCAGTTTTAAAAACATTTAATGAACCATGATATTCTTGTGTAAAAGGTAAGATCGGTGGCCAGTGGCCATAACTTTTACATACTTTCTTATATATTATATTGTTAGGTTTAAGTGAAATAACTCAAACAACCGTGAAAGAAGACACCAATGGGTATCATGTTGTAGTGCCAGTCACTCTCGCAAGATAAATTGTGATGCTAACGATGGTCGCAGTTTCTTGGGATTTCCGAATGAATCTAATATATATGATACGACAAGAATTAAGAAAGTACATGAATAAGAAGAACTATTATCGTTGTGCAGAGATTCCTAGGTCACATTAAATCAATTTATTTGTTAGACCCACATTTGCTAGATTGCTATTTATCGCAATATCTAACCTAATTCATTTTATGTTTACTTTCTAAAATAATGTGATTTTGGTTTGAACTGCATTATACTGGTATAAATTTTAATCGCATTTATTATGATATTATTATAGACAATTCGATATTATATAGCCTACGTTTGAACTCTATCCACTTGTGCACACCCGGACATTATTGGTGACAGTGCAGGATCGGATGTTAGAAATGAAGTAGTCGAATAAAAAGGAACAATCTTTGTATCGCATAGAACGATATAGTCATAACTCTTGAACCCTAATTAAAAGTTATTGTGTATTCGTGTCAGAAATTTGAAAGTCCCTTCCACCGAAGCTGTTGCATTTTTATTACTTTATTTGAGAAAGAACCACAACATATTTATTCCTGGAAGAATATTTTACACTATAAAAATATAAATAAAGATTTATTTCCAAAAAGGAAAGAATATGAACATAATTATTGTAAAACACTTGCAAAGATATATACCTATCATTTAATCAAACATTATTTTACTAGAATCGTGTTTTTTATCACTATAAACTGTTCATAAATATTTGCAACAAAATCAGAATAAAAAACGCATAAATTTGTGTATTTTTTTAATCTATTTTTTACTTCCTTTAAAATATAAATTATTCCACACGTTTGAAAATTCCCGGCAACAGCTTTACAAAATGGCAGCTGGGCTTGAAGGTCATTCAAAACGAACCTCAAAAGAACAATGGATTTTTGCGAGCTTGTCCTTACTGTGTTATACTGTGTGTGCACACCTTCCTTTAAAGCTTGCATGATTTTTTTATTTTCAGAAATATTTCCGAAATTATTGCAGATATTAAAAACTTATATATAATATAATAGATTAGATGATCCTGCCAAATTTGCAATTGCCAATACCAAAAAAATAAAAAGTCGGGCTAACTTAAGCGCAGTAAAAGCATAGTACTTCTGCTATGGTACTCTTTCAGTCTGTAAGGTTTCATAAACAGCAAACATAATTTGACATTTGCTGATGTTCCCTTATAAGTGTCAACTGACACATTACTAGAGTGGGCACGTTGTGTGTAGTTTGTCATTGGCGTTACGTTCGGTGGCAGGCTAAGTCTCGCATGTGTATACTTCGTTAGCATTTCATTTTATAGGTGTCCTTTGTGGTAGGTATATTTTGTTACTGTGCGATTTTAAGAGTGCTTTTTTTCCATTCACTTCATTACTGCCCTACTTTAGAAGTTTTGGTTTTGGTTTATATTGTTACTGTACTGTTTTAGAAGTGTCTTTTTTCATTTATTTCGTCACTGCCCTTTTTCAGAAGTTTCATTTTCGGTTTATTTCGTTGCTTTCATATTTTTGGAGTATTCTTTAGAGTTTGTACTTCGTTTTATAATTTTATAATATATTTGATCCTTAACTAACAGGAAATACCAATAAACTTCAGTCTCACAAATTCTTTAATCTTCAAAACACAATGTACATTTCGTTATCTAAGCTAACATCTTCAGGTGTACATACAAGTGTATTGTCAAATACTAAATGCGTAAATATAGTAAGTATATCCTAAGTTACAAAAATTAATCATCAGGACTACTATATTCAATAAATTTCTCCACTATTTTCTCTGGAATAAGTGCAGTTATATTTCTTAATAACCTCTTATTTTCTAACTTATTTTTAATTTTATCTATCACACTTTTCTTGTAACCATTAATTTCTGCTATATGATACATATATATTCTAATTCTAATAGATAGATATAGAATAGAAGATTAAAGAATTTGTGAGACTGAAGTTTATTGGTATTTCCTGTTAGTTATCAGTATATCTCACAGTGCTCGATTTACCTTTTATTTAATATTTGATCCTTATTTAATATTTACTTGTTTCCTATTCTTTCGTTTTATTTTAGTAGTTCTTAGTTTATCTTTTTCCAACAATGCCGAGAATGTCAAGCATTGCTTCAGAATATGGCACCATTTTCACTGTCATTAACAAAAAAGAAGCACTTTGCACCATTTGGTAATGAACTCAAAAAAAAAAAAAAACGTTTTCGAAACATGTTACATCTAACATGTGTTGAACGTAGAATACATCGCATTGCTGAACTTATTCGTGAGGAATTTCCCGATGTTAATTCATTAATTAACTCATTAAAAAAAAATTATTGAAAGCACCAACTAGGATAAAGTTATATAAAGAAATGTGTCCGAATATACTTTTGCGCCAGAACCTGCATTAACACGATTCGGTACATGGTTAGAAGCCGCATTGTTTATGCCTAACACTTTCATATTCATAAAACGAGTGTTACAGCAGCCCAGCATTAATTGTAGAAGAAGATTTAGTCGAGCAATTAGAATTTATTAATAAACATTTCTCAAGCCTAACAAAGACGATCAAGTTTCTAGAAAACAAAATTTTAAAATTGACCAAATTCCTTAGCAAAAAAAGGACTAGTAAAATTAGCAGTAATTTCTTGAGCATTTCTGTAGAAATAAAATTTCAAATACGAACATAAAATCCGTACTATTGAAAACAAAACAAGAAAAACTTTATTGTGAAGTGCTATCTCTGGTGGTAACATTCGGCGTTATCCAGGAATTCGGACAAGCCACTGAATTGGTAACGCTGTAAAAATAATCACATGATAACGATAACCAGTGCAGAAATGGCGCACGACATTAAACAAAACATAACCTTCTGATTTAACCTAATAAGGGAACAGCTAGCGCTAATATTGTGATGAATATGATAAATGTAGTTGATGCACTGTTTGGGCGTAATGATATAATAGTGATATCCATTCTAGTGAACCTGGCTAGTGAAATAAAATGAAGTGATTTTATAAGGATATCTATTGCGGTATGTGTTAAATAATTCAACTGAAAACAACAAACAAATTAAAGATAGATGCATACGTATTGTTTTTATGTTTGTGTTATTTTCGAAATGTCTAGTAAATGGATTGCCTTCTTCGATTTAATATTTATTATTTGTTTTTAGTATATAATAAACAGTGATATTTGCAAAATACAAAATATTCGAAACTTCAGTCAAAACAGTTGTGACGTCTTAGACATAACTTGAAATTTATTATTTTTTGAATTGGTGTCACTCACAAATATGAAACTCAAATGTTGAAGTGTTTTAGGCATTCGTCATCCTATAACACAAAAATGCAGTCCAGTAAGTCGTTTTGTATAATTTGTTGAAGGACCCGAACCTATTGTAAATTAACTTTTTCGAATCACTTTTGGACTGCCGAAAATTGGTTTAAATTTATATTATTTCGATCTAAAAATACTTAATCGAATGCTGTTTTTTGCAACATCACACTAATTTTCGAAGACACGAGCCATCCACTGCTAAAAATACCCTCGGATGTCTCCGGACGTCTGCAAAAAGAGGACAAATCCGGAAAAAAAAAAACGAACGAATGGATATCACCATTGTATCAAACAAATTATAGTTTTCTTTACAGCTGAGACATGACCGATTGTAATTAAGATTGCAAAAGCAATTTATTTCACTTAAACCTAGAATATGTTTAACTTAGATAAGTACATGGATGGTCAATATTCTATTATAGAGCTGTCATTCCACTAAGCAACAATCATCCAATGAAGTTTATAAATGAAAAATAAGTGAGAATAAAATTTTCAGTATTGTAGCATACTCTAATTTAAAAATTTAAGACGATTGTTCTAAAGTTTTAAAATTTACGACTCTAATTAGTTACGTTTGCTTTAGAATACTTTGCAAACACAATGTATGCTGTTTTAATTCACACTAATTTATTTTCAAGGACGTTATTGAATATTACACAACGAAAATTTGTAATTACACTGAGAACTACATGTTAAATACAGTTTTTACAATCATTTTAAGTTTTTGTCTTCACGAATTTCAATTTATCATTGCCGGCCTCGTCTTAATAGCTAAATATAAACCGGAGAAAAAAAATATATAATTATGTGAAAACCACGCGACAATGATCATACTGGAAGTGGTCAATTATGTGTGTTTTTTTTTCTTATTAACAAAAAATCAGCTATCGATTTACCAGCTACTAGAAGGCGCTATTATTACCATATTTATTGTTATCCCTGTTATTGCGTAACAATTCTAATGAGTCGATGACGCCAAAGAGATCGCGACCGACTGACATTGACTTTGACATTTCCTGTATTTTTCTATTTAATTCACAGTCCAACGCCGACTGCCTAGGTAATTATACACATTTGAGGAAGGTCGTTTTTAATGAGACCTTGAAACCGAAATGGCAAAATCAATTCGCAACATCTGTATACATAATATATTAACGTCATCGGTCCTGTGTTTTTATTTGAAAATCTCCATACGTACCAGAATGAATAAAAGAACAGTTACTAAACGACCCTGTTTTGAGCCATCAGTCTATGAATATTTTAGAATACTTATATACATTACGTGTTTCGAGTAAAAGGCGAATTCATGTTGTCGTGAGGCGAAATTTCCGTGGCAAAAACTTGAGGGAGTTAAAAATGTTGTTGACCCACGCCGGCATGAGAGATTAATGTACCAATTTTGCGTCTCCCGTATGAAGTAAATTATAGATGTTGATGATTTCTACACGAGGTCTAACACACTAATATTTACATGTTCGACTGGTATGTAATTGTGTGTTAGCATTACAATACGCAATTCCGACTGAATTATTGCGTTCAAAATTGGTTATATGAGCTATTCTACGGTAAATCAAACGGAAAAAAAGAGTTTGGTCCGTTGATTGAACTTTTTCATTATGACCATTAACGGTTTTTCTATAAATAGGAAATTAACTTTATCACTAAAAATATCTATGTTTAATTTAACGCATGCATTTCTATTTATATAGTTGCCAAATTCGTAGAGTAAATGCCTTTTAAAAGGCCCTAATGTTAATACTAATTACTAATTAATACTTATATACTTAAAAATTGTTTTTTTATATACCTACATACATAACTAATATAATAAAACCTGTATTTATAGCACAGAATTGTTTTTTCTTCAATAAAATCTCAAACAATGCTCTGCAAGTTTGCATGCATTTGTAATAACCCGTCCGATATGTGCCTTATCGCAAAACCATTTATTTTGATTAACGACTTGGTGATAAACGATATATCGGCAGACGTTTCCGTCGTTACAGACGCAATGAATTTAAATGATTTTGAATTGAAGATAGGTAACCTTGAATTTTGAATTTTTATCACTTCCACGATAAAGACAATGACCTAGAAATATGGCGACTTCAGATTCGAATAACAAAAATATTATTTTCCTGAAAGTTAAAGTTGGAACAAAGACAAAAAGATCAAATTTTTATTAAAAATTATCAACAGGTACCAAATTACTTTCTAATATCTTTTTATTACTCCTTGTATGTAAGTTTTGCTTTTTGCGGAATTAATACTAATAAATGACTATTGCAGGACCGTACCCAAATCCTCCTCAATAAAAAATTATCGTGTAGCAACAATGTTAATGAGTTAGGTATTGGTCTTTTTTTTTTACATTTTAGATATTGGAACACCTTAATAATATATGTCTATTTGGCTTTATAAATTATTTCTATTATTTAATTAAACTTGGCAATAAAAAAAACGTAATAAAAATAAACTGTGAAGACATAGGCTATTAAAAAAAATTAGGTCACATTAAAAACGTGTGTAACACTCGGTTGATATTAGCATATATATGTTTCACCTTACCAAGTATAATCAGTGTTACTGGTCAACCTAAAGTATTATACGGAGAAATTTGAATATACTTATACTTAATAAGTGGAAGAATAATTAAATGAGAATTTAAGATGGAAATCTCATTATTAACGTAAAGATATTTGCTAAATTGTCGATCTGAAAACTACAATATGTATCTATAAAGGATAACAATAATTGTAGGACGACTTTAAGCCAAAAATTCTTTTAGTAGATTGGCTAACCACTGATCTATGAAAGTATAACTTTTTTTTAAATTTATGTCCTGTGCCTTTCTAATATATAGAAATCTGATCACGGTAACGAAAAGAATTATCCAATATAACAGCAAGGCTTTTAACTTTATTGACAAAAGTATAAATTTGAATTGTTAATTTGTAATCTCATCACATTACTCAAATTCTAGCAAGCTTTTTTAGCCCCAAATAAACTAGCCTGGGATTTAGCTGGATTTAATAATAAACAGTGATCAGGTGAGTGATCAAATAAAGATGCAAAATCAGCATTACTATCCTCGTTAGCTTTACGCCAATCCGTTGGATGGAAAGAGTAATATAATTGAGTGTCATTAGCGTACTTGTGATACCGACAGTGTCTAATACACGTCAACAACTTAGAGGTATAAATAGTAAACAAAATGGGATCTAAAATACACCCTTGCAGTACACCACGCAAAAGTAGCAAACAATTATGTATATTGCCATTATACTTAAGTATTTGGTTACGATTCATCAGAGATGGGTTGGTGGCCGCGTTAAAGTATGCGATTTATTTAATAATTTGCATCAAGATTGACACAATTCGCAAATAATGAAGTTATTGCTCAAGATATTGCTATGGCATTAGAGTAAGAGAGATTTGCAATAATGCCAATATTTTACATTCAATTTGTTATATATTTTGAATGGTACCCTTAATCGCGATAATTGTCGATATCGGTCAATAGAAAACCCTCATTGGAAGCTAGAAACGCATACATAACATCCGCAAAAATTAAACGTTTGGGTTGGTATTTCCAGGGACCGTATTATTGGTTCTTTTTTCATTCGTGGTACATTAACTGGAAAGGATATTTAGATCTTTTACGTGATCCGATGGTTCCTAATATTGAGCAAGAAAGGGAATTACGTAAAAAATAAATGTTTGGTCCTAAAAAGATGTAGCACTTCCTCACTATGCCCTTAATGGTAGAAGGTTTTAAACCAAATATTCCCAAATAGGTGGATTGGTCTCCAAATTTAAAACTCTTAGATTTCTTCCTTTGGGGTGATTTAAAATCTGTGATTTATACCAGACGACCGCATAATCTAGGCAAGTTATGGCAGAAAATAAATGAGAAGTGCAATTAATTCGTGAGGAGACTTTGGTAAATGTCATGAATTTGTTTATAGACTTGCATACTGTCAAGAAATGCTGATCATTACGAACACTTTCTTAATTGAACTTGATTTTGTTTATATATATTTTTTTGTGTACATTTTCCTTATTCTCAATAAAATTTGCATTATTAGTTTTAATTAAACATCTTTGTCGTTATTAAACATAAGGGTGCTAAACCTTAATACTGCATGTATTCCTGAAGTAGAGCTCTATTGAAATTCTTAAAACTATACAGGCTGTTTCATTTAAAATAAAAAAGTCAACATCATTTCCGGCTAAACCGGAAGTGTGATTCGGACATTAATATACTCATGGAATTCTCGATTTGCATTTAAATTAAACGTGAAAAGTTAAAATAAAAGTAGCCGTATTAAAGATATTCGAATAGATTCATATATTTGTCAAACACTGTATATGTGGTTAGGGTTAGCTAAAACATACCCTGTATACACTCAACATAATCATTTTGTTTTCCTTTTGCTAATCAAAGGGGACTATCTAGTATTTATTTGATAAACTTTAATGGTGTGTAATACACGCCGTAGGTTGAAGACGAACACATTTCAGTGATCTAGTGACCGTAAAATATTACGCAGTACATAAATCTATTCACGATTCAGTCGTTCCGGGCACGACAGGTATGTACACTGCCCGACAAAATTAATGTCGTCGTCCATCGTCAATTTTCGTGTTTTGCTATCTGATTTTTTTTATTGCCAAGTGTTTTACACGTAAGGTAAACCAATAAACCTCCTACCTGCATAAGCCGATGGCACTTTATTTATGACAACTAAATTATTATAAATCATTCCAACCCCGTGCTCCACCTAAAAAGGTACTACACGAGGCACCTATTATAAGTATTATATGGGTTCCATAGCAATTGAAATGTTCCTGCTCTAACTAAATAATTTCCCTATGATTCTTAATAACAAAAATATAATACAGTAGCCTCGCGACCATATGAATACTACTTTTGTGAAATGATGAAATATGTGAAATGTGATTAGTTCACATAATCGCAAGTCTACTGTAAATCAGTCAGCTATCAGTTAATATCAAATGCGCCCATGCAACAACTTTCGTTATCTCCCAGCATTCGCCAAGGACATTGATTATATATGATATACTTATATAAAATCAATGGTTACTGAGTAAGGGAAAACCATCATGGCAAAAACGTTACTCTGGAAGGAATAAGCTGATGGCAGCCGAACGCGCGTCTCTTCAAATTATGAGCAGTTTTGACAGCCACTGCGCTGTAGGCTACGACATTAATTTTGTCGGGCAGTGTACATACTATACAATAGCGAACGGAGCGTTGCCAATGGCCGGGGAGCGAAACTCGTTAGAGGCCCGTGGTTTCGCTCAGCGCAATAAGAATAGTACGCGAGCACGGATCTATGTAACATACGTAAACACGTGTGTGTATGAGCGCGGTCGTGCACAGGATTCACGGATCGCGAGCAGGAGCAACGTTCATTTGTTATAAACGACCCAGTGTTTACAATAATTTCAAGGCCGCGCGATGATGCAACATTAATGACTGGGGCCACGGTCATGGTGCACTTGTCATTGTCAATAATATGAGCGACCGCTTCGCCGACGAATGGAACAGAGAAGGCAGTCGGCATAGCCCGCGTGAGAAAATTAATTTCTCAGGGGGCGCGTGAAGGAATAAAAAAAAAATCGCACGTGTGGAATAATAAGGCGCTCCAGCGTACATACATGTGTGCCGCGTATTTGCTTTACGACATCGACTGTCGCGAAGCATATTTATCGTCTTAATAGTGTACCGGAACTGTGTTGTTTCTAACAATAAATCCGCTTGGTTAAGCCAAAAATCCCTTTTCAGTTATAAAAATCCCTTACCAGAAGACTAGTGTAAGTTACCTTACAAAAACACACTATTATAATAATTGGTGTAATAAATTATACAGGGTGAGTCAAGAGTCCGATATCGATCGATATGTGACTTTAACATCTCTTATGAAAGATTTTTCAATGTGGCATTATACATGAAAGAAAGAAGTGTACGTTCTAAAAATATGTTCACGTTCACGGGGTGTATCAGCTACCCAGAACCGTACTCAACTTAATTTTTTCAAACCAAAGCATACTTATTTTTTTAGGGATGCTGATTTGTTACATTTGAATGCTACAAATACATACTTATGTTCGTTTTAAATTTCTAATTCAAGGTTGCCAAGTTATTTCACTTTCTAAAAAAATCAAAATGCACGTGTTCATTAAAAAAAAAAAATCTGGCATTATCATTTAACAGCGAAAGTGTAAAATTTGGTGAGTAGCTTAAGACAACGTAACTCTTTCTTATGAATTGAATCTATTTGGTAAAATTATACAGGGTGTTCCCCAGAAAGCAATCAATTTATATGATATTTAAAAGGCTATTTATTACCTTGTTATGTTAAATTGAACAGCCTATATTTCTCATCATATACTCTTTTTATGATATTTCATTTTTGTAAGGAATATGATACATATATCTAAAACTCAAACTTTCTAAAATAATTCAAGATATTTTGAAATTGTCACAAAAGTGATAAAAAAAGCATCATAAAAAAAGCAGGCACAAAGTGATTGCTTCTAGGGAACACTCTGTATAATTTTACAATTATCGATTCATAAGAAAGAGCTTACGCTTTTCTAAGCTACTTAGCGAATTTTAGAGATTAATTTTTAATGATAATGCCGAGAAAAAAATCCAAATGAACACGTGCATTCTGAAAATTTTACGTAAAAATTTAAATAACTTGGCGAATTTGAAACGAACATTTGTAACAAGAACAACTTGAGTGCAGTCAACCACTAAATGAATCCACTAGATATTTATAGATTTTTTTAAGGATTCCTTAATTTAAAAATATCTTTATTTCAGAAAATGTAACAAAATTATTTTAGCTTTAAAATTCCCTCAAAAAAGGGATAAATTCCTACGGTTGACAACACACTATCGGAAGCACCACAAGGAATTTAGATTTTGCTAAAAGCCTCCCGAGTGTTTGTTTGAGTTGTATAATCGTGATGTAAAGTACCTATCAGATAAAAAAATAAGCTGCAGGAAACATTTCAGAACACGCAAAGTTTCAATTACTATGAGAATATCGACATATACAATATTAAAAAATTAATAGAAGGGAGCTGAAACTCCATATTCGATGAGTGAAATAACAAAAGTTTCAAATATTTAATAGTACCACTACGATCGTTTCACCACACAGTGGCTTCATCAGGTGAATGGTATATAACTACTACAGTATTCAGACATTTCTGTTCATACATTGGGAGATGGTAGTGGGGAGTAATATAAATCTTTTTTGGCATTCAGAGCTAAGCCTAACGTATCAGATCTATTGATCTCGAAAGTAATCTAACAGGTCTAGCCTTTATTTTACTTTGAATATGTAAAATGTCAAAATTATTATGAAAGTTATAGTTAAATTCTAGAACAATGACTGGCGAACGTAGAATCCATCTTCTTATCTTCATAACTTCTGTAGAGGAAGATGGATTCTACGTTCGCCAGTCATTGTTTAGAATTTAACTATAACTTTAATAATAATTCAGACATTTTACATATTCAAAGTAAAAGTAAAAAACTAGACCTATTGCATTACTTTAGAGATCAACAGACATGGTAAGTTAGACTTCGCTCTAAATGACCAAAAAAAAATTATATTAATCTATCTCTCAATGTATAAACAGAAATGTCTTAACAGTGTAGTAGTCACATTTCATCCACCTGATGAAGTCATTGTGTGGTAAAACGATCGTAGTGGTACTATTAAATATTTGAAACTTTTAACGTTTTATTATTTTCTCGCCTGTTTTTGTTCACAATATATTTAGAATACATCATCATATCATTCTGACCAAAATATTTCGAAAACAATTTGTAAGCATTTCGAAACGTTTGTTGGATGTTCACATACACCTAGGAGGGAATGAATAACCGTGGTTCTTATTGGTAAAAAAGAGGTGACGTAAATATTGTGGGATAGTAAAATACTCATATTCTGAAAACTAACATATTTTTACATTTAATCCATTGGCGGAAACTACAAAGATTGAAATTCCGCGAATGTAAATCTCTGAGCAAGCTGAAAAGATTGGGCTTCTTTGTCGCATAGAATAAGAGGTATTACTCTTCGCTGATTACGATGGTATTGTATTTTCAAGTATAACAAGAATTCTGGTAAATTTTTTGAAATGTTATTTTTATTTGCAGTTTTAATACAAGATCGTAAAAAAATCCTACAAATGCGAACGCCCAATAGCAAACTAATTAAAGTTACACTAAAATCTTCGATTTTCGCGAGGTTCTCTTGACAAACATATATTAGCAAATAAGTACAATTAAGTATCGTTCATCAAACATTACTTTGCTGTAAATTCCAATTACTAGCAGCAACAGGCTGTGATAGCCAAGTGCCCTAAGAAGTCACGACTATTACTAGGGATCCTGGGTTCGAATCTCCCTCTGGTCAATTATGGTAACCGGTCTTTTTCAGAGCCGTAATAATGATTAAGAGAGAAGTTTGACTTTGCGGGGATGCTTGATAAGCACTGAATTGCTTAGACTTATCTACCCCCAAAAAAAGTTAAGTTTTTGGATTAATTAATGAGAGATGTCACATTAGGCCCTAGTGGTCGCAGTGGGTAGGATTATTAATCCAACCATGTAGACGCTATCTCTTACTAAACTAACTAAAAGCTTTAGTAAGGGTGGATAGGAATAGATAAGCCATTCAGTCTTAAGTTCATCCAGCAAGTTCAGACCCTTATGGTAGCTTAATATCTTGCTGTATGACATTGTTTTCTAGAAGACAGTGGATCTTCCCAAAAATTCTTGTAATGGCAGAAAATATGCTCAACTATCTCCTCGTCACTCTAAACACAGTTGCCATTCAATTTCATCAGGGAATCCGATTCTGGGAAGTGAATTTTTTTATTGATTTCTGTTTTAAGAGAGTTATATGCCTATAGTTATTTATGTCATTAGCGCAACCCTTCTTGTAACAGGGAACAACCGTAGCATGTTTTAGGTTATCTGGAAAGCATCCAGTAGAAACAGAATGATTAATAATATAACGGAGTGGTTCAGTAAAGGAATACATACATTTCTCAATAAAGCGTGTGGGAATAAATAATGGTATCATCAAACAATTCTAATAATTCTAATATAATTATAATTATTCTATTATAATATAAGTACATAATAGGTAATTTAAGAATAATAAACGTTTAATTAAACAAGAGGTTAATTTGAGGTCACCGCTATATCTTTCTGTCGCCTTGATCATTCAAGGATAAACGCCCCTAACATTTTCATTGAAAAAATCAGAACAAAGCTATGGCTCATAAAACAAAAATTGCTTAATTTCGTAACGCCACAACCTATGGTCCCTAATTTACGCCATTTAAATGTTCCAATTACCTCAATCTGGATAATAGCGCTTTTATTGAATTAAAATCATTAATTCAGCAAAACATCTTGCTTACTTATTTACTAGAATATTATCGCAACTTACCAATTCAAAAAACAATAAATTAATTACTGCCGAATATTATCTTTTTTTCTTATTGCAGCTCAGATGTGCTTAAACAAATATAATTAAGTAGTTAAATTAGTACTACATGGATATTTCTCGGAGATTAATCGGAGAGAAGACCCTGACATTTTAGTCTTTATATGCGAATATCGAGTGTTTTTGTTAGAAAACGTAGACCACCTTGAAAAGTTCGTAACTCTCTCGTCGCAAATGTTTTTTTCGACGGTAATTTCGAAATTATTGCGACTTAAGTGCTAAAAATGGGCTGGGTATGATAATTGCGATTTCCATTTGCGAATTTAATTAAATTAAAAACTTTGATTCTAAAGGTAAATACAGTTCATTCCATTTCAAATAAAAACACTAAATGAAATTATTTTCGTATAACTTAATATGAAACCCGGTGAACTACACATAATATACATACATTTAGTTAATGTAGTAATATTAAAGGTTAATTATCTACGCCTATAATAAAACTGAGTTAAAGATAAACATACATTATATACACTACCAGCCATTGAAGTTAGGACAATTAGTGTAATTTAATTAAAGAACATTATTTTTTTTCAATATTTAATACTTTTAATATTATTGTAAAAATTTTTACAATAAAGTAACCGTAACCATAACAACAAAGCATTTAAGGGAAATCATCATTAGAATAAGCCTATCAAAGAGAAAATTTTATTTACTATTAAGGCAGGAAATAAAACCATTACAAACGATATTTAAAGAAACACCGACAAGCATGTTTACAATAGAGGGGTAGGTCGACAAGGTTGTAAAATTTCACATGGGAGTCTCCTTTCCCACTACAACAACAAATAATTGATATCGTACTTGTTATGAATTATTCTATTAGGAAACCAGTTACGATACAGTTGTCCAATTGTGGTGTTTGTGAAAATATGTAGTTTAAAAAATGCCGAAAGGAAAGCCCGTAAGTGTAGAAAAGAGATCGCCTATTGTCACATCACACGAGGAAGGACATTCTGTGCGTGTGACAGCAGAAAAATTAGGAGTGACAAAATCTACAGCCCATTACACTATTCGTCGCTACCGAGACACCGGAAAACCGGAACGAAAACCGGAATCGTCCAGGCCCATCACGGATAACAACCCTCGCGGAAGATCGACAGCTTAAAATGTTGAGTAAGAGAAATCAGCGATTAACGGCGCCAGAAATCGCAGCGAAAATGAATAGGGAACGCGAACACCCGATATTTTTAACAACAACTAAACACCGCTTATGGGAAGCCGGTTTATTCGGCCATCTTGCGATAAGAAAACCGTTGCTTCGTCCTGGGAACCGTAATTGGGCCGCAGACAATTTCTGAAACGTTCTTTGGACTGACAGTCCAAGTTCGAGGTGTTTGGGGAGAAGGGCACGCTTTTATAAGACGCAGGAAAGATGAGCGAATGTTGCATGATTATGTCGTTCCCACTGTAAAACAGGGTGGTGGTTCAATTATGGTTTGGGGTTCTTTTTGGTAATGCGGGGACTGGAGATCTCGTAAAAATTGACGGCTTTATGCGCAAAGAAAATTATAGAGACGCATGTTGGAAGAAAATGTAACATCAGAATTGCAGTTGATTGGGGAGAACTTCGTGTTTGCACATGATTACGATCCCAAACACACGGCACGGATCTTCAAAGATTATCTCGCGCCTCAAGTAGAGGATAATGCTTTGGAAATCATTCCCTGGCCTCCGCAGGGTCTGGATTTGAACCTCATCGAATTAATGTGGGATGAGCTGAAAAAGCGAGTAAGGAAAGTCTGCTCAACTTCGAAAGAGCTCCTGTGGCGACTTCTTCAAGCCGAATGGAACAATATTTCCCAGGAAATTCTGACAAAGTTAATGGATGCGATGCCAGAATAGTCTGAGCTGTTCATTAATTTGGTATAGGGGTGGGCCCTTTAGTCGGGGCAATTTGACTACGTGCCTATTGTACAGTCCCTATTAAATCTCTTACTTCCACTCGAGCAGCTTGGTGTTCTCTATAAAGCCCAGTATCTTGCCCAGTGGAAACTTGAGAGCCCTCGAATAGATCTTTCCCGAAATATTTTTGCCTGAGTGCCTTCAATTCCTTAAATGTGCAGATTACATGTAAACTCGTTTCCGCCTGTAGTTTGCATCTTTTGCACCACGGTTCGCTTACTCGACCTGCGTTGTATAGATGCTTTTTCAGGGGACAGTGTCCAGTTACCAGCCCAGCAATGGATTTAGCTTATTTCTTGCTGCGTCTGAGTAGATATCAGAGAATCTAGTATCCCCATCCCCTATTAGCGCTTTAGTATGGAGTTGACCTTCAGTCGACCTCCATTTTTTTGTGCTTTCTTTATCTAAGCAGGTCCAGATGTCCCTTCTTGCTGAGTCCTTAATAATAACACATACGGGCTCTGGAGTTATGAAGTGTCTTTTAGAGTGCTCCTTGGCTAGTTCGTCGGCTATTACATTGCTCTTTATATCCTCCTGTTTCGGCACCCAAAATAGAGACATCGTGTAGTCTCGTGCCAGTGTATTGAAGGATTGTTTACAGTCTCTATCTAGTTTTGACCTAGTTACAGGATTCGAGACTACCTTGATAGCAGTCTGGCTGTCAGTCATTATACTTATTTTTCTCCTCATGTAGCCCCCTTTTGCAATCATTTCTGCACAAGCTGCAAAGGTGCTCTGCTGGCTGTCTGGAAGACCGTAGCACACTTCCTAAGCTTATGGATATCCTTTGATTAGGACTGGGCCCACAAATACCGGCTCCTGTGTCTTCGCTGGATTTAGATCCGTCCGTGAACCAGTTATCGAGAGCAGTAATCTCACTACGTGCCTAATCTCTGTTCGATATGGAGATTTTCACGTTTTCAGTAAAAATAATTTCGCGTGCCATACTGTGCGTGGGCATTTGCAGCAATGGCCTGTCCAGCATCGTACCCGTAGTATTGGTGTGCCCTCCGATCCTAAAGTTGGGATGCCACAAGTTGTGATCCGGGCCGTATTGAAAACTAAAGGAGGATTCTTCGACAAGAAGAAAGTATATTTTAATAATAATGTTTCGTTTTATTTTTTATTTCTTCTTGTTATTTATTTATATTTTTGTTTCTACGAATACATTTTTATTTTCTTTACTAGTTCTCCCAATTTCAATGGCCGGTAGCGTATGTACACACGTGAAGAGGATTGAATTCTTGAATGTTTAGCGTGGTCTACAAATGGTAAAAAATATTTTTCATATTTTTCATTTTCTTTTTCCCATTGATAAAATTCACTTTTAGCGGATTTTTCGACGCTGTAATTAATACTTAACGATACTTTCAAATTTCGCCTACCGAAATTATTGAAAATTACCGTAACAAACACTGTTCCTCCTTTCATTTTCTCCTAAACATATTGAAAAAATTGGTATCGAAGTCACTTAACTGAACATGGCATTTTATCAATCTTCATTATACCTCTAGGCGCCAGTATTCTGATGAGAAAGAGAGTCTCCAAATGAGTTGCCATCATTACTTCTAGATACCACCTTAATGATATGCCATGTGTGTGTTTCTTGCATACAACACTTCCAATAGCCAGTTTCCGTTTATTTATTCGAGGCATTTAAAACAGCTGCCTGATTGAATGGGAAAGGTAATTGTTGTATATAGATGAATACAAATTAGGATTGAAATCATTCAGACGGTAATTAATCGATATTACACTATTGTGGGTAAATAAAAAAGAAGGTAAATCGATAGTTAATCAAGAATATTGAATGCATAAACGAGAGTCTATCGGCTATTACTATAATAAATTTGCTAGTCATCAATCAGTATTGACTTTATTGTAGAAGCAATAGAATATAGCTTGGTTATTGATGCCGACTGTAAGATTAGTTTGATACGTGCAATTAATCTTATATGCCAAAAGTACTCGACCATTTTTTAATTTTTAAAAGGTGCTTAAATTATAATGTGGAAACTAATAACTGTTTTTTTTAAGTTAAAATTTGCAATAAATATGAGGGGTGGATGTTGTTGCCCGTAAGTAAAAATTCTAAAAAGGAATTTTTAAACGGAAGTCGCTGTCCTTTTGTACTTAGTAAAACAGTTAAATTTTTATCTTAACTTTTTTGTGATATGCTTATAGTTTTAGAGATGTTAAAGTGAAGAGCGAAGAGTCGTGCTGCAGATAGAGTGCTCCAGCATGAAAATGGGAGATTTAACAGCTAAGAAAGTTGCTGTTGTTTTTACACTACAATACAGTCTCAGTCTATAAAACCAAATTTCAGTTAAACCGGTGAGGGACACTTACTTTCCCTTCTAAGTTCCACAGGACATATCAAAACATGGCTTGTAAGAAATAGTTGAGTATCTTATATTTGCTTATCAGGTAAATTTTACTAAGGGTCGATTTCTTCAATCAAGGATAACTATAGGATAACTTTAACTGACAGATAAGTGATAATACTTCCTTTCTTCACCCATTGATAAATGTTATCCTTCGGATATGTGGCGCAAAAGTTATCTATTACTCGACCCTACCGATAAATTATTACCATCTAGTTAATGGGTATTTATTGCATTAACATAACCTCATTACTTTTATTTATAATGGTGGAGGGCGAGGGCATGCGAGGAAGCTTTGGTGGTTTAGATGTAAAAAACGAATAAAAAAAAATGTGTAAAATGATTTATTAATGGACATATATTAATTTATATGCAATATCTATCAATGTTTCTTTTTTTAGTTCGGTAAAGTTAGAACGACGTTTGTCTCTGTCTTTTCTTGTGTTCTAAAACAATGTAGAATTAATGGAAACAAATGAAAATTTAACTCATAAATTTTATGCATTATAAATATGTGCTTACTATATAGTAGCCATATGTGGTATGTAAATTCTATATATTGTAAAAATCAAAACATATAGGCTACTTACGTCCATTTTAAATCCAGTAAATCATAAAAAATATTACTTATCTTAAACTGATTTGCGCTAACCGTATCTTAACTATTTTCATTTTGTAGTTATGTTCTGCCAAATGATTCGTACACACTTGTGCAGTAACCGTGTATTATTTTGCTAGCTAAGATTAACAGCTCGTATTTTTACAGCGTTGTCAAATGCCATCTTGTTGATTTCTATCCCACGGATAAAATTGCTTGCAGTTATTTGAAGAAATCTATTTTTTTCATATCTTATAGATAAAGCTATCCAACAGATACCAATACGGAACTTTTATCCTTGGCTGAAGAAATTGGCCCTTAGATACTTATGTTTTGGATTAATTGCAGGGAAGGAGAGATCTATTTGCAATAATTTAGAGATGCCAGGTAAAGGGCTGTATTACATTTCATTCTCGAACTCTTGTTCAATGCAATAAAAATTCATCACAAAAATCATAAAAAAAATAATTTATTTTGTATTAGAAAAAATTAAATCAAAATAAATTACTCAAAGTATCTGCCGTTTCTGTAGTATGCATCATTCTATTGTAGATCCAAAGTTCCTTAATAAGTTTCAGTGCTCGAGTGACACTTCGAATCATCTTAAAAATCTTACGTGTTATAAATAGCGTTTTGGATATCTTACGATAACGCCATATTCTTATGATGTTCACAATCAACATTTTGAATACTTCTGTAGTAGACTATGCCATATTAAAAAAAAAGTAATCCTTAATACTTGAACCATGAAAAATAAACCAAGAATATTGATCAACGTAACAATAAAGTAAACAATAACAAAAAAATTACTTTACAATAGCAACAGGTTTGAAAAATGAAATACACCAAAACTAAACAGAATGGGTTAGGTTTCAGGAATGAAACAAGATTAAGTGTAGATATTATTCAATTAAGGATATAGTTTCCTATTATTGCTTAAATTAGAGTTTCTTACCCTAACTAAATTACATTAAGTTTTAATTAATATTAATTAAAATAGCAATGAAAGACGCTGAGAAAAAGACTGATTTATGGTAAATTGGAACAATTATGAAAGATATAAAATCAAGACGGTCAAGTAATAACATATGAAGACACGATAATGAAAAGATGGAAAGAATATTTTTAGGAGTTGACCAGAAAAGAGCAGGACTCATATGGGGAAGCGCGGAAATATTCAGCCGATTACAGAGGAGGAGATACTGGAAGCATTTAAGAAAATGAAATCAGGTAAAAACAGAAAAAAAATATCAGAGATAATGAAGTATAGAGGATATGAGCGACTCATAGAATTATAGAAAATTAAGAATGAAAGCTAACGAAATACCGACAGATTGGAGCACAGAAATAATACTACCGGTATACAAAAGTGGAGACTAAAAATTGCCGAAGAATTACATTGACAGGCATAACAGGGAAGCTACTAAGTACAAGAGTAAGGAAAAAAAGAATAAAAGAGTAATAGACAAGACAATTGAAGACACATACTGCGGGTTTAGATGGACAAGAAGCACACAGTACATCTTTTATTTCTTTTCTTTTTTATAAGACACCAATGAAAAATTAATGACAAAAATAGGGACATGAACGTATGCTTTGTTGTTTTGATAAAGGCTTGCGAGAGAGTTAGAAGGCAAGACATAAGACTTTAGTGGGAGAGACGTGTAAACATACAATAGAAGAAATAAAGTTTTATATCTGAATATACAATAGTTAAGTAAATAGTAAGAAAAAATTATGAAGAGCCCAGAAATTTAAACGAAAAATAGGAGATGAGTGTATTATAAAGAAAGCAAAAAAAAAGAAACAAAAAATGAAGAGAATGAAAAAAATACAAGATAGATAAACGCTGATAATGATTATACAGGCGGATATAGAGGAAAGTTTACAACATAACTTCAACGTTTTAACGAAGATCTAAACAAAATAAATATGAGGGCAAACATAGAGAAAAGCAAAACCATAATACCAGCAAACGGAAGAAAAATAGAGCATTTTAAATATTTAGGCACACTAATAGAGGAACATGGAAAACTGGACGCAGACACTGGTGGCTTAAGGGAGTTATTCCTGAAAAAATCATCATAATAGTGTTTTAAGTAAAAAAAAACAAGCCATTTGCTAAAGTAAACAAACAAAGAAAATAAAAAAATGTGTTCCCATTCTTCGTAAGAAATACGTTCGCTTGTGCTTAGAATATCCATTATATTTTACTCGACGATCTATGCTTAAATAACTCATGTGCTCTGTATCGTGTTATGCTTTCGTCGATATAAAATTACAAAAACACCTGAATAGTTTTGACGTTAGTTAGGTGAGAGAATGTAAACAAGTGGCCCGTGTACATGCAGTTAAAAACTAAATATATGCAATTCCGAAGGAAATACGATGGTATTCAGATAGTGAAGTATTCCCGATAAGAAATTAATGTATTTTTCATTAAATTGCTTCTAAATTTGTCTACATTAAATTTTTGTGTCGGTATTATTTCAGTTAGCAATAACCAAAGTAATAAATCACTGCAAGCTGAGCTAAACTGATTCAAAACTTTGTAAAATTAATAAAATGAAGAGGAGAGTGAGGGGGAAGTTGGCCTAAGATTGGCCCCACCAATCAATATGGTCACGAACCGCCACTGGACGCAGAGATTAATGAAAGGTTAAATAAAACAACAATAAAGTAGATGATCGAAAATATATTTCTTGGAAAGCGTGGAATACGTTGAAAAGCAAATAGTGAAGAGGAATAGTCAGACCTAGTTAGATACTTTATGGAAGCGATTCTTAGACATTGACAGATTAAAAAGTAATTTGGATTTTTAAGCATAATAGAAGGAAAAACGAGAAGGGTCAGGGGAGAAATGAAATTATTAGACAAAAAACATAGGATTGAAACGATCCAAGAGAAAATAATAGAAGAACAATTATTAAGGTGGTATGGACATATTGCCGGATGTCAGAACAAATTGTGAAAAGAATATACAAAACGAAGATAATGGGAAAGAATGTAAAGGGAATACCAAGAAAAAAATCGAATGATGTAAAAAAAAGAGCAAGTGGGAAGAAGAAATATAGGATGGAAAGAAGGTAAGATAATGACACAAAATAGGAAAAACCGAAAAAATATGTAAAGCAACAGAATAACAAATTAAACTCAACTAAACCACCTTACATCTAACGGTATTAAGTTTTGACTAATAAATAATAAAATAATTTAATTACAACCTAGAGCGTTTCAATACTGACTAATAATTTAAAACTACCAATGATAAACATTTGGTTATCGTGAAAAAAAATGTTACATTAACTGAGTTATAAATAAAATACTTTAGGAGAAGAAATATGTGTATGACAGTTTCACATGGAAATTCTATTTAACTCGTGAAGATAAATTGCGAAATTGTCTCTCTATTACTAAAAATTTTTTCTAAATAAAAATGCAATAATTGTAGGACGAGGATAAGCTACTAAACTTGCGTTCATAATTAAGGGTAATTAATTAAACTAAGTTTGTAGCCATCAGTTACTATTAGCATTCGGGTGTTTCACCTTACCAAGGATATTTATGCCTTCATAAGGTGAAACGCGCGTATGCAAATAGTAACTAATTACTACATATACTTTTAATAACTTTAGGGGTCCAAGAAAAGCCGTTTTATCAATGTTAATGAAAAAGTATTTTAATACTAATTTCAAGCAAGTGACTATAAATATTTAGATAAATTTTAGCAAGTTTAAAAAAAACTGTCTAAATTCTGAATCAATCAACCAATACGTTACTCATAAACCATAGCATTCTGATTCAATATTTCGAACCCAATGAACGTATGTATGTACATTCATACATTTATAAATAATGTTTTGCGACATAGCTCAACTGTCTATACGTCCACCACCAGAAAACGTGTTATTCATTAAGCACAAATCGTTCGTACATAATTCGCTCAATATAGATCGCCTACTAATGGAACCATAGTTTGCTGTCCGCTAAATTGGCAATAATTTGGGGTCAAGACGGTCCGACGTCCGTCATTTGGGCCGCGATCAAAGCAAACACATCTGCACCGTGATGTTTCGCAATCGAAAATGGATTTTCAAAATAATCGGGAGCGCACGATCTTCTCTGCCAACTCATCGCATTTTTTTCAAATGAGTAAAGCCTTTACCCGAAGGAAACAATAGGAGATGTTCGTACCATGCGATGTGAGACTAATTGGTGGACATGGTGAATACACTCGAATACGTAAAGAAACAAAAAAAATCACCGAATTAACTAGCCACAGGAGCCAGCAGGAAGTTTAAATCTGGCTGGTTGAAATGTATTTTACTTTCATCCTGTATTAATGTCGGTTTTACAACGAAATAACGTCCAACATCAGAAATCACCTACTCCGTGAAGAAATGGTGCGTTTAAGAATACCGTGCCAAAAGTTCGGAAGTCAAAGATAATGAAGTTGGATACGAATGTTGCGTAAAACTAGCTCTAAATTTAAGCACGGTTTTATAATAGTTTATAGGCGTGTGTCACAAATGAATAGTATGAGTAATTTTTATCAAGTAAATATTATCGGAAACGAACATTTTTACGCAGATTTAGGGAAATGCATAAAATAAAAAAAGACAATGTTTGGATGTGAGTTAAAATGTCATAATATTTACTTTATCGGGTTTTCTGCTTTATCTTTTGTAGTTCAATGTCTGCTACTATTTACATTAGACGTATTTTAAAAATGCCATCATCATTCATGGAAAAACCCGATTGATGTCGATATTAGTATACATTAGTTGCGAGAAAAAATACACGGTATTACATACAATCACACCGTGAGAAAAAAACAAATGTTAAAATGTACAAATGTATGAAACGGCAACATGAACACCACGTTAACTTTAAATGACTTTGCAGTGTTGAAATACAGATATGCTTTATATTTAATGCAATTGGCATGAAATATATACTAATTAACCTGATCACATGAGGGAATTTTTTAGAGTATTGCTTCATATTATTATAAATAATAGTATATTAAAACCCTAGTGTAAAAATAACGTTTTTTTTTCCTATTTCGTATATCCAATGAGCACTTTGTGTAACTGTTTGTGGTAACATATTATGTGAGGTTGGCAGTGCAACTTGTGGTTTGACATTTCACATTTGACATTCTTATATAGGTTATTGCCAGCATGGAATTGCGCATGACACAAGAATTGTGTCACAAACATTCAATGTTCTTAAAGAGCCATGGGCCACGGCCCCACCATTGCAAATTATAAATTAATTATTAAGGAGCTTTTCTTATATGTAAAAAACCGATAAATATACGTAGATACACACACACATTTGAGAACAGAACGAACGTTGCGAGTACCAGGATTTGATACGACCAAACGCGCTTTGTAGTTACTTATGCAGACAAGCTATGAATTGGGGCCAGGTCTAGGTTGGCCCCTGATTTCAGGCGTTTGTAGATATTCGCTAGCGGAAGAGAGGATGCTCGCAGTATATGCAAAACGCAAACGCTGTCCACTGGTTGATCGACTCATCTCGTCAGTACTCGGCACTGTGGCTAAAGGATCTCCCACTATGACGGTAGGCAAGCGTGTTAGTCAATCGGGCCAGTCGCATACGCACTTCAGTTTGGTCGCTTCATCGCAATAAAAATTGAGTTCAAGAATATTTAATATTTGTTAATTATAGTAATAAAGTGTAGTATTATTCTAGGATCACATCGCAAATTATTAACTATAGTATTTCAAATCAAAATGAACTACCTTTCATATCTTTCTTAGGGTAAAAATTATTAAAATGAAATCATAAATACAACAAGGGAGTTATTTCTGTAAAATGGAGTCTGTGGCAATAGAGAATGGTACATGACGTCACATGCGCAATCAACGAATATTAGTAGACGATGCCTCGTTGCTAGATAACAGACAGTGGTAGCCGGCACCAGGACGTAATTGACGTCAGGCTCTACGCAGCTTTTGGTGACGACATGTACCATTCTTAATTGCAACGGACTCTACATTGTAATAGTGTTTAAAGTAAAAAAAAAAATTAGCCATTTAACATCATACAATATATGTATTTGTATCTAGTTAGGAGCCAATAAAGTGAATTATTATTATTATTATTATTATTATTATTATTATTATTATTATTATTATTATTATTATTTGCTTAGGTAAACAAATAAAGAAAATAAAAATTGTGTTTTCCTTTCTTTGTGAGAAATACGTGTGGTTATGCATAAAATATCTATTATATTTTACTCGATGATCTACGCTTAAATAACTCATGTGCTCTGTGTTGTGTTATGTTTTCGTCGATATAAAATCATAAAAACATCTGAATAATTTTGCGTTAGTTAGGTGGGGAAATATAAACAAGTGACTCATGTATGTACAATCGCCGACATTAATATTTAGCACTCGAACGACAGACTCGACGCTTTGATAGTGCTAAATATTAATGTCGGAAGCTGTACGTAAATATATGCAAGTTCGAAGGAAATACGTTAGTATTTATATTTAAGTAGATAAGTATGCCCGATAAGAACTTAAGGTATTTTTCATTTTAATGTCTTCTAAATTTATCTACATTAAATTTTTTGTGTGGGTATTATTTTAGTTAGCAATAAACGAGGTAATAAATTACTGCAAACTGAGCTAAGCTAATTCAAAACTTTGTAAAATTAATACAGAAAAAACGGGGGGAAAGAGGTGGATGTGAAATATCAAACTACGAGTTCCAATATCCAATATCGAAAATGTCCATATTTCGTTCTTAATATTATATCGATATTTTGCGTCTGATAAAATCGACTTTTTTTATTAAACAGAAGACACCATATGTAAGTATGGTGCTGCACTGTGCAATTTACTACCTGTAAAATTATCGGTTAAATAAGTGCGTCTTTGTTTATATATAAAATCTATATATTCATTGGTGCACATATGCAGTGAGAAGAATAAATGAATTATAAGGTAAAAAAAATAATGTCGACTTTACAATAGTTATTTAGTAAGTAAGTACTTTATTTCAAAGAAGTACGAAGTACATAATAGAACGTGTCAAAATAAAAAAAGAAAAAACAATAAAGAGAAAATAATTTAGTTTTTTAACTTGTAACCTAGTTACCCTAGACCGGTTTCGTGGATGAAGAAAATATTGCGATACCATAGCAACGAAAAAATAACATATTAAAAGTGCCAGTGCAAAGCTTCACGTCAAAAAGTCAAACCAACGTTACGCAATTAACTTTGGAAAAAAAAGGATATCGACCGAAATTGTAAAAATTGAAAAATTGGAATATCGAGCCGTCATCAGATACATTCCTGTATTTGAAGGGGTTAAGAGGTAAGCAGATTTACGAAGACATGCTTAATACCCTAGGCAATCAATGTCCTTCGTATGTAACCGTGAAAAACTGGATTGCGAGCTTCAAAAGAGGTAAATTTTCTATTGAAGATGAATATCGATCGGGAAGGCCAGTCTTTGTGTTCGTCCCTGAAAATGTTGATGCAGTTCATGGCATGATTTTGTCAGACCGTCGAATTGGGTTAAAACGAATATGTGAGTATTTCATATGAACGCGGCCATCATATAGTTCACATCGATTTTAGTATGAGAAAAAATTCTGGAAAATGTATCCCCGAATATCTTAATGTTGATCATCAGAAGCGTGCAAAGGTGGAAGCATCGCGTTCGATTTGTGCTTGGTTTGAAAAAGATGCAGACTTCTTAAGTCGTATGGTTACTATGGATGAAAAATGGGTACATTTTCGCCACACAAAACAAAACAACAATAGATGGAATGGAGACACTTTGGTTCTCCAAGGCCTAAGAAGTTTCGTGTTCAAAAATCTGCTGGAAAAGTTCTTGCTTCAGTTTTTTGGGATTGTCATGGAGTAATCATGATTGATTTTCTGGTTAAGGGTAGAACAATAACTGGGAGTTATTATTGAACGTTACTGACCACTCTACGACAAGAAGTTAAGAAGAGAAGACGCGGAAAGTTGTTCAAAAGTGTTTTGTTTTTGCAGGACAATGCTTCCGCAAATCGCATGTTGCATGCAAACAATATGTGATTTAGGATTGGAATTACTCGAACACCCCTCTTATTAATTGAAAAAAAGTTTAAAAGGTCGTAAATTTTCTTCCAACGAAAAGGTGATAGAAGCTGTGAGGGATTGGTTCACAGACAGGCGTTGCAGGTTCGTTGTAATAGATATATCCAATTAAGAGGAGCGTACGTTGAATAATAAAATATTTTGACTTTCAAATTTTGTATGCATCTATAGTAGGCCAAGAATTTTTCAATACATAATCGTGGATACATTATTATACTGAGTGGGTTCATTTATCGTATGATCTTAACTTAACTAAAGCCTACAACGATTTGCTTGCTGCAAGACTGAGACGATATTTGACATTTTTAATACCTGAAGATGGCGTACCTATAGCTGAAGCATGTAAAAATATAATAACCACGTTTTATGAATGAAAGGACATCTACTTGCACATGTTTTCATTAGCCACATTCAATAGGTTTCGACACCACACTTAATAAAAAAAAAATTGTATTATTTTTTTATTCGTGTTAAATGTTAGCTGTTATTTTCTTAAGTAAGTTTTTTTGATCACTTCTATTAGTCTTCTATTGGCCCCTTTATTGTATACTGTACGCATAAAGAATTTTCTAAACGGTGTAAAATTTATTTCTCCATGCATTTTATATAATTGTGTTTTAAAAACGAATACAAATTCTACCATATTACAAAATTATATCCCTTTTAAAGACATTTCGTGCAAAAACCACCAATTAATATTCGATATTAAGTTACATAAAATAGAATTTTAGCATTACTGAAATTTATACAACCAACCATACGTCCCTGGGCTCCTTAAGTCATAAATATTCGTTTTTGTTTCATTAGAAGATACTTTATAATGACTCCATGCAAAATCGAACCGATTTTATGCGTCGTATAATTCTCGGGGTATCATAATTTTTCGTGGTAAGTCTAGACATATCGATCTTTCTAGGTTCAACCTTATGCTTATTTATTATTATTTAGTTCTACGGTAGTATGTTACACCACTCATCTGGAATCCTCCGGAAATATCCCCTTGCGAATTGCATCTTTTTTATAGTTTCACGTGACTGGATTTTTTATTTTCTCCTTTGGGATGTAGACTTTATCTTTTGTGGTGGATTAAACTGTGGTTTTGGCTCTGTCTTAATGTTGTATGAAATATGAATCTTGTCTAACCTGCTTTGGGCTTACTGTGCAATTATATCATTAGCGCTTTTTGCTTTGTTTTAATTTTAGGAACTGCTCTAGGCTTTACCTTACTATTTTGCGTGGATAATAATTTCTGCAGTAAAATTCAGCAGTAATGGACAACAGTGATGGGTTGCTACAATGGATGCAATCTGATTTTCCAGCAGCTAACTACCTTAGTATTTCGTATTAGCAGCTAATGAATATCCAAAGAAACTGCTACTTTTTGTCGCTGTTTTTTGATGTACTAGGTTTCTAAAGCAAATGAGATTATTCAAAGTTTTCAAGGATGCCGAAGATGTCGGCGGGTATAACTATGACGGCCATTTCGTCGGGTTTATGCACTTCCTAACATTAGAGGACACTTTTATACTAATTATCATCTGCTATTTTTAAAGGGCAGGCCGGCAATTGCCAACTCTTTAACTAGTTAACTTGTATCTAGTTAGTTTACTTTGGTAATAGATGGCATTCGCATTGTTCGATTAATCACCCCGTCCACTGCGATCACTAAGGTCTATTGTCGAGCAGATGTTATTTTAAAGTTCATCCAAGAACTTCACGCCTTTAAAGTAGCTCAGTATCTTGGTGAATGAGATTATTTTCAGGTCTTCTAGGAAGGATCAGCCTTTCCGAAGGTTACATACCTGATACTCGTAACAGCAAGGCGGTGACAGTAAATATGGTCAACTGTCTCCTCTATTTTCTAAACATAGGCAGCATTCAGTCATATCATAGAGCCTGAATCTGTGTAAGTGCTTTCTGAGTTTACAGCTCGGTCCGGAGAGAGACTTTCATATGTTTCGTTGCTGAGTTGCTGACGGTTTTGGTTCAATGTCATGGCTATTAATCTCTGTAAAGACAGAAACAATCACCTTGATATTTTTGCAGTCTATTTCTAGCAGTTCCCTAGTTCTGGCAAGACTAGGTGAAACACATTCCTTCACGTGCCTTCACATGACTTTCTGATTTACCCAGAATTTGATTTTCTGATTAGCTATCGTAGGCGGTATGTCTTTTTGGCAAGGATGTCTGCTTGCTCATTTCCAAGAATGAGTTAGCGCTCAAGTATCCAGATTCGGGGTAGATTATCAGTTATCCCCAATGTGTTTCCAGCATGTCCAGATCAGTTTCGAGTTGCATTTATGCACCTCTAGTGCACTGCCTGAGTGTCGCTGCAGATTTTTATTTAATTGTGCTTGTAGTTTTTATCCCAAATTTCTCTCGTACATATCTTAACGGCATAGATTACAGCATGAAAGATCATTACGTGTTGTCTAACGTGATATCTTCTAAGTCATTGGCCCATCCTGAACCCCTGCGGGTTCGTAACGAATTGCTAGTGGGTTTGAGGAAAGAAAATGTGTAATGGCGGATATAATCAATTGTCTGCAATGTTTTGGCTTATTGATCAGACATTTTTCAACAAATCAATAAGGTAAATCTGAGTTTACAGGCAAGTTCAATCACGATTTCAGAGTATCAGAGAATATATAATCTTTGTTTGAAAAGATTGAATTTTAGAGACCTTATTTTCTTCAGGGCCAGACAGAAGCATTAAAGCTTTTTAAAAGAAAACGAGTTGCACGTCTCTACTGACGTTAAACTGCAAATATCTAAGCACTTGAATAGATTAATGGTCATGGTTTCTCAAAATCTTCGTATTCCAACGAATATTACCGCATATGTCCGCCTTCAAACATTCGTAAACTCCTCCGTTGACAATGGAATCTTCCAACTTCATGACACTTCACTGGTATCAATTATTTGACAATTTAATGTAAAATTTTTATTCCTCATTCAAAATTGAATGTCTCTTTTACATTTTGTAAACGATTTGTAATTGGAATTTAATTTTTAAGCATTCAAAGAATCCCTATCTGTCAGTTGATTACAGATTTTTTTTTAAGAGTTAAATTGCTGTTTCTGTCGACAGATGTCGATAGTTTGACAGATAAAATATGAAATCGGAATTAAATTAATACATTTTACAATAAAATACTTGTCTTAATAAATTAAATGATTTTTGCTCATTAGCTTTTATTCTTTTTGAAACTTGATTTTAATGAAATGTAATTTATAACAACTGTGGTTCCCTTGATTTGAAGTTTTGTATTTACAATTGTGAAACAGCTTGATGTATTGAATTGAAAAATTATTATGTGGTTGTTTAATTATATCACAATATATCGGCACTACTAGAAGTCAGTTTTGTAGATCTATATATTGAAACGAAGTGGGAAGGAACATGTCTGGAGATTGAGGAATTCGTCAGCTGATATCCTTCGCTCCTAAAGCCATTGCTATTTCATTTAGCTCTACAAAACCAAAGTAATGATGAATTACGATGTGTTACTAACAAAGGATTCTCATTCATAGTTCTGGTTTTCAAACAACTTATTTCAATAGCCAACAAGCAGGAACGATTGAAGTTTATGACCGCACATTTAAACACAAATATCTTCATTGAATTTGTCCTCTGACAAACAAATTAAGCGTCAATGAAACCCCTCTAAAAGAGGCCAGCAAATAAAAGTCAATAACTGTAAACAAAATTTGCGGAAGGCCGCGAAACCTTTCGCATTCACATCGCCTCAAAATAAGCAAACGTATAGAACTCTCGGCTGGTCGCCTTTATTGTCGTCAAATTCGGCTATTGTGCGGAAAATTTCGTACTCTTTTTTACGTAACGAGCCAAACGCCGTCGCAAGAGGTCGCGGTGACAATGGCAGCGACATGAAACAAAAATAAATACAGAAACGCGTCGACGTCCGTCAAAAATAACAAGGCGATTTGTGACGTGTCGGTTCGTTGGGTGTGAAAAAACGGCGAAACGCGTTTAATTAAAATTTCGCTATAAAGGCTACAAGGTCAGTGGCGGAACAAATGCGCCGACCGACTGTGTGCCGGCTGATTATTACAAATTGCTGGGCGATGTTGGTGCTATTTTTTTTTGTTTTTTTTTTCTCGGTCCGGAGAGAGACCTTCATATGTTTCGTTGCTGGCGGCTTTGATTCAATGTCATGTCTATCAATCTCTGCGGGAAAATACGCCCATATAACTTTATTGGATGAGCTCAACGCTGCATTTTTGGACGGAGTTTTTATGCAAAACTTGCATTCACCACTTTTACGTTCACATCACAACGCAGAGAAGGTTAATTGTAACGTAAAATAGTTGTTAAATTGAAACTTACGCCATACACATCTAAACCTAAAGTCCGAGGTTTGCTGCAAAATTCAGATTATTTATAGCAGTATTGTGATTTTTGTTCAAAACATTTTTGTAGAATAAGTAAAAAGAGATCTTGCTATGGAAGTCAACGCTACTTCCTTTCACGACAGTAAACCAAGTAAAAGCAACCAAAGAACTCGAAACGCAATAAAATAAAGGTATGTTTCAAATTACGCTTTGGTTAAATTTTATTTGATACACTTAAAATTCACCAGATCACCTCGATGTTCTCCTATAGACCTGGTTCATTTAAATGCAATACATTACCTAAATAGCACAAGTAGAGTGGTAAGCATATGTTGATAAATTTATAAATGTTAAGAAGTATTATGTGTTTTAATTTTAATTTAAATTAATTCTTTGTAGTACGTCTTTAAGTACTAAGTCTCAGTTTAGCTAAAGTTTCGGTAATGTTTCCTTATATCGGAAGTAGTTGTCAGCTGTGTTATTGCAGCGAAGAGATAAGACAAGAAGCGAAACTCGTCATTTTTGATGGGTCCGTGTGTATGGCTTTCGCGTTCTGACAGCATTGTCAATTTACAGAGAGGGCGCCACTGCAATCATTGTTTTGACGTTGATTTTGACGCTCGTTGAGAGTAATCGAGAATAATTAAATGTCATCCTTGTAATAATTCTATTGTGTTTTTAATTCAACTTATTATTTTGTTCTTTTTTTCTTCTTGTATTGTTATTTAATAATAACACTAGTAATGTTTTCATTACTAATTAAATTCCGTAAAATATGTAGGTATCTACACACGTTTACTGCAGGAAATGAGAGCAGGGGCCTGTTGCATAAAAGTACAATTACAATTTACAGGTGATATTTTTTTACAATCTGTCAAATTTTGACAGATTGTAAAAAAAATATCACCTGTAAATTGTAATTGTACTTTTATGCAACAGACCCCAGATGTTAAATACCGGCCATTTTGAGTTGAGATTATACATCCCTCTCAGACACACGCTTTTTATGATTGGTGTAAAAGAACAGAAAGACAATCGACGCATCTGCTGCTAAAATAATGAAGTAGACTTGGATAACACTGCGTAGGCTTTCACGGCCGGTGTAACTATAACTAACAGCTTCTTGCGGGTTTCGCCGTGTGTCAAAACTTTCAGTTCAGTTATCCTGAAGAAGCTGTCAGTATGAACAGCGAAACGTCGAGCGAAAGTTTTGACACACGGCGAAACCCTCAAGAAGCTGTTAGTTAAAGTAGAGTTGGAAGTCAAATTTCCGACGAGAAAACATCAAAGGTGCCGATAACAAATGACGCTTCTTGTCTTATCTTTTCGTTTATCTTTTTATCTAACATACCATGCACAAGATTTTATAAGATTTTTTAGAATAATTTTGTGTTGTAGTTTAGGAAATTTTAAGTTGCTTGCAGTTGGTACAGTGGAATATTTTCATTTTCATTTGTAAATAATATCCACTGTCTATTTCCAATAATAAAATTAAGAAATATTAAACTGGCTGCAGGAAGAGAGGGGGCAATTTTGTGGTAACTCTTTTTTTTTTTTAAATGGCAACTCCAAACATTCTCTGCGCCAATCGATTGTCCGTCAAAAAATAAATAAATACCAAACCTCTTCGATACCTATCGATAATATTCTCGATATCTCCCCATTTTCTATAGCATTTAAATCAAGACTTTGAGCAGGCCAATCCAATACCGGAATGCGTTTTTTTTCTAATCATTGTCTTACGGTCCTTGCGGTGTGTTTGGGATCGTTATCACGCATCAAAGTCCATGTTATGGCAAGTGAGTCGTCTGCATAAGATTCCATCACGTTTTGTAAGAAGGTTGATGCAAACTGATCCTTTTTGGATTCGGAATACAGGCCCTCCCCCATGCCATGACATGCTACCCCATAGCATTAGGAATTTTGTAAATTTAACAAAAGACGGGTGTTAATAAGATTGATTTCACAAAATAGTTTTTTGCGCCTCCGTCCAGAAACACTTATATTGCAGTACTTCAAAGCGACAGGAAAACTACCGTTTTCCTGCTAGGCAGGGAAAAATGTCACTAAAAAGGTTGGCCACACTAGATTCCACATGACAGACGTGTAATAAATTGTCATTAAGCTACTGTTCAACCATGCTAAGATGAACTAGTGTCTCCATTGCACTTATTATTGATAAATAGATATTAAACTAGAAAGAAAATCACAGAGAAAGATTTATTCTCGGAAATGCCAAAATACTAAGGTATGTAACATGTGTGCCAACTTATACTGTCAACTCCCTAGTGTCAAAATTTCTTTTCTATTTTCAATTCAAAATTAAGATTTGTCGGCCCAAAAAATAGTGTGTATCACGCGGCCAGAAACTCTTTTGCGAGTGTTCGTGCTTGTGGGCCTCGGTTACTGCCTCGGCCCAAAAACCGTACTCATAGCCGTAAAACTGTAGTTTCTGACTTAGTTTCTATTTCACAAGTATAATGAGCACTTGGCGTAACTGTTTTGCCGGAAAACTGGTTGTGGTGACATTTTATGGGAGGCTTTTGCATGGAGTTGCAATAATTGTGTCGCTAATATGAAAACGTTAAAATTCCGTGCATCGATAAGAAATCCCATTTTCAATAATAAACGTAAATTATTGTGAAATAGAAAAAATAATAACACACAACGATTGTTACAGGAACTTCTGCTCGTATTACAACGAACGTCATTGTAACACTAGTGTTTTAATATACTGCTGTGAAGTTAAGTTTAAAGTGAATTCCATAAATTTTGTGAAATTCACCTTATCCATCTTTTGTCATTGATTTTGGATGACAACATTTTTTCAAATTAACAAAATATGTATTTTCTACTAAAAAGAATATCGAAAATCACTTGCAATACGTTTATTTGCTCTTCGAGTTGATGACAAGTCAATAGTTGACAATTTTGGCAAATTTAAATCTCAACTGATTCTGGATTTAAATTATTAATTAGGCAAAGATGGGTGAAATAAAATGCGTAATTCCTCACATTTTCTTTAATTAAATAAATATAGACGATCAGTTCGTTCTCAACAGGACATCATCAGGTAAGATCTTAAGTAGTTATGGTCTGATTTAAGTTCTTTTTTAAGTAAAGTATGTATTTGGGCGGAATTAGATTTTTTTTTTTTTTTTTTTAATAATAATAGTTTTATTTCATAGTTGTAACAGATAACAGATGAAGTAAGTCAAGACAGTGGAGGTAAAGAAACAAGAGAAATAAAGTAATGCAGACATAAATAACTTAACTAATTATTTTAACTAAGTCATTGTAAGTGCATGCATGAAAATAATAAAACAAAAAAAAAACAGAAACAATCAGTAGTAAAATAAACAAAGTCTAGAGAGGGTGGCAAACAATGCAATTAAATCTACTGACGATTACTAACAGTAACATTAAAAAATTCAGAAAGAGAATAAAAACACGTGGAATATAACTAGGCCTAGGAATATATTTCACCCATCTTCGCTTATTATATCTACTCAGAGTCACAATGAATTATATTTAATAAATTGAATGGCCCAGCATTTCTGAAGAGTTACAGAATACAACAAAAAAATTGTTGTTGCTTATGATTTTAATCAACAACAAATTAAAAAAAAATCCTTTAACTTAGAACGATGATAACACTTATATCTCTCAAACTTACCTATAAACGCCGTAATGTTTGCACTTGCCCTATCGCCGCATATCGAACAAAGGTGTTTGGAACCGCTGAGCGGGTGGTTCGGGGGATAAGGTGATCCGAGCCCCTTCGCCTGAGACGCCGACTGTGGACTTAGAATGGTGCTGTGGCCCATGCTGTACGAACTTGGACTGTTGGGCCCTTGCGGGCTAAATGGGCCGGACGTTATCAGGGTGGCGGTGTCTGGTTTGAGGTCCAGCGGCGATTGCGGACCCATGGAACCCATGGAGACATTTTGTTCTAAACTAAGTCCTGCAAAGAAAATCCGCGCGTTAGAAGGGTATGTTGCGCCTTTTAAAAACAACAGCAATCGAATATATCAAAATTCAAAACCAGACATACTGAAGGATTTGTTCGATAATGAAATAAGATCCAAGGAATGGTAAAATACAATGGCAAACGTCTAGGCAAACGATTATCGTAATACGTGCATTCACTATCTGAGGTGATTGATTATTCTGTGTATTTTTACAAGGCAATAGTGGCTATTGAGAAAATGTGTGCGAGTTTTACGTCTCTGCAGACAATAAATCATACTATTTGAAAACAAATCAATGCTTAGCCGATGGGAAAGAGTTATAAAGGTTAATTGATTTCATTGATTTTTAAAGAATATATGTACGCTAGTCGTATTTGCAATTCATAAAACTTTATAATCCAGCAAAATAAAATAACATCGTATCTTACATCTAAAATTTTTAATTAATTTTTTTTTGCGATAATAATAATAATAATAATAATAATGGTTTTATTGCCCAAACAGTGTAACCATATTAAGGACAAATTATACAAAGAAAACGTAAGTTTAATAGAATCAATAATCTACCTGTGTGCAGCTAATAATATACATAACATACAAATAAACTAACTACCAAGATTAAAATCAAACGTGAACAGCAAATATTCATATTATTCGTATAGGAGAAATGTTTCAATTAAAATAGTGATACTACAGCAAAAAATATCACAGTACATGCTAATAGAGTTGTAACTACTACACATATTAAAAAGGGGTGACTTAACCATAAGATTATTTCTTGAAAACGGCACATGAAAGGTAAGAGCGTACCGCGCAGAGAATCTGGGAACGTGAAACATTAGATTTTATTTCGAACATGAAGACAATTATAAAGAGATTTAAGCCAGATACGGTGCGTCTTGTAGATAACTCTGAAAATCAAAGGCTTCCAACATCATACGTTGGGGAAAGTTGCGTGATGAATAAACATTATGTGTTCTAAACCACAAAGCCTTCAAAAACCAGCGCTGTACTCTCTCCAGAACAGACTTGTACTGCTCGTATGAAGGATTCCAAACCAAGGAAGCATACTCTAGCTTGGACCGAACTAAAGATACATAAAAATTAGTAACAGTTGATGTAAGCTTGAAATGCCTGTTCTCAAAATAAATCCCAGCAGCTTATTACAAGCAGAGACGGTATTTAGAATGTGTTGGGAAAAGGAAAGCTGACAATCAAAGAAGACCCCAAGATCCCTGACGCAGTCAGCTCTGGAAAGAGCAACGTCATCAATCTGGTAATCAAATTTTAAGGGTGTCTTCCTACAAGTAAAACTGATAGTTTGACATTTTGATATATTGAGTGGCAATTTACTACTTTTACACCATTCCGACAGTAAATCAACATTATCCTGCAAAAACCGGCAATCATCTACACTTGATACAGAACAAAATATTTTAACGTCGTCAGCAAATAACAAAGATCTACAACGTAGTGAATGCGCAGGTCGTCAATAAAAGCAATAAACAATAACTGGACCTAGGTTCGTTCCCTGGAGAACCCCAGAGGACGTAAGTACGGTAACCCCTGTAGTACACAAAGAACGATCGCTAGTGCAAGAAGGATTGCAACAATCTGAGAAACGAATTACTGAGGTCATATCTGGTAAGTGCAACGGATTATACAAAATGTTACAGAAATATATAATTTTTTAAATGAGATAGGATATGTTTTTTAGGATGGGACCCCATAATTGCAGTTCGAGTTTCATTTAGAATTTTAGCTATTAAGTTAGGCAAGTCTAAATAATCTTCTCTCATACAATTTTCACAAAAATCACATTTTGAAGTTATTACAGGATTATATTACCATATCTTGGCAATTTGTCCTACTATTGCGGCACCCTGTATGTTAAAACGTGTGCGAATCTTGTATTTTATTTCTACGTTTCTGTATTCTCTCCCTTTTTATGTGTATGTGACGTACAAATTTCGGATTTTTTAATTTTAATCTTAATTAATAACAATAATACAGCAAAATACATGTAATCAACCTTCAATACCTTATCTCGCACACTTGGCGATTAATTACACTATTTAAAGTTACTTTTTATGTGCCCCAAGGTTTTTTACGACGATGGACTGACGAATATACAAAAATGAGTCAGTTCTGAAAGTGTGCGAAAGAAATCAAGGTGATTCTTAAAACACTGTCGAAAGAATATCGAGGTTTTAAGAAGTAGATATGTTGTGAGAGAGAAACGAAATTAACTGACTTATTGAAATTAATCGAACTTTTGGTGGGCATTCGATTTTAGTGCAGTCAACTATGGTCTATTTATAGAAAGTATTTTTAGTTTCATGGCGCTTCCGGTGACATTAGCTTTCTTATTTTAAATGAAATGGAATAACTTTTATTGATGTAGTGAATTTCTTGCGAGAATGTGACCAGATTGTTTGTTTCATATATCGTACCTGCAATAATGAATTTTAAATGTTTATATTTGCATCGTTCTTAATTATATGCATACCGTGGTAACAATAAAACGGTCTTATTTTTTAAAAAATCCGATTAAAAGTGAGAATTGAGTACAGACAATTTACATAGAATTCACGGAATTGTTTTTGAAATGAAAGAATGATACATTACAATGTGTAAAATAAAATTAAAAAGGAGGTTTCTATTAATTTGCAAATCGTTCTTAATTTTACGGCCCCACATTCTTTTTTAAACATGCACCTAGCGTTAGAAGAGTTTTAAAATATATATACATCAAGTATGACTGCTCAGGAAGGGAAATATTTTGGCTTGATTATATTATTTATCACGCGGTTCGAATTTTCTTCTGAGTAATTGTATAATTTAATGGTACATATAAAATACAAATTGTTATCATACAATCAAATATATTTATTAATTATATTTTCACAGCATGTTTCGATTAACTTTAATCATGTTCAGGTAAAAAACGTTATTGAAGTTTAATCAAAAATATAAAAAGTCAAATTATCTCTATCTTTGACACAAGCCCTGTTTGACTCTCCTATTTTTGGCATTATTCTATAATACTCGCAATACTACTGGATGATTAAACCAACCATTTAAAATAAATGTTTATATAAAATCGGCAATACTCAAAATAGCTAAGCTTAAACCCAATTTTTTCCTGCAGATATAAAATTAAAAATAATGTGATTCTTGATTTTAACAAATTTTGTCATCTTATTGTTCTCTTGCTGGCAATAAAAAATGATTGAAAAATTGTGAACTCGAAGTATTATTTGCAGAATTATTATTTTATCAAAGCAGCTAATGTGAACGGAGAATTCCATGTAGATGCAATGCCGCCGTTTGGATTCAGCCATATTTAAAGGCGGCTGCTGGCTGCCTAGTGGACCGTTTTTTAAGCACATAGAGCGTATTCCAGTGTTGTATATACTTTGTTGCTAATAACAAGATACTTAAACGCTGAACCTACATTTGATGTTATTGATTATTCAGAGAAACTTTAACTTTCCACCCAAGAAATGAAAATAATTACTTTCAACCTGAAAGATCTTTCATCCAGTAATGACGTATTTTCCAATTTCATGCAAGTTATAAATAGCTATACCTATTACTGTTATGAGTGCAAATAAACCTTTTCTTCACCTTCTTTGAGCTGCTACAAAGTTTGTAATAGTTTTATATGTAATTTTATACATACTATTGTGATTTCTTTTTTTTTTTACAAATAAAACTTTATACCTAAATCTGCCTTTTCTTTACAGATATCTATTCTTCTATGTTTAATGTTATTCAAAAATAAAATCTCAATTCGCTAGATGGCTATGAACTTATGAATATACACCACATATCTAAAATTCATCACCGCAAATCATGCGCACTAGTAATCTCCCCTCTTTCAAATCAATGTTTATATTTTTTATCAGTTGTGGGTATGTTGCCCAGATGGCTGTACGTGTTGTATCTCCTCAGTCACTAACTTGTATATTATTAGACTTTTACTTGATTAAATATTAAATTTATAATCTAATTTTAATCATTAAATATATCAAATGCTTTATTAATAAAAAAAAAACAGTGTAAATATCAACAATATGTACAATTTATCATCAGCAATCTTATCAAAAACATATAATGAGTATAAGAAGTCTTCCTCAAAGTGAGTATACTTGTTTGGAATGTTTAAATCAATTTTTATCTACTATCCAGTATATTTTGGATTCTTAGAGTCTCAAAATAACTTTTAAATCTCTCGCTATCATAAGACAAAAACCACCAACCATGTCTACCAACCTATACATATTAAAATTTCTATTTGAACTGTCATTTACAAATCTGAAAAGTAACCTCAAAGTTTTCGAAATGTTAAATATTTATTTACACAAAAATTTAAACATTAATCAGGCAAAATATCCCCAGCATCAGCTTGCATACACCCAAAAATACTTCAGAATGGAATTTCCTCGCAGTGACAAACCAAAAATGTTGTAGAAAAGCATCCACATCAAGGGCATAACGCCGGTATCAGAATATCCAGGGAAAAATCTCCTTCAAAGCATCCAAAGTGTATTAATATACTCAAGACAGCAGAGACATGTATAATTCCACAAAAGAAAAGGTACCAACGTGCGTTAATACAGCAAATTTCTTCTAATATTAAAACATCTTGATGTTTCCTCTATATATCTTTAGGCCGATGGTAAATACATCGATTTACAAAGAAGATCCCCTCCAATGTCGGATATATTACAGGAACATGATTTAATTGATTTGACTTAACGAAAATTAAAACAGTTTTCAAAGAAGATTTTATCGATAACTACCTGGTCTCCATGGACCCCAACTCATTTATTTAATATGAACTACATTGAGTCTTTACCTCTTTGAAGAAATGCGGAAATCTAGAAAACTTATTTTGAAACCATACACTTACCAGACGATAGATTTATACATCTAATTACCACGACTACGATGCAAATTGATTTACACCCAATTATATACTGGATTTACAAACAGGTATGTACATAAAATAATAATTACATCTACTATGGTTGGTGATTCATCTTAGGTATGTTCCATAACATTACCCCTACAAATTTTACTTTTAATGTTTTTAATTTAATTTTAATGATATTTTTCACCTGAAGATGATTAAAGTTAGCCAAAATATGTTGCAAAAAATAATTAATCAATATAATTGCTCGTATAAAAACAAGGATAATATCAAAAATAGTCCTGCCGCTCTGAAGATCGTAATGTTGGGCTGTATAGGTGTAGAATGGCTCCAGAATCACGATAGGGTGGTTATTTTCCAAGACACACCACGTCTTCCACACTTTTTTCTTAAAAAAAGATGCGATTTTCAGGTTCTGTCACCACAGAAAACACGTCGAAATCTTGAAAAAAAAAGAAGGCATTTATCAACCGAGTATTAAATTACTTCAACTAACTTATTCTCTTGAAATAATACCAGTATTATTTTTATCGAAAAAGTATAGGTTTGTGTATTGTTCATTATGGTTAATAACTGTGATCCTGTGATACCTTGTGATGACCAACGTACCAACATAAAAAAAAACCCGAATACAAACGTATACTTTTTTGAGAGAAATAATACATGAAAAGGTGTTACTGCAAGAAAATAAGTTAGATGAAACAATTTAATACTCGGTTATAACGGTTAAATGTATCTTTTTTTAAGATTTTTACGTGTTTTGTATGGTGACCTAACCTGAAAATCGCATCTTTTTCTCAAGAAAAAAGTGTGGAAGACATGGTCTGCGGCGAAAAATAAATAATCTCATTCCACCCATGTAGCCCAACATTACAATCTTCAGAGCGGCCGGCTATTCCTGATATTTTCCAAAAACAATTTACATTTTATATCTTTAAAAATTACGTTTCATATTTATCCTGTGGCAGGTGAGTGCCTTTAGAGGCCCTCGACTATTGGTAGGGGCATTGGGTTCGAACCTCACTCTCCGGTCAATTGCGGTAATCTTTTTTTTTCTTCTGTTGTTGTAATGGTGATTAGGAAGGATATTTGCCTAAACTAGGGCCTTTTTACATCCTGCACTTTTTAAAAGGAATATGATTGGACGGCCAGCTGTGACACCACAAAAATAGGGAGTTTTAGATATATACCAGTGGATAAACACGATGTCTTCCCCTTGATCGCGTCGACGCATTTAAGAACTTGCGAACTTAAGATTTGCGAAGCTGCTCGAAAACATGAAATAATAAATTATTTAATTTCTATTTTAGTATTCATTTCCATAATGATACCACACTTGGCCACTGAATTATCGGATATTTATTTTTTATTACACTGTTGAAAATATTACGGTGTTGGCGTTAATTTTGCGCTAGTCAAATATTTTAGTGTTGATTTTTCCAAACTTTGCCAGACGAGTTGACTACGCGTATTTAATAGAACAGAAATGACCAGAATTTCGTGTAAATTCTTTGTTCAGATATGAGGATTGACTATTTTTCTAGACATTTAGAAGCGTCAACGAATCAGAATTTTTCCCTCGGATAGAAATATAGAAACCCCACCTATTCTAATACAGTATTGCATTATACGCACCACCTGCATTGCACGTGTATCTGTTTTCGTGTTTGATTCTCCGTATTAACATATCCAAACAAACCCCCAAATGTGACTGACTTGCAAAGTGTAACCTCGGGTTATTATACGTTAATTCCAGTGGGGGCATAAAAAATTTCAACATCTTAAAGATGTATTGGGAACATCTATTTACGCAATTAGTTTAGACTTAAATCAAATAGCATAAACATTCACTTAATTTTATAATGGTTCTCAAAAAATCATTTTAAAATTGGTACGTTTAGTTGAAACCAAAACTTGTGAATGAGTGGTTTTGCATATTTATAATTGAGAAAACGTCTTAAAGAGAGAATAGCACTAAGAAATAGGAGTTGCATATCAAAAAGACGTTGTGTTTAGAAAATGGCGTTGAAACACCCAATAGATCGCATTCATTTAGTTAAACAGCTAGTAAATTTGTCTAGTCTAGATCAAATAAAATGTGACTAGAAGTATTTTATAATTCCACGTGTCAGTTGGACAAAATAACCCCTTAGCAATAGACAGTACTTGACTATCTTTGCTCGTCAAATTTAAACTTCTATAGTTCTCGACAAAATAACACGAAAAGAGTGTGGACCTCTCCTGACTATTAAATTAGTCAAAAAAGTGTTAAAATTTTCAACAGTGTACCCTGTATACAGCTTTTGTTAGTTTCGGCAACAAGTGAGTTCACTGTATGGAAATTCTTGATGATTAAATGTATCTAAATTATCGTTAAAGGTGTGCACACTTTATCGAAATAGATTTCTTTGATGAATTCATAAAGCACTTAGCATATTCTTTACTGCAGAGCTAATAACCGAAAAAATGTACAGCATAAGCGGATACCACAAAGTCGGAATTTTAATAACACATTTTATCATCTTAAAGATAAAAGTCACGTTTCTCCGGTTTGTACTCTTTGCACCATAAAAAACAGTTAATTTCATTGCGGATGCAGCAACAAGAACCAAAAAATATACTAATTTACTTTTCTACGAATATAAACTCTTTTATGGAAAGAAAATATGATTCATGATTATACATAAATAGCTTTAAAACCTCCATTTATCTCACACCTATATAGAATGTTGACATGCAAGACTGGAATGTATAAAAAATTAATAACTACATTACCTCAATGAGAAAGTATGGATCAGCGAGTAGGGACAATGACCAATAAAAACTGCCTCTATATCATAAACAATTTAGTTCGTCGCGTAGGTGTCATCATACTGCAATTTAGTCAACAGTCTAGACTAGACCTATCCTAACAGCGCGCAAATGGCGGCCACTGACGACGATCCCATGATATCATATTGGCTTAAAAAAAAATAACAGAGGCAAGGTCATAACGTTTGAACAAATGTAATAACATATTGTGTGGTGTAGCGAAAATAGTTGTTTGATAAATTTATTGGATAAAAATACGTTTCCAGTCAAAAATAGAAAATAGTAAATGAGTCACAAGAAAAAGGTTTTAGCATACCAAGGATTCCCAGAGATGTGTTTCAAAATAAAACTGAATCAAATCCAAATGTGTGTTTTGGAGATTATAAGATATGCACAAATATCCTTATAAATTAGGTGTCACATCGCATTATTTCACAATATTTTTTCCACATGTATGTTAGTGGTATTCATGTAAAATAGAAAAAAAAACTCTAAATTGCAAGTCACAGTACGAAAGAAGTCAAAAAAAAAATAAGGCTTAAATGTAAATTTACTGCGTTGTCAACGAGTTTTTAAACTGCAGCTGTTGTGTTGTTCTAATATTAATAAGGTTTCTTTTTTGCATGTTTTGAACGTGTCGTTTGACCTGCAGACGACTTTTGCTCAAGGTCTCTGCTGCCATTAAAGCCAAACTAGTTGTTTCAGTCTTTAACGTGACAACTGCGTGTTATGGGCACATATATGTAAAAAACCGACAAACAATACATTTGTTTACTACGGGTTTGTGCTATAAAAGACGCAAAAACATTCAATATCACTTATCAGTGCCTATAAGATTTATTACCTCTAGTATTGTGTTGTGGGAGAGATGGTATTGTGGCTCACGGTAAGTTTGTTTCTGAAAAAAAATACTGGGAAATGCAAAAATATGTTTTGATATTGTACGGCCAAAAATGCCTGGGTAATGAGTGACAAGATCACATTAATACAATTTTGAAGATAAACAAAGATTAATGAAACGATTACCACCACAATTACTAATAATATTACTTACATACTAATAACAGAAATAAAAGTTAGAATGAGCAAAAAAAAACAAGTAAATATAATTTGATATTTACGCATAAAAAAGAAAATAAAATTAATATACTTATAAAGAGATTTATATTACAGTATTTTGGATGGTACTTTTTTAACTTACGACAACAGCTCAGTTTAACTTACGGAGTTGAAAATTAATGTCGTGTAAATGTGTGAAATATCAAAGAGTTTGGCGTGGATCCAATAGCTCACATGAATAAATTACAACAAAATCCAATTAGGTATTTTATTATGGACTGAAGCTATCTTTTTACGCCCGATAATGGAAGTAAAATGTACTACTAAAAATTTTAATTTTAAAAATATACTGCAGACTCTTAGTTCCTTTGTAGTCAAGGAAGGCAAAATTTTACTATTTCTTTTGGCAAATATTTCGGAAACCAATGAAAATCAGGTGCTGATTATGGGTTCAAAATCTTGTGATTGAAATTAAACAATTAATCGATTACAATTGTACGCTTTTGTAGCCAAAAAAGGCAAAAGTTAATTACTTACTTCTCCATATTTTATATCTGAAACTGATAGAGATATCATACTTTGGCGAGCTTCTGGCTATGGATTTAAAAATTTTCACAATACACAATTGATGCAATGGTTCGGCCGCAATTTCTTTTCTTTTAAGTCTATAATAAATTACTTGACCGAATTAAACAGATTTATATAAAAAGGGTTTGGCAAATCTACAAAGCAGTTTTTTTAAGTATTGTTTTCTACAGTGGAAATTGGTATCTAAAGCACGATTTGTTTTTTCAATCAGTCAGTTAGTTAGTTAGTATAATTAACATTACTTCTTTTTAATTAAAACCAAATTGTTTATGAGCAGGTGTATCTATACAACACAGGCCGAGTAAGCGAACCGTGGTGCAGAAGATGCGAATTACAGGAGGAAACGAGTTTACATGTAATCTGCACATGTGAGGAATTGAAGGTACGCAGGCAGAAATATTTCGGGAGAGATCTATTGGAGCCCTCGAAGATTCTCAAGTTGCCACTGGGCAAGATACTGGGCTTTATAGAGAACACCAAGCTGCTGGAGTGGAAATAAGAGACTTAATAGGGATGGTACAATGAGCACCTAGCTCAAGTGCCTGGACTATAAGTGCCTACCCTAACTTAAAAGGAAGTGCCCGGACTTTAATGAAATGAATAAATAGGCACGACACCGGTATCAGGGTATAGTAACGTCCTTCCAAGCATCCAAGGTAGGTCTTCATACTCAAAATAGCAAAACATACATTCCATAGAAGAAAAAAATAGGTTAGTTCAGCAAATTTCTTCTAATCATGAAAAATCTTGACGTTTCTTCGATATACTTTCAGTTGAATGGTAAATACAATAATACATATAGAAGATCCCCTTCCATTTCAGAGAAATTACAGAAATAGTATAATTTATTTGAATTCACGAAAAATAAAACAATTTTTAAAAGAAGATTTTGATCAACAACCACCTCGTCTTCATGGACCCCCAGTCATTTATTTAACACAAGCTACATTGAGTTTTCACTCCTTAAATTGGTATCGATACCCAGGAAACTACATTAAAATCATACAGTTACCGTACGATGAACGTATACATCTAACACTAAACTAACACCCAATATATACCAGATTTACAAACAGATGTGTACACAAACTAATTACATTTATTACTAGTGAAATTCATTAAATATTCCATTACAATACATGTTTTTTATTAGTAATTTTCATTTTGTGTACATAATATGTAATAATTTAATTATAAAAAAAACATTAGTTTTATATTTTTTTTAAAGTTATGGTAATGTTCTTTGTCATTTCAGCAGAGAGTTGAGAAGTATTTATTATTCAACCAAGAAACATGATTGAGCGCTATAAATGATTTCCTAAAGCTGTCGGAGTCAAACATAAAAGTGAAATGCTAATATATTTTCTGTACTAATAAAAGAAGTTGCCAATACTGATTTATATATCTTCTTACAGTCTTATTCATACAAATATACTAAAACAGGTTTTAAACGTCTATTAGTAAAAACAATCTTTCGCTTAAAGAATGTTGTAGGTTTGGGGTCATTCCTAAAACGTTTTTTAGGGCTGGGTAACTAAAATATAGAGAGTAAGCAGTTTATAGGGAATTTAGTAGATTTGTATTGCATTCCTGCGCCGAATCAGTGATTCCCAGATAATGTTGGGCACGTGTTTTTGTTTTGTAAATATGGATTTAAGTTTAAAAAGAAAACAGCGTCAATTAGTTAGAAGAAAATATTTTACACTTTCAATTATGTTTTGTCCCTAATCTTGGATGCTTTTTCAAGATTTAATTCGGGCAAGAGTCAAGAAAATAAAAACACGGCCATAAATACTAATAAAAAAATAAAACTGCGTGAGATGGTGCTTTATGTAGGTGAGTGTTAGTTAAAAGTTAGGTTATTACACTCTGATATGTCAAATATAACAGAATACAAAATGCTTGAAAAAAATAAATAAGGTACACTTGATTTTAAATATCTTTAAAGATGATAAGCAAACTTTTATATACAGATACACAAGGATATTTTATGGTTCTAAATGTGTAAAATGCCAATATTGTTAACTTTTTTCGTGGGTCTGTTTGCTTGCGTTGCATATATGTCTGACGCAATATTATAGTAAGTAATGATCTATATTTGATATTCACCTTGTTTTCAGCTTTAATGGTATCTGTAGTATTTGAATTGCTAAATATTAATAATGATCGCTAATCGCCAAATTCGGTACCTACACAGCATAGCTACATAGTTTAAAATAAGGTCCAGGCTCTTGTAAATTATGCAAACAGTTTGGTAGTGTTATTAAACGTTTATGAATGATGTTTTTTTCCGCACAATGTTATAATGGCTTTATAAGGCCTTCGTAACTTTTTATAAATAACACCGTTACTGTGCAAATATTACCCAGTCACAGCATGAATATATTTTACACTATTTTAATAGATTATTAATATTTTATTAGATCTAAACACATGATTTCCTGTTAATTTATAAACCTATTGGTAATAATACCCTTACAAAAATGAGCCATGACTATGTCCCACAGTATAATTAACATTAATTTATTCGTAAGTTCTTTATTAGTGCAGATTTTAACTTTTACAGCATTTGTAATTAGCCGCTATTAAGAAATGCATCCTGTGCAATGTTGCATAGTTGTATATACCGAGACAAATAGATATATCCACGTACTACACATACAGTGTGCACACACTCCACCTGTTAATAGATGTATTAGTAATGGCTGGTCGACTATAAGTAGCAGGGACTACGTTAAACTCCTGGCGCCCATTTAATTATGATCCAAAAAACTCTTAAAAATGTCCGCAATAAACATCAGATTATCAGCTATTGTCTCTGAGAATGTATTTTCACGTTTTAGACATTCAGCAATATGTGTCACAAGCTGTCTGTGCAAAACCATTTAGAAGATATTTGTGAACACTTATTTCATGAACCGGAGGAAGAGAACCAAACTTACCTTTCAAGTGACGGCAAGTTTCCGAAAGAAATCGAGCAACAAACTGAAGAAGTTGTTACCGAACAGGAAAACTCCGCAGAGTAATGTCAAGAAGAGGATCTAGCTGCTCAGCAAGGCTTCAACGGTAAAAATGACAAAAACAGAATGCCGGTGTATTCCTTCAAAAACCAAAAGAACGCGCTGGCGTCCTTCAACAAGTTCGTCGTATGATCGGTTCTTTGCGTTCGTAAGTTTTCTCAATGCTAGAATTATTACGAGATAATAATTTACTATCTAATTTTGCCTCCAAGTTTATAGTTTAGAAGTTTTAGAAAAAGCAATCCATTTATATTTTTTCTCTCCCATAAAATATGAAAATTTCATTAGATTTTGTTATTGATTGTTCCTTAGCATTATTATTAAAAATTATGCTACAACTTACAGTTAATCCTAAAATATTGCGTAACTACCAGTCACTATTTATTGCATATTACACTTTGGGATATCTGCCAATAGGATTAGCAAATTTAGCATTATTATAGATTACAAATCGCAAACTTCTCCAAACCTAGATTAATGATACACAAAGCTCTGCTACAAAGTGGTTTCATATCCAACCGCCACTTTTGTTCAAAGAAAGTAGTCCGAAACCTATTAAATGTTTAATTTATTAACAATTACAGTATTTATTCAACAATATTGAAATATAAAGTTAGCTATAATTTTGTAGTTCATTATAGTTATTTTTATATATATACAGGGTATTCTACGTAACTGGTTCATTAAAAGTTTATGATGTTCTATTATTTACTTATATTTGAGATTTTGGTACCAATATCTGTTCGATTGGAACTTTAAATGCAAAATACCTTAACCAAAATATCACTTCCGGTTGACCGGAAATGGATGTCAACTTTCTTATTTTAAATAGAATGATATAATTTTTTATTTATTTTTGGATTCTACGGCCATAAATACGTTAGTTTTCATTAGCTATTCCTATAGCTACATGTTGCTGTTTTTGAGTTATTTAAGTTTTTCTTTTTTTTTTTAGTCATCATTAGTCATAGTCATCATTATTAGTCATTGCATCATTGAGAAATTAATATCTCGGCCAATACTGCAAGTAGAGACTCCAAATTTGCTATGTTATGAATGTAGATATTACTCTAAGAAACGGTAACCACACTTTACATTCTAACATACAGGATGTTCAAAACTGAGGAACAAAGCGACATATTTTCAAATGCAGAAAACTCATTTTTTTTTAAATAGAACACCCTGTATTTTAATTCGGAATTAGGAAGTAAATATCATCCCCCATCACTTTGTATGAGCATTCCCTATACCTATCTTTAATAGATTTTGAGATATGAGCGACTTTTTGTTAAACAGACTAAGTATTCTTTTCTTTTAAATAGAACACCCTGTATTTTAATTCGGAATTAAGAAGTAAATATCATGCCCTATCACTTTATATCAGCATTCCCTATACCTATCTTTAATAGATTTTGATATATGAACGACTTTTTGTTAAACAGACTAAGTAGCCTTATCTTTGCGTGTTTGTAGTAGAAATATCGAAAAATTTGAATTTGATTATTAGGGACAAGTGTTTTACAGTTTTCACCGTATAGATAAAATTTCTATTAACTACAATGAGCATGACCAAGTGTTGTTCACTGATCATCAAACAGACATTTTCTTCTGAATTACCTTGGCCATGTAAATAATGAATCAACATTTACAGTAAGAAAAGTCCTTCGTCTTTCGAAACAGTTTTATTTGAAACACGTTGAATTTTGTAACAAAAAGACTAAATTTTAGCCAAAAAACTAGAAAAATACAGCCTTATACTTAAAACGTTAACGCAAAGGTGCCAAAATGGGTTTAGATTCGAGAAGAATATGCCACAAGCTTGGTGACAACAGCAGCTCGCAATTGCTAATAAGCTTCTAACGTGTAAAAACAACACGACTACAGAAATAGCATCCTATAGTACACTCAAAAAAGTACCTAAAATTTAGTTAATTTAACAATACTGTTTGGCTGCATATGACGAACCAATTTTTTTTTGTTACAGGAACGAAAAAAAAATTGTTAGGTGTTTCTTGTTAATACAACAAATTTATATTGTTCTAGGGATCAATCAAACTCTTTGAAACGTATCACATGAAAAATAGATCGTCATATTTGAATCCTTTTATGCATTTAGCAGCCTCCTAGCCCCAATGCATATTGCATCACTTTTGCCTATTCTATCCAACGGAGAGTAACTGAATTGTAACTTCCCTATGGAAAATTAGAGATAATCCTTCATTGATAGATATTTGTTTCGTATTTTAGCGTAATTTACGGTGAAATGTAATTTATTAATTAATCTTCGTTAGCGTGTTTACATCTTCACCAACAATCACGGTAGTATATACTATATATATTGAGAGAATACTTTCAGAAAAAAAATATATAATCCATTTTCATCATACAAAAACTTTCAAAATTCTGATTTGATTCTTGCTTAATATAACCGTACTTACAAATCAAATATAATGTTTCTTCTAAAATTATTTCCTTTGGATTGGGCTATAAATAAAAATTAACAACCTTTTATATTTCCCGCTCTTCTCTGTGACGCAACCTTAAACGACATCTATCTAGGATATGTTATATGCAATAACATTTGTCTGTAAGCGACTACATGGACTCCACAACAACTAATATAACGAATTCGTGCCGTTGGAACAAAATTGGGAAATAAACTAGACGTATATAGTTGTCAGTTAAAATTCAGGTCGGGTAGAATTCATCCCGGCTTTTACGTAAAGAATAATAAACGTCGCTACCGTCTTCACTTTAATAATAAGCATTTTCAAAGATTTACAAGCAATCGGCGACTATACCTACGTCTTATTTTTAAACCTGAATGAAAATAATACTCTGTGATGAGAATTTTTAAACAGTTTACGATTATACCTACAATATTAGAAAATATTTGAAATAAAAACAACAAATATCTAATATTATAATAGATGTAACGGCAAAATTTCTATGAAACCTTTACACTGTTTTAGAAGATTTCAAATAACAAGTTCCACACAAAAAAAAAAAGATTCTTTAAAATCTAAAAAAGGAATCCAGAAACAAATATTGACGTAAGCTTTAAGTACATCTTTATCCTCTAATTAGCAAACATAATCTCAAAAAAACACTTTGGAATCCTCTCAGAATATTTCCACACAACAATCATTTCTGTTGTAACCAAGACATTAGCTAGCATTTCAGTCCACACCTCATCCCACGTTATTTTGCCAGAGAGGATTGGATATGTTGTTGCTCTCAAAGTGAATCATTTCAAAAAAATCTTTAATTACTGTAGGTTATAGATTACCTAAGCAGATATGCAAATCTGTCCTAAGTTATATTTGTATTTCGACATTGTTTCACAAAGACAACTTAATCAACTTCTCAGAAATTATCAGTTGAAACAACAGTTATTTGGTTAATTGGCAGAAGAAAAAAAACGCGTTTTTTTTTTTCAATTGACAGAAGCAAAATGAGAATGTTATCTGATGTGGTATAGAATCTTGTTTTCTTATATGTATTTTTTATGCTGTCAAATACAGATAATATTAATCTTACTTCCGTTTTTTACATGCAGGTATTCCGTAAGGATCGACATGAAGGCCACTCTTATTCGCATCTTCCACTTTTAACATTTTCAGTTTACATACTCATTCGTTGAGAGAAAGGAAATTCTTCAGTCAACAGTTTTTGAAACATCATTTCTCTATACATTGATGTAACCATTGAAATGTTAAATCAACAAATAAGGCATTCTGCCAACAAATCGCAATTGTTTGAGTTGATGGTGCATACGTTCTCGAGCGTTCTTAAATGTTTTCTGAAAGACGACGACATTCTCACTTAACAATTTTAAACTTCTATGTCAATAATATAATAAAATCAATATTAAATGATCTAGATAAAAAAAATTGATGCAGCACGCATGGTTAAAATAAGCAGTTACTTTTTGTTAAAATCTCAGTATTTAAAACAAGATTAGGGTGTTAAATTCTATAATTTATTTGGTTAACACTCAAAAAAAATTAGTTCGTAATAATGATTAACAGCAGTTATTCAGCAATATTCCGCTGGAACTATAAAATATTTTATTATTATCTTGAACAACGAGGAACTTCTTAGTGACTATATTTATTAGTACAACAATTTAATATTAATTGTAAGTGAAAATCGTATACATTGAACAGCGACGAATGATTCGTATAATCACTAATATTTTTCATATATTCAGTCAAAATCTTCATTGTAACTATTAACAGTTAGATTAAGCATACCTGGTGTCCAGCCTAAGATGCAACGGCCCATAGAAGATTTATTATTGTTTTTTTGAAAAAATGTTTCAAATAAATGTTGCCTCGAATCATATTCTACCCATTTTAAAATTAGTTTCAGTATGGTGGCCGGCGCTTCGCAGTACCTATCTCTCATGAAAAACTGAAAAATCGCGAATATATCCAAAACCTTTGGAGATAGACACAACCACACTCCTATAAAATCGAAAGAAAATTAAATTTTACATCAATTTATGTAAAAATTGCTATACCATTCAATTTAAAAAAATCAAGTTATCCATGATTTTAGAGTTAGAAAATTACAGAGCCCTATTTAATAATTCTGTAATGTAAACGCAACAATTTTAAAATAAAAGGCGTGTGCTGTTTCATGATTAAGCGAAAACTGAAAACCGCATCTTTCTAACTTTCGTATTTCCGGAGATATTTCCAAACACCGCAGACATTGCAAATGTCATTTTTTCGAAAAACGTCATGTAATTCGGAAACGGTACAACTTAGCCCCGATGTATGCCTAACGTATTGTTATTTAAATTTAACAAGGAATCCAAAAGTACAATAATATACAGGGTGTTCCATTTAAAATAATAAAGTTAGTATCTACTTCCGGTACAACCGGAAGTCCGTCATTACTGAAGCTAATTTTAAAATGTGTAGAATATGATTCGAGGCAACATTTATTTGAAACATTTTTTCAAAAAAACAATAATAAATCGGCTATGGACCGTTGCATCTTAAACTGGACACCCGGTATACATGAATATTAATAATTAATTCTTTAGTTGTAGTAATGAATGATTTTATTGTAACAGTTGAAACATTTTTACCTAATATATCTATTTATTCTCACAAATAATTATAATATACATATTTTAGATAGAAGAAACGCTGCAATTTTGTGAGCACTAATGGTTACTTTGTTCGAACCAAATTATTTCTAACAAACAAATTAGCTAGAAATATACAATTAGGGATTCACAAGAAGCATTTATCTTCATTAGTAAGACCACCTTCCCCACAGTAATGGTGCTAAGCTGTCCATTTAACCATTTGTACATATATTGTGTAGGGCAAAATATTCAAAATGCTAAGAACATTGGGGTACATCCGATATAATTTCAGAAATGTATTAAGAGCTGCAGACGTTTGTTTCAAGATGATTTATTTATTCAATCTAGAGTTTCCTCCAGAATGTTCACTGTTCTAGAGCTTCATAAACTTCCTTTGATAACTTTAAATCAAAGAATTCCACACCAAAAGTCCGTATTTTATGTGAACATTTAAGAGAAACAGAGCAACAGGAAGATAACTAACAATAAGTATCTTTATTACACATATTTATAACGTAACCTACCAAATTAAAAGCGTAAAGCAAAAAAGTGTTTTATAGCGCCCGTCGACGTCCTTGTCGGCTTGACGTCGTCTAGCTTTCTTGCCGGTATAACGCCATCTGGCACTCTTGTCGGGGGGACTAGACGCTGTCTGGCGTTTTTGTCGGCTTAACGTCGTCTGGTGTTCTTATCGGCTTGGCGCTGTCTCGTGTTTTTGTCGGCTTGACGCCGTCTGGTAGCCTTGCGCCTTTAGCACTGGGCGTTTCTCTTGCTTTCTGGGCGGCGCTATTGTCCATATCTATGTTAGAATGGTATTTCTACTAGGAATATAGCATTTTATTGAAAGTTTTTGTACCCATTTTTGCTTCGAAGTTACAATACACCTTTTTGTGTAGTTCGTTAGATTATGGTTTTTCTTTTCTTTAACGATCATAGTTTTCTATCGACAGCACACCTTTGCTTAGTCCGAGAAATCCATTTTTTTTTAAATGGATAACTCGTACCTTTGCGTAAGCTATTTTAGATTTTTTTTTAGAATTTTGTCAACTCTAAAAAGTTTTCTTACGGTAAGTTTGGTGGTCAGCTCTGCAGGCCTAGTGACCACTGGCTCCGAGATCTTTCACTCTTCCTTTTCACCTTCTTCTATCCTTTGACTCATTTTGCCAGTCCTTCATTCCCACTGTCCTCAAATCTTTTCTAGTCTCATCCAGCTATCTCATCCGCGGTCTTATTCTTCTTCTTTCTCCATCGCCACCCTTTAGCACTCGTTTAACCCATCTATCCTGTCATCCTACCAATATGCCCCAGCCATCTTGCTCCATGCATCCTAATTACTTGGGTAATACTTGGCATCTTGTACATTTCTGTTATTTCTCTTCTTCTGACAATTTCACCGTTCTTGACTCCCCCATATATCCTTCTGAGAATTCTACGCTCCCATATTTCTAATTTGTCTTGTTCTTTCTTATTCATAGTCTAAGTTTCGCAGGTGTATGTGACTGTAGGTCTCATTATTGTTTGATACACTCTTATTTTTGCTGTCCTCGATATATCTTTCGATTTGATCACTTTGCTTGCTGTCTTGCTTTCCTTTGCTATACTTTTATCTATTTTTTTTTCTTCATTTCCTCTATTAGTTAGTGTAACAACCAAGTATTCCGTTTGCTCCACCTTTTCTATTTTATAGCTTCTATTTCCACAGCTTTTTATTGTCATGTGTGTTTTGTCCATGTCTTTCATGACCATATATTTCGTCTTTTCCTCATTGATATTCAAGCCATATTCTCTTGTTTTTTCTTCCAGTAGCTTGAGTGCATGTTATAGTTCTTTCCTGGATGTGGCCATGAGTACTATATCATCCGCATATGCCAGACACTGGTGTTTGTAGCCATATATTAAACCTTTGGTGTCTATCCCGCTTTCCCTTAGGATGATTTCTTGGACTCGGTTAAAGAGCGTTGTGGATAATGGATCTTCTTGTCGTAACCCTTTTTTTACAGTGAATTCTCTCGATAACCCTCCCTCCAGTGCTACCTTATTCTGTGTGTTCTTCATTGTCATTTCTACCAGCCTTCTCAGTTTTTTTTTTGGTATTTGGAGTTTTTCCAATGCATCGTATAACTTGCTTCTCTTGATGGTGTCGTATGCTTGCATATTATCTATGAACAGCATGTGGAAGCTTAGATTTTATAGACTTTATATGTTACATCCAAGAGAGCTATCCCGCAATAATTCTCACACTCTTCTTTGATTCCCTTTTTATATTATTATTAACGCTTTATTCCAATTTCCAGGTATTTTTTCTTCTTCCCATATTTGTGTTATCAGCTTGGTGGTTATACATATTTTAATATTTTTTTTTTATTAAAGTTTAGTACTTGAACATTGAATGTGGTATAATTTTCTCTGTTAAGCGTATATTTGCCTGGTTACGGATTTGACAATAGACACATTGTTACAAAACAAGCTAACGCGATGTCAACAAATCACAGATTATAATTCTTAGAAACTTGAAGCTTTATCTAAGTTTTTTACATATTATTATATAATGAAATTTGAATTACTGTACAACAATGAAATTTCCATTCTTATAGTAAAGGAGGATCATTTACGGTTGTATTCTGGATTGTTGGTTGGGAAGGGTGGCTAGCCACGCGCACTTAGGCCACTCTAACCGGGGCCATTGTGCTACCTTCCCTAGGTGGAGTCACTCACCCGCAGCCTATTCAAGCCAACCCAAGTGAAGAATGAACTCGAGCAGTGTAGCGTGTGAGGCGCCGCCAAAGTAGGCCATATTGGGCCAGAACCCCCCAGAATGGAACCTCTGAGTTGGGCAAGCGCCGAACAGTCACATAAGTGTGCTCCGGTGTCTCGTCCTCTAGGTAACATGCACGGCAGAGTGGGCTGCTACTCAGTCCTATGCGGTGCATGTGTTTATTAAGATTGCAGTCAATAGCCCTACAACTTGACGTAGTTTACTGCGAGAAAGCTGCAGACAGTATCTTGCCATCCTGGACGACAGCTTGGAGATGGCTTTGCGTGCCTGACAGCAGGTGGTTATGGATGTTTCTCCTCGTGTAGAGTAGAGGTCCATTGATTTATTAGGGCGTTGAGTGTAGCCGAAAAAATGGGAAGAATAGACTCCGGTCCTATGTAAGAATATAGGCAGCCTCGTTTCTCAGATTACCTTTATGACCTTTAACTCATCTGAGTATCAAGTCATTATCAATAGCGATCGCTTCCAAGGCATTATGACACTGAAGTATTAGACCTGAAGCGATCTTATAACTGCTGAGGGCTTTAAGGGCAGTTTGATGAAATTAATACCTTACGTTTGATAATTGAAGTGGGGGACAATGTTTACAAAACATTGCTCACCGGCAATCACTAAAAACTGTTGGGCCAGCTAAGAATTTGTTGGCTAAACATTTCCTTTTTTTTCAGTATTTAATGAAATTAAAAAATAAAAGTTTGGGATGGCTAAAATCTTTATATTTAGATTTAGCTTTCAGATTTTAAAACAGGCTATCTATGCAACGGAAAAATTCAAAGAGAGAAAGTATAGTCTTCGAAAGTATTTTCTTCTAGCATAAAGTTATCATGCAATGCTTTATATTTCTGAAGCTTAATATTTCATTCTTATTATATAACCATATCTATACATAGATATCTATAATATACAAAGATTTATTTCTCTAACACACCATAGCTCCATGTGTTTAATATATTTAACTGTAATATAACACTTTTGTCGGCGGTGTATCAACATATGTGTTATCCAAATATTTTGATAGAGAAACAAAAGCATTTTCGCTGCTGCATATCCAATAACACGTGTTTTTCATCATCCCAACGAAATTTGTTTAAATAATAACACTGTTGGAGAACCACGAATTACAATTTGTTGTTTCTGCTCGCAAAAATAATTCTTGGCCCACGGCACAAAAGCTTTACGAAATTTAAATTTTACCGGCAAGCCACCTACACCTGCCCTGTGCAAGATGAGCACGCATTTGTAACAATTTTTTTAGGTTTTTTTGGCACCTTCGTAAAAGAAATTAGGTAATGCCAATGATGTGGTGGCAACGAGCTTGTTTATTATATATAAAAAAAAACAACAGTGCAATCTTACAAAAATAAATCATTTTAGCGATTGCTTAAATTAAGGTTGATTATTTTAGTTCTACTACTACTTGTTGGTCTTTGATTATTGCCAATTTTACTCTATTCCAGTCAATTTCTGATGTCATCTCGCCATCAATCAAAGTTAGTTTTAGGTCATTTGCTACAAAACTTGTTTTTTGTCATATTCTTGTGACTTGGACGTCGTAATATTAATGTAAAATACTTATATTAAGGGATTTTTTTTCATTCCAATATTTTCCTCAAATGTCTGTACAGTTGTCTCCATTCAGTGCGGAGATTTATCACAAACAAGTGATTTTTGCCAAAAAAAAAGTTATGCTCAGACACCGGAATTGAACCTACCGGAAATTTCGAGAACCTTAGATTAAGGCCCTCCTTACTAAACCAGCGAAACGGAAACGCATCCATTTATAACAATGACATCATAGATGCGTTTTAAGATGCCGCAGTCGAAAGGAATGCACACGGGTAGACCCACCGCACAATATTCCTCCGGCGACTATAAATATCGGCGCGTGAGGGAAAATACAAGGCGAATATAGAAAGGCCCGTTAAATTTAGCCTGTCGCTGTCGTGTACACGCTCTGCTGATCCTGCCGTGCGTTCGTTCGATTCGCACCTTGATATTGGCATTCGCCCCGAGAATGCATATACATAGTTAATAACGTTTTCTAAATGAAGTCGTGCTTTTACAGAAAACGTCTAGCTAATTTAGAGAGTTAACTATGTGCTTTATAAATATAAAAATCGTCAAACTGATCGACAAGTCTTAAATCCGTGTCGTTTAGTTCTGCTCACATGCCTATCATAAATTAGTTCATTCATTACTTCGAACCGTGACATTTAAGTGAGGTCATTTTTGCGAATAACAAAGTGAAACTAAATGATTCCATTCATTTAGTTTGTTTTGGTTTGTTGCTTAAATAGGCAATACAATAGGAGTTCAACGAAGTTGTGCAATTTAATGACAAAGTTTGATAAATTTATTAGTTTATTTTTTTTTCCGGAAAAACCTAAGCACCCATGTATACAGCTGTTCAAAGTTATCGGCGCACTATTGTTAACTTTGTTAATATTGCAGCTACGATGTTGGCTAAATTATCAAACATATACAGTTTTTTTTACGCTGATTACAATTGTGCAACTAGAAAAACAATTGAAAATCCATTCGATAGAACAGTCAAAATTTTTATTGTTTGCGAAATTAAGATGTTTGTTTTAAAAGCCAAAAAGAAAAGAGTTTACAGTATACAAAAAATTATTGATAATAATGATGAAAAACCATAAATTATAATAAGTATTCGACTACATTTCTATTTTCTGATATGCATTTCCTATACTGTTTAAGCCGTATTCTTTTTACCGTCTGACTTAGCTCGTCTTAGTTTTGTGAGTTAAGCTACAAGCTACTCATTATGAATGAGCAAACCAGCCGACTAACTGCGTTTCTAGAAAGTAGCTTGTAGTTTAACTCACAAAACTAAGACAACCTAAGTCAGACGGTAAAAAGAATACAGCTTTAATTACTGACTTGCTGATTGAGGAATTACACAGCTATCTATGTTACTCATTGCTTCTCTTACTGCATTTTGCAACTCGTGTATATTTGGGTATCTGTATACTTTGTCTTTTAGATGTCATATCACCACAGGAAAAAAACCATTGGACAAGTCGGGAGATCCTGCAGGCCAATTGACTGGTTCCCAAGTGCCAATCCATTTATTTCCACTAATTTCTGTTAGGACCTCTGCTGTTAATGCCCAAAGTCCCCCTCTTCTAACTTTAAATTATCTACAAAATCATCCATTACAGATCGTAGAATGTCAATATATCATTCTGCAGTAAGTCAACCTTGATAAAAGTATGGACCGACTATTTTATTATTGTTTGTATTATAGTGTCACACCAAACATTGAAACTAAAGCGGTGGTGAGGCCTATGAGGCATTGGTAGAAGAGGATCTATAATGATACAATGATGCATATTTTTTTATGTTGTACATTCTATTGCTTGAAAAGTTTATCTCGTCGTTCCACAAAATATATTTGTATGCATTATTTTCTACAAATTCTGCCAAAAACTACATGCAAAACGCAATTCTTCGTTCAAAGTGCGTATCAAGCAAAATTCGCATTGGCCGATATTTGAACGGTACATTGTCTTTCTTCAATTCCGCACTGCTAGTATTTCGTTTTCTCGTTTTTCGTTTTTCTATGTGGTAGTATCCTGTTTGCAAACACTTCTCTGTAACGCTCCAAGGCTCTGCTGCTGTGCCTTCTACATACAAAATATGCTTTAAGTATATCATATTCCTCCAACTTGAACTATAAGTAAATAAATAATCAACAAAAAGCAACGATAAAAAGGAATACGGCAATAAACGAATTTAGAGATAAAACAAAATATGCAAGCAGCAATTAGCAATAAAGCCTCTTTTCAATACCAGTACACAGCAAGCTTCGCAGAACTGTTAAAATAATTTCGTTATGTTTTAAAACTAAGCAACCTAAGTTTGCTTCGATTTCTACTTTGCCAAACAACAAAGTGTTGGCTGTTATATCGAATCCGTCACTATATTAATCGCAGCTCTTTTGTTTTCCATTTTAGGGTCATGCTATTACAACAATATTGTGTGAAAAACCTAGTTTTCTATCACGGGGTGACAAAATGTACAGGATGATCAATTAAAAAAAACAAAGTTATCTATTATATCTTGTAAACGCGATTTTCAATTGTTTTTCTCACTACACCGTTTTTTTTTTGATCGGCATTTTGAGATCAAAGCTCATGAGCTCCAATAAATGTGAAGTAATTTACTTCATTTAATTAAAATCCGAGTATAAAACGACTGTAGGACAGTGGCAGCTCGTGAGTTATGAAAGAGGGTGGGCACAAAATAAGAACTTGCCTATTTTTTGTACATAAAATCCATTCTCCATTTTTCATGATGGAAAAGACGTCTATGACTTTGTTGTTAAAATGCGTTCAGTCGATCTTCTGACATTGTGCTTCTCAGAAATGTTTTGATGGGTTTGAGGGTGGAAAAATATTGTTCATATTCTGCTGCGGTTGTACAAATAAGTCCAACAGTTTATATGTTTCAGTCAAAACTTTTTTTAGGTTGTTGTCTATTATGAACACTAAAAGTGACAAAACACCACCTACACCTACGTCACACGTCATCGCGCTCATAAATTACTGAAAGTTCATTTTTCAACTTTACGCTGTCCAACATAGGATAAGATTTGACAGTTTTTTATACACATATTTAACCGACGCAAAATATGACGATGTTCGATATACTTAATTTTATGTCGCAAATAAGCACTGCCTATGCACGTATGTCCACTTTGCCTAGAACATTAAATCCACGCATGCATTCATATGAGAAACGGAATTTTCATGTTTCTTTGCCCTCTCTGCGATTTAACCCTTGTTTATTTCACGCACACTCTTTCTTAAAAATTAAACAGCTAATACAAAATAGTTTATTTGTTAGTGAACATCCGCATATTCACTCATATTTTTCATATATATTTTTTATTGAATACTCTATTGTAAGTTTTACTTGTGGAAGTTTATTTGAAGATCAGGAATAGGCCTTCCTTTCTTCCTAATTAAAAGTTTTTCCTCAAATGAGAGTAGGTTCTTTTTAAAGATTTTGCACTCAATTAACTTCCATCATTAATAATAAACGTGACTTCAAGCCTTTGAAATCACACATGCGGGGTACACGTTGAAAACGATACAGTCGCAATGAATGCAAGACGTTAACTGGAGACAAGAAATTACGTGCCCCAAAGCGGCCGTATAAGCGCATACGGCGAAGATAAACGGAGCCATCCGATTCATACCCGAAATAGGTACATCGGAAATAGTGCCCCGGAACATAGTTTTGAGCGTTCGCATATGCGCTAGTGTCTGTGGTGCGGAAGGAAACTTTGATACCATCGTTATACAAATACGTAAAAATAATAAAATAAAATGATGCACTGATTTACATGTGAATTTCTTTCTGTGTTTATCTTGGTGGCTGGGTGGGCACATGCCCACCCTTGTGCTCTTTAGTACCAGCCGCCACTGCTGTAGGATATAAAACAGGGACACATATTTCACATCCCGGAGCTTATCGGTATGACTGACATTTAAAACACAACACAAGAAATCGGCCACCGGACAAGAGGTTCCCCCCACAGGAAAAGAAAAGGATGGAAATCGTTTCATACGAAATATCAAATTTAAATTTTCATAGCGATAATTGTTTTTTTTTATGATTAACTCATCAATTACCTTATTGTTTAAACACATTCATGTTATTATGCTTGTGAGAAGATGTACCCCTCCCAGTAATCAGTTGCTGGATGAATGTCTTTGTAGTTACATCATGTAGTGGGCAATTAAACAGTATGTGGTTGATCACACAGTTGTAATCAGAGCAAAAAAAAAACCTAGATCTGATAATTTAACAAACATCGTAGCTGCAATATTAACAAAGTTAGCAATAGAGCGCCGATAACTTTGAACAGCCTGAATACAGTTTAAATACATTCAATTTTCATGTAGGGAGTGGAACAAAATTATTATAACATCATTAATAGTTTTGCAAAAGTTTTCGAAAATACTCCAAATTCTCAACTATTCAGAATCTGTGTAGGTAAGCCTTTACATTCCAACAATCAAGATGTTTTTTTTTTTTTCAAAAGGGCCGTATTTCTATGAATTACGGCCCTCTAAGATAATAGTAAAACACTATTTTAATTTTAAATATATGATAAATAATATATATCAGGTTTATTTACAACAAAAACACAATTCGTAGAACAATTTGTAAATAATAGAAACATGTAATAAAACTTGATTAATCATTTTGTAATACACAATGAAATTGTAAGCTATGTTCTTCGAAAGGAAACCGTGGTAATACTATACTTACACCGTATTTCATAAATCATCGTCTGTTACTGAGTTTCGTCTCGTAAGTTGGCGTCTGTGTCTGAATCGTAGTAGTCTTTCGTAAAAGATTTCACTAAATTTTCGTTTCAGGTTTGTAACTTTCATTATTTATTTTATTGTCTTGTATTTTTTGTAGTTGTTCTATGAATAGACACCTATTTTCCTTGGAATACAAAGTCTTTATCGTTGGTATTCTTAAATTCTACATTTATTTAACAACACTGTAAAATTAGTAATAGAAACATTAATTTCTGAAAGAAAAAAGAAATAAATTTGGTCAAACTTATAAAACAAACACAAATTGTATTTCACAATTTATTATGAAATAGTTTCAATAACGTGACTTTCTCGACTGCGTTTTATTTTGCCAAGAACAATAATAAAAACACACAAAAAAAACAAGGTTCCAAATTGCTTCTTAATATAAAATTTATTTGAGGATTCCTTAATCATAATGTAATCTCAGGCGCCTATTTGTAAAAGCGCCGAATTCCACAGCCTCTGACAGAGTTATTAATTTTCGGCGACATCCTAGAAATATACCTACATACATATGCTCCTCACTGGTCATAAAATATCGTCAAAAGTAACCGTTGAATCAGTTCCAGAATGATTTTTTTTCATTGACGAGACACTGCAGGCAGATGTGGGTGCAAACTAGTGACTGAAATCCTTTTTTTTTTTAAATTATGTTGTTTTGAAATATTTATAACTCAACAGAGACGTATGTAGTTAATTTTAGATTTTTATAATTTTGATTTAATTATAACTAACATTTATTTTTTTTATAGTTTCAAAACCGTAGTTTTTTTATGAAGGTAAATTCTGAAGATAGATGGAGATATCTAAAATTATTTTAATAACTTTAAAATTACTTTAAATTAAAGTTCCCATAAATAACACACAGATTTTCGTTAAAGTACTAAAGTAACATTTATTATGAAACCGGCCCTTTATCGTATGAACTTTTAAAGCAATTTCATTTCAATATAAGTGAATAGTGAAAAGAGTAGTCTAAATTGAAACACAAGCTAATTTTCTCTAGTAAATAACTCATACCGTGTATACCTCAACATTTTAGTTTGTGTTAGTGATTTTACATGTAATTTAAGAGCAATTTGCTTACTTATTCATATATATTACAAATGAGATTGGTATATTATGAAATTACGCACTACCCGGGGAAATCATTTCGTCGTAAATGATATATTTACTATGCCCTGTTTGCTAGGAATTGTGCTGACTACGAGCATAATTTGCTGTTGTGCATTGATAGGATTGTTGATGCAGTCAGTAATCATATTATGGGACATTGGATAATATAGTTAATTATTTTCGGTATACACTACCTGCCATAAGTGTTCGTCCATTCCCAAAAAAAGGAAAATACTAATTATCATAAAAAAAAAACTTTGATGAGTACTTAGAAAAACAATGATTTTGCTGACGTTTTGAACAAAAATAACCATTTCACTCAAAGACATGGGGCACGCCACATGACATTAAATTATCCGGAACAATTGTTTCGGAAATTCGTGGACTTTCATTTTTAATCGAAGATCTAATAAATTATGAAAGAATGTAGGGCGTAGATATCCACTAGCAAAAATAATATAGATTCAATTTTTTGAGAGATTTGTAATATATGGTTGGCTAAAAATTAAAGAGTAAATAGGTACATACACTGCTAGGCGCCCAATAAATTGTTGTTAATATATAACGTAAATATTCTCTTTAAATTAGTTATTTGTGCCTGTCTTTACTATCTAGCAAAAGAGTTACCAAATAAATGCATTTAGAATGCTTCTAATTTATCTTAATATCTTCCTCTCTTGTTTTGGAGCATTTCACTTTTCCAACATGACCTCAGTATGTGTAAATAGCAATTTACTGCCATTACAGTTAATGGGTAAGTAACCTTTTTACATTTTATCGACTTGAGGTGTTAGTCACTATCATAAAAATTATTTTTATATCCACTCTGAGGCTGGAATTAATTTACCTGGTTTTCCACTTACGCAAGAAAGCAAACAACATATTTAGCAGGTATCACTTCGTGCTATTATCTCTACACCAGTTGCTATAACTCAAAGTAGAATTTATTTGAATAGAAGAACAAGTCCGTGGGCGAAGAATAAAATCACTTGTTGATTATATTATTCAACTTTCAAAAATACAATAAAGGTGATTTATTATGCATCACAAATAATTATTATCATTAAAATAAATTAAACGATTAATTAAACTTGCATTACTTCAAATCGGCTTTTTACCTATACTTAGGAAAGTTTCTTTTATATATTATTTTTATAATATTATATTTTTATTATTATTTTGTATGATCCCAATAAATCGATATTATTATTATTATTATTATTATATTGATTTAACCTACAATTAATAATAAACCGATTTGAAATAATTTTGGTATTTACTTGTTTATCTAGATCGTTTGTCAACCTGGGGGTTGCGGTGATATTAAACGAGGTCTCTATTTCGAGACCTCGTTTAATTTAGACCCCTAAATAATAATGAAAAGATTTTATGAAAAAAAAAATCATTTACTATGACATTTTACTCACAATATATAAATAAAGATTTATTTCATAAAAAGAAAAGAATATAAACATAATTATCGTAAAACACTCGCAAATATATGTACCCATCATTTAATCAAACATTATTTTACTGGAATCGTGTTTTTTATTACTATAAACTGTTCATAAATATTTGCAACAAAATCAGAATAAAAAACGCATAAATTTGTGTGTTTTTTTAATCTATTTTTCTATTTCCTTTAAAATATAAATTATTCCACACGTTTGAAAATTCCCGGCAACAGCTTTACAAAATGGCAGCTGGAAAACTGTCGTGCAAAACGGACCACAAAAGAACAAAGGATTTTGCGAGCTTGTCCTTACTCTGCTATACTGTGGTCATAGTTACACATCCTAATCACTCTAGTGTGCCGTTAAAGAAATCGTCCTTTGAATGGCGACGACTCCTATCAGATGTTCTGGTAACTATACCAGGTTAGTATGTTACGATCGTAGTTTCCAGCCTATTTTGTGCGAAATATTATCTGTTACTGGAATGAAATGGGAGATGCGCCATCTATGCGACAATTTCTCTACTACACATAAGTATATCTGCTCATCTGCTGTATTATATGGGAAGAAAACCACTATACGAAAATAAAATGCGATATTTATTTTTACTTCCATGTAAATATTTAGTTAATTAATAAATACTGCGCTAGCTTCAAATAAATTTACTAACCAAACTATTTGTTTGATTGAATACAGGTATATTTTTAATATTTATAAATCAAGTAATAATTTAGTAACTGTAACAAAATGCATGAAAAATGGTTAAAAGCAACAAAATTATTTTTCCTGTGTATAACAGTTTTAAAACATTCAAACACTATATATACTGCTGTAAAGTTCCTTGGCTTATAAGTAAATCAGCATTAACTGAAAAGATTCCAATTATCTCTGAAAATTCTTTAACCCCGCCCGAAAAATATTCAGTTTTGTTCATGATTGTTTGTGTATCTGAGACTTATGCACGTGGAACATGAATAAAGCTAAAATGTGTCCGCATAAAAAAGCACTCAGCTTGAATACAGGTACTTGCATTTTCCGTTAAAAGGCAAACATTTTAAATCAATGTATACATGCGTATCCACGCAAATAAACCAAAAGGTTCGGCTTTTTTTTTTAAAATACTGTTTATTCTTTCAATAATACTAACCATATAATATGTAATGTATTGTCTTACTTAAACAGAAGTTCTACAGACATTATAAAACATTAATTAGTCAAAACTAAGGTGCATTCCATTTAATTACGGTTACTTTTCGTCGAAAAGCATGTACTTAAGAAAAAAATAGTATTCCGGAAAAACAGCACCTTACTTTCAATTAAAATAAACAATTTTCTGAGAAAAAGTATTCTTTTCGTTAAACATGATAAAGACCAAAAGTTATAAAACTTTTCATTTAATGCAATCTCTTTTCTCAGTGTACAATTAAAAAAAATCTATTGGACAAACATAATTACGAGGCGATTACTTTAGTACAAGTTAAAGAGCAATTTATCTTAGAGTGTTTTCTATGCTTGTACGAAACATTTCAGGAATTTTCAATTTCGTTACCTCGCTATTAGGCGTATTATTGAACGCTCATAAATTATTCTGGTAAATATGCGTATCTACATGCACTCGTATCTCGTACATTATACCTCTGAGTGCATAAAAAGATACCTTATTCAGAAAATTACTAGGCTGTTGATGCAAGTTCTCAATTTCCACACGATTGGAAATAATCGCAACATAATGACGGAATATTTACGTTCGCGTTGTTTACATCGCGATTGGAAAAAAAAATGTAGAATAAGTGCAATGGAGAGGGTGTTTGCGCAGTATCCCAGACTGTATTTATTTGCACTGTTCCAAGGTTAAGATTAACGAGTTTGCTCCTCAAATAAACAGTAAAGGATGTCGAAGGGCGTTAAGTATTATTATTATCTGTACGTCGAGCGATGCTTTTACTCATTTATTTGTGTCTTTTCACATGTATAATGCGGCTTTCTATAAACGTGTGTGCCGTATTGCATTCTGTCTGAACGATAAAGTTTACATTTACATTAGTCTTATCTTGACCTAAGCCAATTTAAAAATACGTTGTTTCTGTATTGTATTTATTGTATATGTGCCGTGGTTCATTTTTTTATACCGGTCATGTGTAAATGATTTTAATTGCGCTTATATTGCACTTGCATTGTACTGCACGTCCTAAGCACCTCATATATTTTGCAATTATTTTTGATTATTTATTTATGAATATAAATACTAAAGATATTAGGCGTTTGTTTAATAATTAGAATAAATAATCAAATAAATTATACTTACACCTTACACTATAAGCAGTCGTGGCAAATTTACATACCATATTATTCATACTCTAAAATATTGGTAAAATTCCTGTACAAATTTGGGACAATTTTGTGGCCCTAAAACTATACAGGTATTTTACGTAGTACTTCTAACTATAGGGAATTTTTATCTAGGGAGTCTTTTCATGTAGCTTGCAATAGTCATAATGAAATTTAGAAACGTGTAGTAACTTTCCCAATTTTTTTTCCTGTAGTCTGAGAATATCACATATAGAACTTCGAAGGTAGTGATTATTTCCATAGAAGTTTTACTTGTTTAAAAGTAAAATTACAAAGAAAGATTCACTATTTCTGATTTTTTTCCCTAAAGGCCACTTTACAGTTCGCAATTTTTTCATTGCGTGCAATAAAAATTGCATACAATAAAAATAGCACTGAGCTGATCCAAATCCATTGAATGTGCAATTTTCATTGCATGCAAGAAAAATTGTGAACTGTAAAGCAGCCTTAACAAACAGGAAATTATCGTCGAAATGAAAGTGCCCTGGTAGAGTTCATTTAATTGGAATTCAATACATTACATAAACAAAATATGAACATTTCTAATGCTTACCCCAAAAGTGACGGTTAATTTGTTGTGCAAAAATCAAGGGCCACCGTGTGCAATGGGTAAACTGTTTTGATAGCGGCTAATAAGAAATATTTATCTTGCAAGTAATAGGTAAATATTTGATGGCTATATCTGCCATTTAGAAAACTTATGTCGAATATGGAAACTTAGTGTAGTGAAATAGGAGAACTGCCATCTTCACGACAATTTCTGTACTCGCAGTATATATTTAAGTTATTTGCTACTAGAGACGACTCTATTTGATTCAGTAACGAGTGGAGATACATATACTTACATATGTATGTGAATAGCTTTATGTATATACACCTAGGTATGGTATATACGTTTCATAATGATAGAGTTTCTATAACGATATATATTATGTGTTCTTGCATAGGTATTTCTTAACCAAAATCGATATAAAAACTAAGAAAACTAATCAGCGAAACATTCATTGTGTGGGGTTGTTACACAAAATAACTATTAAAAACAATATTTCTATGTAATTGTTAGAGAACTTTGTTTAATTTTATTCTCTTATTTATTTAAGCTGATGCAATGTTCGTATATTCGTTATTTCCATTTTTTTTTCGCGTACGTTTGTCATTTATTTAACATACCATTAAAATATAAGTATTTTTAGAAATACCTTCTTTATTATGTTTATTATTCATTTTTACATTTTTTTTACGGTAAAAAGCATTTATGATACACAGATAGTGCCACAAAATAAACATGAACTGTTTCTTACAATAAAATGTTTCCTGAATTTATAATGCCAAATATAGGCTTAAGGGTATTTATCTTTGTTTCTTGTATTATTATTATCACTCAAATTCATATAAATAACAACTCCATCCACAAATTATTGTTAGTCTTTCAGTTACAAGTTACCACCAAAGTTTAGTACTAGAATAAAATACAACCAACATACATTACAATAGTTTAGTGCCAATTATTATGAAAAAAGAATCTTCAATTAAATAATCAGATGGAAATAATGTTTTTTTTATTACATAAGCGTTGAAGTTACAACTACAAAATGCAACAAATTAATAAATTATCAAAAAATTAAAAATCAATATACTCATTTAAATTATTATTGCCTCCATTCCTCACCGGTGTTGTAAAAAAAATAATTAATTTAATAATTGAAAAAGTGATTTTAAAAAAATCATCTTTATTAATAAGACAAAAATTAGACATTTTTTTTTTGTGTTTGTAAAAGCATAGCATCCTATCTGTCATGCAATTCGTTGTCAGAGTTTCACAGTCAATTTAGTAGAATTACTATAGCCGCTTATATCAAAATACATTTCTCAATAAAATTAAATTGTTGAAAAACTACTTTTTTTTCGAAATAATCATTACTCAAGCTCAAAATAATTTATTGTTGAATTCTTTCTTCGAGTGAATGATTGTCTTTAGTGTTTCCGTATAAATTCAAATTCAAAATTTATTTAAAACCTCATAAAATAACGTTGAATTCTCAATTTACTTGATTTTATATTTTTTGACAACAGAATAGGCAAACTGGAGCGTGCCTGCATTTTTATATGTTCTTTTAGATAATATAATCTTATTATTTTTAGCATGGCTCTGAAGATGACTCAGCTGCGTCGAAACATGTAAACCAAATAAATTATTTTAGCATTGAGTAATTCTTTTTTATCTTTAAAATTTGTATTACTTACTCGATTTGGACAAACTGTGAAATATTAATTTTTTATTCGACAAAATCCATGAACAGTACTAATAAATTATTTACTAAAAAAATTCGAACCGCAACAAACAACTCATGACATATTACCTTTCTAACCTTGATCTGCTTTTTTTTATAACCAAGATCATCACAATGTGATTGTTTCTTTAAGAGTGAAGTTGAAAAATTCCTCTGAAGAATGAAAACGCGTCGTTTTAGATGACAGCCATTTTATTATGGAACATTACATGAAAATTGAGATCGAGGTTAAAAGGATTATTTCATGTTGGACACTAAAAAAAGCGAGAAAAACACTAACAAATAAATAATCATGTTATATAATATGTTTGTTACGAGACTTTTTGATTAATTGTGTTTTCCCAACCTAGTTTTTTTTTTTTTCTGAAAGAAACATCTAGAACAAAATGCCTTCCCAATAAAAAAAAAATGTGATTTTGATTGATAATTTCCCCTTTCAATTACTAAAATGGAATATCAGTGTCATTTTAATTTTTAATTGTATCTAAAATAGAAGTAAACAAAAGAATACTTTAAAATCTTTCCGAATCTACTAGCTTCTTATTAATCCCACACTTTTAAATTCAATGAAAGTGATTAAGCTTTTTTTTAATTAAAACCCAACAGCCCAGGGCAACATGCAATACTCTATTGTTAGGTTAGAATTTTTTTTAAACTACAATTTTAATAAAACTCCTATTTCAACTTTAACCTTTCGTGACTGTAACGAATGATATTCAGGATTACTGCCGCTTATCTGCTAACAGATACTTTGGAGGTGCGCCAGTTTATTTATTGCGGTCTTAGCATCGGTCCTACACACATCATTGGTGTATATAGCTGTATAAAAGAAAGGTATATTTTCTAAAATACACCAATAAGCTACAAGCAGTGAAAGTCAAATGATTTACGTTTCTTTTGATGTATCCAAACGCCACTATATTTATGTGTATCATAAACTCTTTAGGTGTATAGCACACGTTAATGAATATTTATACAATGACAAAATTACAATATCTAACGATGGTTACGATGAAACCATTAACTGAAATGACAAGCTAATAGTTAGTAATATCAATAGCCCAAGGCAGTTCTGTATTTACAGAATTCATGTATCATACAATTCCTTTTCAATAGAGTTACGTACATGAAAAGTTATCTGCAATGTATATCTGGACTGTCTGATTACTCTGATTAGTCCTTTTGTTGTCGTGCTGCGCGTGATATACAAGAAAAAAAAAATATAAAGCCTTCTAATTTGTTCGTGGAAAAACGTGCTATGATAAGCAGAATAATATTTTTTATATGTTAAGCGATTGTCATTATTACTAACAAATGATTCCAGTTAATTAAAGAGTGAACCTTGAAAATAACAATAATTTAAAACTTCTGAATTGTCAGCCATTCAAACACTTAAAATCTTATTGACAACTTGTAGGTTAATTGTGTCCAATACTAGAAATATTATGTACTTTATGTAGTAAATAATAAAAAATATACTAAATTTGAAGTCAAAAGTACTTGCTTTTGAACTAATGTATTTATTTAAGGCGAATCTGGACGGCCTTTTAATAAGATTCTCTGCCAGTAGATGGCGTGGATTTTTTTCCGCCGTTTTTAGATATACCAATCAAGATATTTTCAGTTTGCCAAAGAGATTGTTTTGAAAACAGTATTTAAAATTGCGCCAACGTTTTTACTTTTACTTTTTAATTTTCTTTTTTTAAATTTTTTGTTACATATTACACCATTTTTTTCATTTCTTTCTGATAGCAAATGGCGTCCGAAAGACACTACTGAAAGCAAAATTGAATATCTTTATATTTACACCTCACGTGATTCCATAGCTTATTCAAAACAAACATTGGACTGTGCGTTAGGTTACGATAGAAGCCGGCGGCCTGTCGGCATTTGATGGAAAAAAGAAAAATGAATATTTCTGTTTCGGGCGTTATTATTAGTTCAAATTCAAAAATTAAAAAAGTTTTGTCATTAAGAAATTGGTGTTCAAATGCGCCGTTAAGCCGGTTTTAGAAATTGTTTTTAATAGCAAACTTATAACATTTAAAAATTTAAATACATCGAAAATAAAAAAATTAAAATGTTGGCGCAATTTCAAACATTATTTCAAGACAAATACAGTTTAAAATTTAAAAATCGCTGGTATCGTTTTCCCAAAAAGCGCGGAATACTTTTCCGATATATTTATCTCTGTCGCACACTTGGACGTCCAGATTCGTTTTAAGAGTACACAAAAATGTTTCATTTAAGAGCAAATTACATTCGATATATATTTTCAAAGAAAAACATCGTAATTAATGCAAAACTAGCAAAAAATATTTATAAACAATAATAATATATCAGAAACTGTAAAAAAAAATATTTTATTGGTTGATTAAAGGTTTGCAACTTGTACGAGGTGCAATGCCATACATAATACGTATGGCCTTCTTTTGAAGTTTGAAAATAATATCTAAATTGGTTACCACCCCAGACAATAAGTGCATATGAGATTAATGAATGCAAGTGAGCAAAGTGATAAGTTTTCAGAGTATCAATATTAAAATGTTTTCTCAATTTGGAAAGAATAAAACAAATGCTGTTTAATTTTTTGCGTGAAGTATCGATATGTGGTTTCCAGCTACACCTTGAGTCAATAGTTCCTCTCAAAAATTTGAGATTGTCAACTTCTTGGTGTCATCATACAAATGTTTGATGTATGGTCAGATGGTCATTCTTAATGGATGCAGTTCAACTTTTTCCAAATGAACAGAGGATAGGATAGTAACAGTAAGAGTAATATTCTGCAAATATTCTGCAGGAATTGTCCAACTAGGACATTAAATACAAAAAGCCAAGAGGCTACACTATTTTCCGAGTTAGACGGTGCCTATAGCAAAAGATTCAAAGATTCAATCTGGTTTACAGAAGGATCAAAAACCGAAAACGGGACTGGAGCTACAATCTACAGTGGGGTGATCAATACAATAATCCTCCTTCCACTAGGAAAATATCTCACGGTTTTTCAAACAGAGGCATACGCAGTATGTTTTACTATTTACTAAAAAAAAGGTCGTTTCGAACAAATAACCAACTGTCTTACGAATAGTACTTGGGTTAAGAATATGCCTCTCAGGATAGATTACTGCAAATACATCTTTAATCACCTATTTACACAGAACTACTATCAGTAAAATTATTTTATCATAAACAGCGCTCTGACTTATATTACAGAGCCGATTTATGAAGAAATGTATCGGCAAGGTGTGAACGCAGGACAATGTGAATTCAACTTAAATTTGCAAATATCATATATCATAGTTGCAATTACTTAACAAGTTAAATATTTTAGATGATATCATTTACAATTAGACGAATGGCTGGCCATTAAATTTATTTAAAAAAATAGGACCCTCATGATTTATATAAGGAAAACACAGATTTTATAAATTCGCAAGCTCCATGAAAAGAAAAACATTTACTTCATACCAGCGGAAGCATTTACATTTCCAATTAATTTCCGCTCTCTGTGAGGTCGTTTTTGTAAGAATTCTATACGTTCTAGCATGCTATATCAGCCCAAATACAACGTATGGATTAATACTAACACGGGTGCCCATAATTGAAGCATGTCTCTCCGTTTATGTGCCCACGCTGTTAATTAAGAAATTTCCGAAATACACAAATAAAGCCGCTCTTCCTTGAGCTTTCATAGAGGAAACTAGTGGGAGTTTAAGCTGTTGCCGTTACCGTTCGATATTCGAGGTCTTAAGGCTTCGGCTATTATATACTCGTTCGTTTATTTGTCCTGCTTGTAATTAATTTAAATTTCACACTCGATTACACGTGTATAGGAGTATCCGAGTATATATACACTGGCACTGAAGTATTGGTTTTATGAACGGCCATGGGAAATAGTAGACAATAACTCTTCGAGCATATAATTTGTATAACCTTACCGTTAATGATTGTACGTATTTTTCGTCTACTAAATTACAGGATAACATTTAAGAGGAAACAATCAATATCCTTCTTATAAGGAATTAATGAGAATAAATATCCGAGCATATAGTAAGACGATAACCTTGAATTGTATTTTAAATCGAGTCTTAATAAATATACAGTGCTTTAACGAATCATGCATATCAATTTATATTTATTTTAGAATTTTCTCGTTTTCGTGGTATTTTCTGCTGAGCATAGCAGCCTAGAGGACGCGCCAGGCATTAAAAAAATTACGAATAGGCAATTTATTTGTTCTTCAGTATAACCTCGGATGCTATGACAGATTGTTGTCTGTGCTCTGCTCTGATGTTCAATGTCAAATGTGCTTATTTATGTAAAATTGGGCGCTTAAAAGTTTGATCAGTTAAACACATTTACGAAATAAAGAAAGCATTTAAGTATAAGAAAACGTTGGATTTATTTTTTTAAAATATCAAAATGACTGATAGTGAAAATTAACACGTATAAATAAAAGATTTATCTGAGGTAACATGAGTTCGCTTATTCAATAGCAATTTGAATTTTAATTAATTCAATATTTACGCTGTTAAAATAGTAATTCTAAGTTTTGCAATATAATTTAATCATTGAATTATAAAATACGTTGAGTGTTAGATTTTAAAATTCCCGCGTCTTTCTAATGTTTGCACTGTAATTCTATGCCTGAATGGTGGATAAATATACTAGCATATACAACAATTAATAGTAAAAATTACTCGATATTCGGATTCCTGCCGTAGGAATGCATACACCTTATAGACATTTTTACCAGCCAAAAAAAAGTTATTAAAATTTATGAAAATTACTTGAGACAAGTCTGTTTCTTACGGAGATTGATTGGTGAATGATTTGAATTCAAAATAGCGGAAAAATACGTTTCATAAGACATAAAGCACTCAATTATTAAAAAAAAAACTCAAAACACACTCTTTAAAGCTTATAACTTATAACTAAAAATATATTTTTGAGTTACCGACTATTATTTAATCTAAGAATATAATGAATCCATTTTAGAACTTGTGTATATACGCTATATGCTACGTAACATGTAACACTTAGTGTTAGAATAGTGTTCTATTTACAAAATAATCCTATAATTACTTCGCTCATATGGGAAGATAATAATTTTAATACGGGTAATATTATTTTTTGATGTGTATTAAATACATTAAAGTTGCGCTACATTTCCTTTGAAAAATATTTTTGAAAATATCCATATCACTTATTATTGTTTATTAGGTACTATTACACAACTTGAAATAACCAGCAAGGCCAAAAAAGTCCTGATGGTGTGCAAAAGCTTTGCAGTAAAATATTAGGGGTGCGACCCAAAAATACAGCTTTGGATGTTTAGAGCGCTAATGAGACCGATCTTCACTTATGTGTTAGTAGCTTGGAGCAAAAGAACAAATCAAAGAGAATTAACCTCTCTAGAGTGCAAATATTAGCATGTGTATGAATAACTGGGGCTATGACAATGTTGGGCAAGTTAGGTAAGGCGATTAAATTTCTACAGCGATTAGACATACACGTGTTTTGTCGGCTCTCAGAAAACCGCTGCCCAACACTACTCCCCACTCATGACGTGAATAAACACGAGTATATTTATTTAGTCGTTGTAGAAATTGCCCGACACTGGGCTATGAGAACCTGCCCAACAGCAGCTACCAAGGTAGTACTGCTTCCCACATTGTGGTGGTAAAAAGAACCACACCCAAGATGATCAAGGAAGGAACGATTAGGCATTGTCCTCAATCTGGGTGATCAAATCTGAGGCATGCCCCGAAATAATATGTCAAAAAAAACATCTTTGTAAAAGAATTTATCACAAAGCTTAGCAACGAGGCGACTGGATTAACACCATCGATTCTAAAACTTAAATATTTCAAGAACTTTTGTGGAATTCGTTCAACTTCAGCTGGGTGACTATTATATATCGAGTACCAAACAATTGACGCGTATTCTAACTTGCTACGAACATAAGCAAAATATAATGCATTGATGGCATTAACGTTGGTAAAGTTCCGCGTCATTTTTGTGATGAAGCCAAGAGAACTAAATGCGAATCTAGTAATATTGGCGGTATGGTCAGCGAAGGATAGCTTACTATCAAAAACAACTCCAAGATCTTTCACGGAGGTTCTTCTTTCAATGAATGTGTTGTTAATGCAGTAGGAGACATTTAAATAATTAGTTTTTCTGGTAAAAGTCACAACACACATTTAGTTTCGTTCCACCACAGTATAAACCTAAGCATAGTTGCACTTAGTGTTGGCGCCTTTAATCTTTTGTCTATCAATTTGAAGAATTATACGATGGCGCTTTGGCGACTTTGCTTGCAACTAATAATTGTAAAGTGGGTACGAAAATATACTGGAACGGATTGACAATTGACAGAAAATCGCACAACATCAATGTCGCTAAGAACAGAATGACAGAATGGAACGGCTTTGGAGGTTAGATTTTTGTTTGTAAACAAATTTAAATAGTTATAATTTCACCCACCTCTGCGACACTGCGAAGTTCCCATGTATATACTGTGGTTCAACCTTAGGTTATTCATTACGCGCCAGTCACAGATCGTATTTAAGTTATGTTGTAAGAAGTGTGTATCATCCAGTTGTGAGTTCTGTATGCTGTGATATATCTTATGGTCGTCCGCGTAGGCCAGAACGTCACGTTTCAGGGAGGCTGTAAGACAGTTAATAAACAGAGTGAACATGAGTGGACCAAGCTTTGAGCCCTGCGGTACCCCCGGTGTTGGACGAAATGATTTCAATTTATAGCCATTATGTGTCACTAAGTTTGCTCTATCTGCCAAGTAGGAGTTGAAGAATTGAGTTAAGGAGTCACTAAAGCCATAGTACGACAATTTCCGCAGCAACCTGATCAAGAGTGTCGAAGGCTCGACTGAAGTCCGTATAAAAATTACATCCACTTGTCCACCGTGATCCAGATTCTCAGCAATATTCTGAATTAAACAATACAAATTCGTTACAGTGAAGCGATTCGATACAAAGGTGTGCTGGGATGAAGAGATAAGAGAGCGGCACGCAAAAGATATAACTTTATATAGAATTGACTCGAATATTTTTGCAAAAATACAAATAATTGTAATTGGCCTGTACTTGGAGATATTACTAGCCTCGCGTTTTTTTAAATACTAGACATATCACAGAAACCTTCCAAGCCTGTGGAAAATTGAAGGTTGCCAGGGACAAGCTAAAAATTCTGTTGAAAGGTCCGACAAACACGTTGGCACAGTCCTTCACGATGTAAGCAGGAATATTATCATTTCCAACAGTTGGCTTGCTTTTCAATATTTTTAAATGGCAATAAGTACAGCGACTTTTTAGACAATGTGTTACCGACACTGTTTGAAGTTGAAGATATATCTCTAGAGCAGCGACCAAAAATGTGGTACCAATATGACGGGGGATTAGCTCATTACTCACACATACCCCGTGAAATATTAAATAGGGACTATGTCGGTGGATAGAACGCGAAGTACCTGTACCTTGGCCTGCTCGTTCCCCAGACTTGATCTCACTCGATTATTTCGAATTTTCCAATACGCCAGGGCATACTCTACAGCTAACAAGGCGTCATTCTCACAATGTCTAACAAATGAAAATTGGAATGAGGTACTTTCTGTTCACAATATCCATGACAAATTTAAGATTTTCTTTGACATATTTTATTTTTACTTTGATAAATCATTTCCTTATATTAAGAAATATTCGGCAAATAACTATTGTGATTGGATAAACAATGAAGTTCGTCAATCTAGCAATAATCTCAAAGATTTATACGTATTACAAAAAAAATATCCGATTTTGCAAAACTTGTATAAGTTCCGCAAAACTATACATACTAATCTAATTAGCAATACAAAACATGACTTTATTAACACAAAATTATGAGCTCGCAAAATAAGAGTAAAACTACGTGGAACATAATACACAATATTCAAAACAAACATAATAATAGTAAAACTATCAAAAATTTAACTATCAAACTCGGTGATGAAATTATAAATTCCTCTATACAAATTGCTTCCATTTTTAACGAATACTTTCAAACTACCCCTTTATTGACTTCACAAAATATTTTCCAACAAACCATATCAAATGATCATATTAAACATAATCAATTTACGATATATTTAAATCATTTTACAGAAGCTGAAATGTTAACGATATTTAATAAAAATTAAGAATAAATTCACAGCGGGTCCAGACGGTATACCAGCCAATATATTAAAACAATGCAAATATGAGATATTAATGCCAATTACACATCTCATTAATGCCTCTTTTGAAGAAGGGATTTTTCCAAACCTTCTAAAAAAAAAAACATTAATCAAACCTGTTCATAAAAAAGGTGACATACTAAATGTGGGTAACTACCGTCCAATTGCCCTGACATCAAGTTTTTCTAAGCTTTTTGAATATGCCATTCTCAATCGCTTAGATAACTTTATAGAAAAGCACAATCTTATATCCTAGTCCCAACATGGATTTAGAGCTTGCAAATCTACAGTTTCTGCATTACTAGAAATATATAATTGTGTGTTACTGAACATGGAACATATCCTGTCGCTGTCTTATGCGATCTGTCGAAAGCATTTGATTGTGTTAATCATGATCTTCTATGTGAAAAGCTTTACTCTTTAGGCTTACGCGGTAAAGTGTTGGAGTGGATTACTTCATACCTCTCTGACAGAGTACAGTGCGTGGAAATAAATGTCAGTAACGCTAAAACGAGCTACAAGGTGACATCGCCCTTATTGCCCAATAACATAGGTATCCCACAAGGATCTGTACTTGCCCCACTGCTTTTTTCATTGTTTTTAAACGACATTTTTGAATTTCTTTGTGATTTCATGGTTGCATGCTAAGCCGATGATATCATCGTAATAATTTCGGAAAATGAAAACGATATTGAAGCCCTTACAAATATTATGCTGGATAAAATTTTTGCATGGTTTTGTGCTAAGCTATCATTAAATTTAAAAAAAAAAAAACAAAATACATCTCTTTTCATACTTTGCAAAAAAAGTTGGATACACATTTATTGATACGATACACATTAATAATGAGCAATTGAAATCTTCTGAATCGGTAACCCTTTTGGGTTTAACTCTTACACCCGCCTTAAATTGGGATAATCATTGCCGATCATTAATATCGACCTTGAATAAATCTATTTTTAAACTTAGATCACTTAAAAATATACTTGAGCCACATATCTCGAAACAAGTATTTTATGCCGTATTTCATTCTCACCTACTCTTCTTTGGGGATCATGTGCCTCTGCAAACAAGGTATTTCTTAAACAAAAAGCAGCGGTTAGATGTCTAGCGGGTGTTACTCAATTGACGTCATGTAGGCCTTATTTCATTTCCTTGAAAATATTAATACTTTGTGAATTATATATATTGGAAAGTAGCTGCTATGTACATAAACACAGAAGCACTTTTATTAACAAAAACAATAACGAACATAAATTTAAATTAAGAAATTCATTCTGCTAAGCATCATCTGAAGTCAACAGCTGAAATAGGAATTCAAATTTATAACCATCTGCCTAACAATTGGAAAACTTTTACTTCTAAAAAATTTAAACAAACAGTTAAATCTTGGCTGCATACTGAATGTTTCTATACAGTCACAGTATTTTTTGAATTCAATAGTTTTTAGTTTTCTTTGTCTTTTTTCTTTGTCTCATCACATTGGAGTTTGTATTTAATGAATTTTTTCTAAGTTTTTGTGACGCATTTCATACCTTGTCTTGGAAATAAAGTTTGCATTATTATTATTATTATTATTATTATTATTATTTGCTGAGCCTATTCACAAAATTCTACACGATGTTCAAGCTCAGTTCCGTGAAGGTCTTGATGCATTGATATGCGGTATGGATATTTTTTTTTTTTAAATTACAGAAGTTTAAAGCAATAAGCGCAATCGATTAACTAGGATCGATCAGCTCGGAACGGTGCAAACGGAAGTTTTTGGTATAAGTACATGCAATTAAATGAAGGGTATTCGAAAATTTCCGAACCTGTGCGTGGCTCTTCATTTAATATCGTGTACATCAAAAACTTATGATTGTATTTTTCCGATCTGACCGTTTCGAACCGATTCAGTGCGCGTGATGCATTGTTTCCTCTGAAACTGTGTTCTCTGCTGGATTATTCGCATCGCCATCTCAAATACTACCAAGTTTAGACGAAACGTAATAATTCTAGCAATAAAAATTTATTTTGTCAAGTGTAATTATTCGCAACACTGTATATAAAACTCCTACCTATCGGCGCGTAACCTAAAATCGTAATCGGTCGGGTAAACGCGACATCTCAAGGCCAATTAAACAACTCAATTTCACACGTCGCATTAAGCGTTTCTTTCGGCGGAACACCATCGTCGATATTAAGTTATTGCGTGACCTTGTCGACGTGTAGCAGAATCGGTATGCGCGCCGGAGGAACGTGCAATAGAAGGATAGATAACGGAGGCGGGTGTGGGGAAGACGTCGCGCCGGTCCTTTTGTTATCCACCTGTTACATGCTCTCACTCCATCGCGAGATGGAATTCGTTCTCTCGCGACTCTATCGATTCGGTTTAATTGAGGAACCCCAAACCAATCCGTCTAGGAGGTGTAGAAGTGAAAATTCGCCGACAATGTCGGAAAGGACACGATTTATAAACGTCAACTCGGGGTTACGAACAAGTAACAACAACAAAAAGAGTCAAAGATATAACAAAGAAGAAACTTGCGTTTAATTTTAGCAAATGGCAGACCAAAATGTTTACTTTGACTTTATATTCTTTTAATCGATCTCGGATACTTTAAACGAGGGATGTTGTTTCGTTGTTTCAATACTATTTTTAACAGCAAGCGCAGACTATTGAAGCAGACAACATAAAAACAATTCCTGCAAACTCTTTTTGAGATAATATGAACGCTGCAGTATGGGATAGTGATAAACAAAAAAAACGTGGCCTAAAATTGAGTACTTTTTTTTTATGTGAAATAGATATGTCTAGACAAGCACCAGGAATACACGTGCGTATCGATTATACCATGGCATTCCATAAAGTCAGACATGAACATCTAATCTGAGTACATCTTCAAGTAGCCTGGACCATAAATATATAACTAATATAACAAAACCAAATCTCTACCAAAACTCGATCAAAATAATACTGCTGTGTTTTGGAACAATTTTATGTAACAAATAATTACGAATTAGATTGCATTGAAAACATCAGGTTCGATCAGGCTTAAGAATTTATATTCTAAATCACTTAAAATCTACGGGTTACCAACAATGCCTAAAGAAAACAAATTCTTTAGACCTATTGTCAGATTTGTCAACGCTATTAATTCGCCTGTGTACAATTTATCAAAATTTTTAAGGAACATTTTATACTACAGGGTGTATCAAATAAAAAAGTACATTTTGCTTGGGTGTTAACTACAGGACATATAAAGCACAAACCCACCGAAACCGGATTTCATCATTAAAGAATAAAAAAAAGTCAAATTTAGAGCCAAAATTTTTTTTAGTCCGGGCCTGATGCAAGGAAACGTCATGTTAAGCACCCGCTGAACGTGGTATTATGTATAAATACATCGTACTCATTTAGTATTATTCTTAATGGTATGCCGTAAGTTCATTTAACGTCATTCTGAATAAATAAAGGTCCTTGTAAAAATAGCAAAACTGAGGCATTTTAAATTTCCTCTTTTTATAAAATAAACATTCCTTTTTTGTTAAGAGCATTCTACGTAAGTCTACAAAGTATTATTTTTAATATCCTGATAAGACGTTCGAGTTTCACCTGATATGCGACTTTAGTAGTTACAAAAAACGTAAATATTTTTCTTTTGCTTTGTCGAATCGAGAGTTAGTTGTTAATAAACGGTACCACATGAATCTGAGTTATTTCTTTTGGATTTATTTAATCAAATAACGCAAAATGAATTGAATCGAATTACACAGAAATAAATGTAGATACAGAAAATTTGCAAACACGCCTTTTTACTATCATATCGCGCGAAAATGAATCTATACATTCCCACGCTTTTGCCGATGCATCAAGCTTCGATTTTCTTTATATGAAATCACGATGGTCCTGATAAGGATATTTAAGGATATTTTCGAGACTGGAAGAATTTAAATAAAATGTTGTGTGGTGGCTTGCACTCCAAGCGGCGATCCACACAAAACTAACAGCGGTAATGGCTGAATGATAGTGATATGTGGGGGTATACTCGGGACGGCATTTAGGTTGGGCACAGGTGCGGCTCTAGCCCACGGCATTTATAAAATATTATTTTTCTCGTTAATGCTTACAGATAGACCCCCTGTGCATTAAGACTTTTTGATTGTATATGATTACAGCTGCTACATATTATTATATTTACCTCTATATCTGATACACCCTGTATATTAAAACACAAGTTTCAAAAAGTGTACTTTTGTCGCAAGGGAAGAAGTTTGGATAACGAGAGCGATAAAACGATTTTACGAAACGAGTTTTTTATACTATTTTTTCTATTTCGGTGTAATCATCAATTTTATTCATTTTTTTTTTTATTTTAAATTAAAATTTAGGTTATTTTTTTATTTGTTGGGTTGCTAGCACTAACAGTTGAATTTCAATTTGACATTTTATATTTGAATTTGAAATTATAATTGCACCTCATAATTTTGATAAGTATTTGCCAAATTCTTTATAAATATGGAAAATAATCAATGTACTCTCTCAGAAATACGCGAAGTAGCGTAGTAAGGGGCAATTGACAAATGCATTTCTCAAAAATCGAAACACGTGTATGAAAAGGAGTTTCACAAATTTAATAATTGGTGGAAGCAAAATAATGTACATCATGTAACAGAAAATGTAGTTATAGCGTACTTCGAATTGATGTGACAGACCAAAAAATCTTCTATACTATCATATGGTTATTCAATGCTGCGCACCATGTTAAATGTCCGAAGAAATGTGGACATAACAATAGCATGGTTCAAGCGATCTTCAAGGTTATCAATCTAAAAAGTCAAAAATTTTAGAACTAGATCATATAAATACCTACATCTGTAAATGATGCACCCGACGATCAACTTCTTTTAATATTTGGAAGCACCTACGTTAATGACTCTTTTTTGATAGTAGTAAACAGGATAAAGTTTTGCTTAATACTTTTAATAAATTCGATGAAAGACTGGAGTTCTTTATTGAGCATCAGATAGAAAATAAATTAACCTTCATGTTTTGATTATCAACGACAATGTGGTTGCTATTATTGATTTGCACAAGTAACTGATTAGTTCAGATCGTATACTTAATTTTAACGCGAATCATTATTACATTAAAAAATCAATATTATTAATTGCCAGAAATATAATTTGAACCTTTTCCAATTGATATTTTCATAAAAAAAGAATTTTAAACAATTAAAAAACACACTTAAAATCATAATTATTCTATAAATTTAGTTAACAAACTAACACATAAAAAAAACAAGCACCATCTTGTTTTTTTTTTTTATTTAGCGAAATTATTGTACGTATTTTATTCCAAAATACATTTTTTTTACATTTTGTTTATTAATTAATTGCTGCCAATTGTACACCCGTAATTCTAAAATATCCGGAACTTTATGGATTACACCAGTCTTTAAATTTTCTTTACAAGATAAATTCATAAATAAAATAGGTTTATTTGTTAAAAATAATAGGCGTAGAATGATTGTGATATTATTGGATTTTGATTGCGATATAAAGTAGAAAATCCTATCTAAACAAAGCATTAAAATATGAGCTATAAAAGTTGAGTAAAAAAAATTCCTCTTTAAAACTTTATATCGGAAAACACATAAAATAGTATTTTTAGAAATATGAGTGGCCTTCTCATGTTGATAAATTCGAAGGAAGTACTTTGCCTCAAACATGCTATATTGGAAAAATTCAAACATACGCCAAGAGAACACTTCTGAATTTTTAAAATGTGTTGAAGTGTTATTTTCTCCTTTAGATAGTAGTTCCTACTCCGTTCAAATTGAAATCCTGCTATCCGGATTAAAAACTATCCGGATATCCGAATTTTAAGATCCGGGTGCGTTACTAAACTCTTTGCTTGCAGATTCACGATCTGGTATTTCAAATTATAAATATCTTCTATATTTTGAAATAAATCTTGCTACTTTGAATAACCTTACATGAATGATACAAATTATGGGACAACTAAATAGTAATAAACATCAAGCATTAATGCTGTTGGGATCCGATAAAACCCAGATTTCTACATTTTTGCAAACTATTTACGCTTCAATAAGCTGCTTTGTATATTCAACAAATAAAGATTTAGTTATGTATTAGTAGTGCGTACCAAAACAGAATAAGCGTATGCTAAACTGCATAAGCGATAAATTTTAAAAAGATGCGCTTGTATTTAACGAACAACTGAAATCTCTTGAAATTTTCATAAATTTTATGTGTATATATGTTGTGTATTAGTCTTGTCGATACTCGGTAAAATTGAGATCCGAGTCGTATCATCAAGTAACATCAGTTCGTGTTAGTAAGGTTGCACAGCATTTTAATGATTTGAATGAATTTATTACACATCTGTCATATCGAATGTACAAACAAATATAGGTATAACAGAGACAACATGAGACGTGCAACTACGGGTTAAATTTTTGTTCGCAAAACTGTACTGGCCGACTGTGTGGGAAAGTGAACGTAGGTGGCGCAAGCAACGAAAATAGCGCGTAATTTAAACTGTGTATATACAGTCGCGAGCAATTGTTATAGGCACCTTTGACAAAACTAATGGGTTTCATGTTTCTTGCATTTTTTTTATAACAGTTATTTTTCAACGTTTATATAATCGTCTTTATGGTTACAATAGTCTTTATAGATACCTTTTGTAAATGTATTATTTTTTTTTATATATTTTCAAGTCTTCGAGATGTCACTTTCCCCCTCCCATCTAAAAAGTATTATAGCTGTACTAAAAACACTCTAATATGCAACAAATTAATAGGATCCCTTAAAATACTACATATTTATAATGTATTACCTATAAGTTTTTATTTTCTCATTTCTTACTGTGATATTCGGTCGAAATTTAGGGTGCCTATAACATTTGCTCGCGACTGTACTCTATTATGGTTTTATTTAATTTTATTAATTTATGTAGAATCGGGAAAATGACACACAGATTTAGTTATTGTATTATATATATATATTTAAGCAAGTAGATACAATTTTATATTTAAAAAGAATTACATTACAAATAACAAATCACAAAATTTTCATAAAACTATCGAAAAATTTCATTAACCATTTATTCATTTGCATATCCTGTGACAATAACAATCTTTACAAGTTGATGCAAAAAATATATCTCTGATTGAACTGCCAACAGTATTGAGGGCGCATTATTAGGAGGCAAGATAAAAGTACACCCCAACAAAGATAACAAAGATAAATTTCTGAAGAAATAAATTACGTGTGTTCGTAAAGGAAATGTCTGGGCTATTATAAACACCACTAAACACAAGATACAATAGCAATTAAGTTAGATAAGCACTCTTCACTATCGCTATTTTTCAAAACAAACACGTGTTGACAATTGTGTAACCACAACAAGCTGACAACAGAGTGAATACGGCAGTGACAAAAAGCGTTTTATAACCGTCGTCACAGTGATTTTCAGGAGCACCAACCCACATACTGCCAACCATTACGAACGGAAAATCCTAACTTGACCGTGGCGCCCCGTCAGTACACTTTTAATCTCGCTAAACAAAGTTCGCTATATGTGCGAATTTACAAAGCAAACAAAGATAGCCAATGCAATAAATTTCCGAACCTTTTTCTGTATCTAGTTGCACGTCTCATGTTGTCTCTGGGTATAATATATACCTATAATATAGGTATGCGTGATGCGAGTCTCGTGATGCGTTGTTTTAACTCATCTAAATGATCAGGAAGCGGAGGGAAGTAAACCAGGCCTTTCACAAATCCCCATAGAAAAAAATCGCACGGTGTAAGATCGGGGCTCCTTGGTGGCCACCGTGCGAGAACGCGGTTGTCGGCTGTTGCACGGCCTATCCAGTGTTGTGGAAGTGTTTCGTACAGATAATTTCTAACGACACGGTGCCAGTGAGGTGCTCCATCCTGTAGATAAAGTTCCCCCTGTGCTCATGCAGTTGAGGCATCAACCAATTGATCAACATTTTGATATGATACTGTCAGCTTTTTTCAAAAAAGAAAGGACTATACACCTTTGTGCGAGATACAGCTACAGAACATATTCACATTTGGAGAATCACGCAAATGCTCTACCAACACTCTCGGAGGTTCAGTCCCCCATATTCGGACGTTGTGTTTATTCACCTTGCCACTCATATGGAACGTTGACTCGTCACTGAAAATTATCCGCTCGCAAAGCTCATCTTCATTACGTTGCAGCATTTCATTGCAGAAATCTTGACGTTTAATCTTATCATCTTCACGTAGATGCTGTACCAACTGCAATCTGTAAGGCGTCAGTTTTAGTCGTTTACGTAAAATTTTCCACACAGTTGGTTGCGGAATTTGTAGTTCCAAACTTGCAGGTGTTATTGATTTTTGTGGACTTCGTTGGTAATCAGCACGAACACGTTCCACTGTTTCATCTGACACACGAAGTCTTCCCGGAATTTTGCCTTTACATAAACACCCTGTCGTTTCAAATTTATTGTACCAATTGTAAAAAGAAATGCCCAAAAATATACACACTAAAGTAAAAATATAAATAATAACTAAATAAGATTAGTATTACTAAAATACCAAAATAATATCAATGATAACTAACACTCTTATATTGCTTAAATTTTTATCGAATTCGTGGGCTACAATATTTTATTTATTTAATTCTGGTCAGGTAAAGTCAAGTAATAAACAGGTGTTTATTTGACAATAATGATGGTCGAGCGGTTGTGAGTTAAATGTTAGGTTACAACCCTAACAAACTCGGTTCTCCCGAGAATACAATCTTCCTCGTGTTTGGTTCACCCATACTTCGCTATGTCCTTGTGATTCGGGAGCTCGTGAGGCGCGAATCCCCCGCGGTTCACAGAAGGTGCATGCGAAACCGCCCGGCGGCTTCCCCGTGTCCTTATCTTTACGACCCCCGGGTCGCCCAGCGCCTGCGGTCAACTGTGCCGTGTGGATCCCCCACGTCACAAAGCGTGCCCCGCTAGGACGACTAGCTTTTCCTAACCAAAGCCCTTAACTAAAGCATGCTTAACTTTACCCAGGCTACTTCGCAAATCTAATTTCTTACTCTACCTTATACTAAAATAACAGGAATGCTCTGTGATTAAACTCACCTTTAAACGGGTCACAAACCTACACTCACTGTACCACGACTAATTCGTCACTCTACTCTAAAGCATATTATCGGAATTCAACCGTTCAGCGTTTTGTTTATTTGACTAGTCGGCGTGCCGTAGCTCTTATAGCGTTAAAGAAACGGCTGTCGGCATCAGTATCAAATTTCAGGCCTCGTCCGTCTACTTATCAAAATGCTTTTACAAAGTGTATATACAGTTCTCTCCGTAAAAATGGAGAATAGTTTAATACTTTTTGTACATAAATGTAGACGGTACAAACAAATTAATGCAAAGGGAAAATATTTCTTACACAATCGTAGATCTATACTGTCTAGTAAGTGGTGGTTTTCCAAAACGTGTTCGAAAATGTCGTTGGACAACAGTTACGGGAGTTCGTTTTGGCAAATTCAAGCCCGCAATATGCTTTCTCAGTAGAGTTTGCAGCCATCGTAGCTGTTATGCTTGCGCAGTACTACCAACTGTACTATCGAAACTTCTACAGTTCCCCAACCTGACAGCGCAAAATGCATGTCGATATCACAAATAACTTTTGTTTTATACAATACCAAAGGTGTCTATTTCTTTTATAGTAACGCTGTATAAATAGTCATATAAATGCAGAAATTCTTCTGATTTATCAACATTATGGAGAAGTGATTTAGAACGTTAAACTTGCTTAGATCCGGACGAATAGAATTAAATCAAGTGGGAGAAATCGACCGGCCACGCTATATCGTAAAAAAATCATTTCTGTAGTAAACAAACCTAACAAGTAATCGTCGATGGCCTTGACACTTTTTTCGATTCAGATATGCGTAGGTGGTATTTTCGGTTTCAATGAACGCGCAAAATGGCACCGTTTCGAAAATAACTAGCTGATGCGGATTTTATAACCCATGGAATACATGGAATCGCTTAATGACCCGGGCTTAAAAAGTCGGAAAGTGGCGCATTACGCTACTCTAAAAGTAAAGAGTCGTAAAAGTGAACACGTAAGCGTGGAAAAATCTTCGAGGGACGATTTTCCCCGGCACAATTTGCTTTCTCAGTTATCGTAACGAACCGCGCCGTGTATGCGACCAACAGTTTCGCTTATACGGTAGGACAGCGCTTTGATAAGAGTGATATACACTATACATAAACGTATGTGCAAATATTTAAAGTGTTATTGTTTGTTGGGAACACGCAGCGCATAATTTAAACAATATGTAGACATGTTGCGTAAATCGAAATGCGAAATAATCATTCCTACTATAGGATGATAAAAAATGCATTGCAAAATAATAACAAGCAAATTCTGGTGATATGACCTATAAGTGTGCAGCAAATTTACTAGATGAGACAGCAATGTTGACAGATATTCGGTTATAATGATCACTTCTCTTTAATGAGATTTAACGAATCTAATTAATTTTGGATCAATTTTTCCTTTTGAGAAGAATTTTAAAAAACCTACTGTAAGTAGGTATAAAATTTTATATATTTATTTTTCATTGGAAGCAATCTTGATTTATACTGACGAGTTATTTTGAATAAAATAAATCTTATTTTAACTCTTTAATTGGCATAATTTTTAAAATTACTTACTTTTATTTAGAATGTTTTCTCGGATAGTCATGATAATATGAATTGAATGTTCCAAGTAAAATTTACAATCGTCTATAACGAGAATTGCTAGGGTAACTAGCGTTAAATAGAAAAAACATAAAAGGAAATTATTTATGTATCAAATTGCACTTTTGTAATTAAATAATTTCGTTAAATATTAACAGTATAGTTCTTAAATCTATAGTAATGTATTTCAAACATCAAATCGTTTATGTCAGCAACAATATAAACAGAACGCTCTTATTATTTCTAAAAGCAGATATACATATGTAAAAGCAGATACAAATCTAATTATTTATTATACAAAAAGTTCATATTTAGTTGTACATCGGTAAACCCATTCATACGCTCAAGTATACGTTTACTAATCTATGACAATAGTACATATTTTAAAGAATTTAAAGTAGTAAAATTATTATTATCAGTAGTAACACTGAACTAAATATCAGAAGAAAAGAAATGATAACGCTAAAACTATACTGATTTGTACCTGACTTTCTAATTATTAACACATCCAGAAAAGCAATTATGTTGTTTGTTTCCTCTTCATGTAGTAAATTCAATAGGGGAGAAATGAAATGAATTTCATTTTTCCTTCAAGAAAATCAGTGATTGAGCACATGCTCGTATCAAAAACACAAAAAATGTCGTCAACGTCGTATCTAATCCAAATCCGCACGGAATATGCCAAAGTATTTTTTAAGTCAATGATTTCTTCTCAGGAAAATTGTCAATCCAAAACGTCGTTTCGGAAATACAGGCTGATTCAAATTAAGTGCGCACCTATCTCTGTTATTATTGATTCTAGAAAGTAGGTTAAATTAGTAAAGTGTTAGAGTTTTTAATGCTGATTAATATGCAACATACGAAAAAACAATCGAATGACGTATTTCCAAGAAATTTTGACATTTATATATTTTTTAAATTGAACACCCTGTATATTGTTTAAAAAAATGAAAGATATTTTAATTTATGATGCAAAAGTGTCAATACAATATTGTCTTAAAACGAATAATAAAGAAGTTATGATGGCTTTTGTTTTGTAAAATGTAAAGCAGTATAAAGAATCAACTTTTAACAAAACTGATACATGTATTTGTGGTTGATGTTTATTTTAACATATAACATCTTAAAATAATGTCGTTGAAATTAAATTGAAAAGGAAAAAGAAAATGCGTAATTTATAAATACTGCTCAAAGGTATCACCTTCTTTCTCAATACATTTTCGTGTCCGCTTGAGTACACTCTGGGTAGTTCTTAAGATTGTCCTTCCATCCAATTGGCGGAAAACCTCCCTAATCTTATTTTGCAATTCATTCACGTTGTTGTACGGGGTTCTGTATATCCGATCTTATAAATATCCCCAAAGAAAAAAGTCCAAAGGTGAAAGGTCAGGAGAGCGTGCTGGCCATAGAATTGGTCGATTTGTACCAATCCACTTATCGGCAAAGATGATGTCCAGATAATTGTGAACTATGCAGCAGTTGTGTGCCCAGGCACCATACTGCTGAAAGTACAAATTTTGGCGTTATCAAGGTAATCCTCTGGAACGGTACGAATAAATTCCAGATATCTCTCTCTTGTCAGTGTATCATTGTAGAATACTGGACCAACGACTGTCGAACCAATTAATCCGCACCAGACATTAAAACTAAATCGAACTTGTGCAGCATGTGGATGCATTATTAATAAATTTACTAGCGATCAGTAGTGTTCCTTCTTCTTCTTAAATATTACTATGTTGGAGAAATTTGTTTCATCGCTCCATAAAATACATTGTGCTCCATTCAAATTTTCATCACAAAAATTAATAAACCATTCACAGAAAGCTAACCTCCTGTTCGAATCTCCTGGTTGTAATGTTTGTGAGATTCGGTGCTTAAATGGGATATGAAATTCTCTGGAACTGACGCGTAACTTAAACCCAATTCCTTAGTAGCATCTCTAATAGAAAATTCGCGCTGGGCTCTAAAATATGCTAACACTGTAATTTATACCTCCTCATTGATAATATTTTTCTTTGTTCTTTTCTTCTTAAACAAGCAATCGTGTTGCTTAAATTGTCTGTAAAGTTTTCGAAAGTAACGTCGATCTGGCTGCTGTCGTAAAGGATACTGTTCTGCATAATATTCGACAGTTCTTATTGAATTTTTGCCGCATACAATGTATGCTTCCAGCATATCGCATTTCTCCAAATAAAAAAAATACCATGGTGAGATATTATCTAATACTATACTAGAACTAAATATAACGAAAACTGTTCAAGCTATTAATGATAATAATGTAATAATAATAATTAGAAGTAAAGAACACAACACAAAAATGAAATAACCAACTTTTTTTAATAATTAAACGTGTAAAAGCCGGCTGGTAGTCGAGTGGCTTGCACGCTTGGCTATCAGTGCGGAGTCCGGGGTTCAAATCTCGCTCTGGTCAATTACGATAATCGGTTTTTTTCCGGGGTCGTAATGTTGATTAGGAGGGAGATTTGGCTCTGAGGGGGCCTGATAAGCTAATCATATAGCTTAGGCGCTACCACCCCTTAAAAAAAAAAAAAAAAAAAAAAAAAAAAAAAAAAAGATTTAAGCTAAGTGCGTTTTTGACAGTTTCAAACAACATACTATTTGTTTTGAGTTAAAGTGAAAGAAGCCTACTATAATATCTTTGGCATCAATTAAAAACCACCATAACTTCTTTATTATTCGTTTTAAGACAATATTGTATTAAAACTTTTGCATCACAAATTAAAATATCTTCCATTTTTTTTAACCATATACATATAATATACTAACGATTTTCACTTAAATGCAGAAAATAAAAAAACAGTATTTATAATTTTCACTAAAGATGTTTGCCAAGTTATTTAGAATGAAAATGTTTGTGAACTTTTATTTATTAGTACTATTACAGTGCTTTGCAACAACAATTGCCATACCGAAAACGTACTTTTCAGTTTTCGCTCTGTTAATTATGCAAAAATTGACAAAATTGTTTGAGTATCAACCAGAATTAGAAATATTACTGCTGTCGAGCTGTCAAAAACGAAAAAAAAATGGAAATATGTAATTCAATTAAACAATATTTGGAAAAATTGTGATTTTCATTTTTTAAATATCTTCACAAAAATTTCCACACAGCGTCAGAATTGAATTCTAAGCAACTTTTTCAAATAAGTTTTTTGGATATCATGTCATCTAACCTCACTTTTTGGAAATTCATGGCATATTTTTTAAATTTACCGCCATATTAGTCGTCACATGACGTATGCCAATATAAATTTTGGGATTCCTAGACATCCACAACCTATCCCCAAAAGAAAAAAAATTGGAATGTTTTAATAATAAAAAAATTCCCCATATGTTGCAATATTTTTGCCGGTGACTGTATAAAACAACAAATTTTGAATACACTTCAAAACGAATTAAAACGTAATATAATTACCAAGTAACTAATTTAGTATTTTATTTTTACTTTTAAAAACAGGTAGTTCTATGCTAATCCACAAATTAGATTTACAGTATATTAAAAAAATTGAGTAGATATTTTAGTGTTGGAAGTAGATTAGCAATTGCAAGTAGATAAGCAATGATTGCATAATAAGGTGTTTTAATTGAAATAAGTAAAGTAATGGTGGAAGAATTAAAGATGTTTTTCATTTATGGACAAAACATAGGATTACTGTTGTAGATATGTAAAAATTGCTCTTATGGTATAGTTTAATTGTTCATTTAAGACCATCAAGTTTGATATACATTTGTGTTTTTCAATTTGGTATGCTTCAAGTAGATTCAATTTGTATCCTTTTTCACAATAGTGTAGAATCTTTATATTATCATTATTAACGCTTTTGTTTCCAAAATTTAAAAGATGTTGACAAAAATTCGATTTTATCTGTTTTCTGTGTTCTTTGATTCTTACTTCTAATTTTCTACCTGTTTCACCAATATATACGGCATTGCAGTCGTCACATTTTATACTGTACATGTCATTTTGCTGTAAAATGTTTCTGTCTACATTTTATATTTTGTAGTGTGTAATTTGATGTAAATGTGGGTGTTATATCGTAAAGTTTGAAAAATTTATATAATTTGTTCTTGAATCTATCGTAAGTGAATGATCTGTAATTAAATGTTTGATTTTCTTTTGTGATATTTTTCATTAATTTAGAGAAATGTAATTCAATTTATGCATTAAAAGTTTATAATTCGCAGAATTTATTTGCACGACGTTGAATGAATGAAAATGAAAACTAAACTTACACCTCCTATCAAAAAGGCTAAATTCAAGAAAAGCACTGATATGATAATTTACCCAGAGGCATGTTGGACGTCCCCAATCCAGCAAGGCCCCGGCTCCAATGTTGAGCGCCCTTTATGATGGCAGTCACGGACATCATCGGTTTCTCCTTTTTCATCATTTTTCGCATGTAACAGAGAGTCACCGCACAATCACTGTCGCTAGAGAGGATCACGCAACAAACACTGCGCCCGACGGAGATGATAACACCGAAAGGGGAATCTTAGAAATCTCGCGGTAATTGTAGTAGCAGAAATGCGGTTGGCTTCGCAACGCATTTTCCCATCATTGCCGACGACTCCTCGATTTTCGCGGACGCTGCAGTTTTAAGAAAACCGACACCGCTTAATAGATATTTTTTTTTATATTATAATAACGCGCTTGACGAAGATCGTGACGCGTTGGTGTCGCATCGTCGCGGCATGTGTTACACGGAAAGAATGAACGAGAGTGAAAAAATTGTTGGAATATATATGTATATGTATACGGAGCCGGCGAAGCGAAGGTGTACATAAACACGGGCCGTCCAGACTTTTAATGGTTTGCGGGCCGTCTGACCGAAGCGTCGGTCGCGCCGTCGGATTCGCGCTGCGACTGGCGAGAGTCTGATTCACCTGTCAGATCCCCGGTCTTGTGTGTGTTGTTCGTACGGCGGCGGTCGGCGGCAATACCAGTCGCGCTTGCTCTACAGCTCGACGGATTGTCTGTGCTGTTCGTGCGCGTGGTGCGGTGATTACTATTACTAACAACGCTATAGCATGCTACATGTAATGTTATGTAGTTGTGTGTACGGGTGAATTTAAAATTTTTCTAAAGTACGTCTTTAGTTTTAATTTTGACATATTATGAATCGCAATTTTTTACGCTTACAACCTCACAATGTTAAATGGAACGACCCATCGTGTTGTATCTCAAATGAACGCTTATTTTATTACGATTATGGTGACGTACCTATCACAAGTGATTCCTTTTAAAGCCTCCCTCAAATAAGAAATACAAAACTTAGGGAAAACAGAGAAATTGACTCTTGCAAAATTAATAAATAAAAAATTCTTTTATCCTTAAAAGATTGATGGGAAAACAAAAAGTCAAAAACTACGAAAACTTTGTACAAATACTCTTAAGGGGAGGTTTACATGTATTTGACTGGAAAAATCGATTTTTGGTTTTTTGCATTTTTTGAAAGCTCTAAATATATAACATACATGGTTAACGCGGTTTCGTAATATTCGCATTGTTTAAGCCTCTACGGCTTATTAAAAGAGCGGGTGTACCGAACACAAACGGAGCAAATTAGATGTAATACTATATTCGACTCGGGGCTGCTCTGGTCGAAATATCATACTTATTGTTTGTTAGTGTATGTATAGTTGTCTTTAATGATTAGAAATGCCACTGTAGTCGGGATCACAAATAAACGACAGAGTAGCTATTTATATTACAATAATATGAAGCAATTAGATCCGAAATAAAACGCACATTTGAAGAAACTGATCTAACAATATTTCTTTTACTTAAAACACATTTTCCCACGCTTTAGAAAACTACTTATCATAAAATGTATCAATTTATTGCAGATGCACTTACTTACACTAAATTTCTTATAAAAGCTGGCTAGAATATGATGGCAAAGATAACCGCACTACGGATCATCAGAGTAGCACAGGAAAAATGGAAGTCGATGCGATGCCTTAAAAGAAATTTTCGCACGATTTTGGATAGGCGACTGAGATAAGACAACTTTTTAAGCAATTTGTGATTTTTAGCCGTACTAAGATGTTACTGTTCAAGAAAAAAAAGAGAATGCGTTGGAGATGTACAAAAAAGAATGAGTGGACTTTGAAGAAAGGGCGCTGGTAAACTGACTGACAAAGTTATTGATAATTTAACAATAGTGTACTGTGGACTAGCAATTACACAACATCCAGATTCTGCATAAAAAATGAAGGCAGCTATTTGGGCTACATTTCATTATAAATGTTCAACCGACGCGGATCCACCACACATTTATTGTCCAAAAGGTGTAGACAACCTGTGTAAGTGGCGCGTTGCAGAAGCCAAGGTTGAGCTTGCTTCATTCATACGTGACCCTTTTGCAAAAAAAAAAAATCAAGATGCTATTAGGCGGATTTATGATTTTTTTTCTAGAGTGATTTCTTGCAAAGATGCATTGGAAAAAATTGTCAAAACTGAAACGACTCGTTTAGTTCATGTGTGTAGAAACTAGCTTCAAAAGATTTACACTGCGACCCATAAACAATTCAACTTGCTACCTACATTGCCGCAAATTTATTCAATGAAGGTTACTTTTCTGTATTACAAATAATGAATGCGGTGGGAATTGCAGTAGGACTTGATGCCAAAAATTTCGTCATCAATTCTGATCGTCAGCGCATACAACGAGCAGAGCAGAGCATGTTCAGCGCTGCAAAACTTGCTGTGCTGTCTAAAGGGAAGCAACAAATTTTGCAAATGCAGAAGTATGAAGAAGAAGAAGGATTAATGTATAGTGCTGGATAGCTGACTAAGTGTATGTGAACTATTTGTAAAAATTTTGCTGAGAAACTTTGAACGCATTTTTCTCGAAACATGATTTTTAATCTGCGTAAGTTCTAGTTCTTCAAGTGTTCAATATATCAACTTAATTCTTTGTTTTCTTAATGTAAACCGTTTTTATTGGAGGTTATACCTATAATATACTAAAAATTGCAATATTCCACATTTTTATATCCACATACACACAAAAAAGAAATAGAAAATAATCAAATCAAAGTCCAGGTATCTGCCACATTGTTTGCTTTCGACTTATTTGGTTAAATTTAGGTATAACCTCCAACAAATTTAATATATTTCTAACTTTCCTTTTATTTTCAATTTCGATCACTTTGCGTATGCTAGAGTTTACGCAGTTTGACCGTGTTTTCTGTGCACATTGCTACCTAGATACAAATAGCGAACGTTATAGTGGTCTTGTCATTAAAAAAAATATATTTTTTTAATGTTCAAGTTTTAATATATTTATTAAGAAAAAGCCGTATTTTGTATATCTTTTCCTTTCTCTGAAAAAAAAAAGCTCAAAGTTTTTGGACTTTTCCGATATATATATGTAAACCTCCCCTTAACTGGCAAACAGCCACTTGAGTGCGCATGTCATTAAAATTCCTTTTCGGCACCCCAATTTCTTCAGAAAATCTTGGCGCTGTAAGTGACGAACAACACGAAAAATGCCCATTGACATATCAAAACAATGAAAATATTAGCACATTCAAGCTTACCCAAATAAAACAAATATATATTGAACCTTCCAATGTTACAGAGAAGTGTGAATGATTAATTATTTGATTTTGTAATTGTAATAACACAATATTTTAATATAAAGCAAGAAAACTGTATTTTTTCCCAATAAATATATTTGCATTAATAATATAGATGTAAATTTTTACACCCACAAAATAATGGCATGTATTAGATATTTATCATTAATATATGTTTCAGCTATTGTACTTATATATATATAACTAATCAATTTTTATTTATTGGCCAGTTAAGTGAGGTTTCGCGGTAAAATTTGGCAAAGGAAAGGTATATATTTTTTTCAATTTGTGTCATTTTCTCTTCTCTTTATGAGCTACAATAGATTATTTAATAACCAAAAAGAAGTCTACAGATCTCGCACATGTCCACGCAAAAATAATTTGTTTTTGTGGCTTCTGCTTCAAAATCTCAAATTTTTTGATCAATTATGGAATATCAAGAAGAAATGTATTTGCATTATTCAAATGTTATGAATATGTTCGGCTTCTGCATGTTGTTAGAGAGGCCATCATACAATTTTTTGTAGGAAACAAGAAATAAATATGATTGAGAAATGATTTTTGTAAGGCTACGAACATTAATGTGGTAGTTAGGAAAATATTTTAGAAAAAGTCATTTTTTTCATTAAGGTTGCGCTATAGGAAACAAAATCGTTGGGAAAGCTTCATAAATTGGTTAAATAGCATGTAGACAAAACACAATATATAGTGTACGAAACAGTAAAACTAGGCAGAAAAGGAACATATTAGAAATAGCAAAAAAAGAAAATAACTGACCAGAAATGAAACTATTTTTTCTAAGATTGTTTTTTTCCTCTTTTGGTACCATCTTCTTCTCACTCTTTCCCCACAACTTACTATTTTTTTTTTGTAGATTTACAAATCAATGTAAAGTTATTAGTTTTACATCCCATTAAATTATTACGAAAACAAAAACATCCAAAAAAGGAGCTTTTACTCCAAAAAAAAATACCACAAATTGTTCCTCTAACTATGTGAATTCTAAGTTATTAAAGACACTGAACAGATTCAAATTTCTCAATTCAAACTAGAAATTTTCCAAGAATCCAGGTGATCATAAAAAAATGGGAATGATAAAGTGCTAATTTAACATAAAAATGATAATTTTCATAGTGTACAATAATACAGTCAATTGGGCTTTAAGTTCTGCTTTAAGGCAGATTCTCGTTCGCACGTGGTTCGCAGTAACGCAACTTGACGTGCGATTCGTGTGTTCAATTTGCGCCAGGGCGATTTTGTTCCGCGCTAGTTCACTTTTGAATAATTCGATGAATTCGCATTTGCTATACATTTGCGCAGTGTAAATGCTTGTCAGTCGAATTCACTATTGATTGTATTGATTAATTTGTAAGAAATGAATATCTGATTAAACCGAAGAAAATATGTCCACAAAAAATACATACCTGGCCTAAAATATTGGAGTAAAAATGTTTATTATATGGTATTTTTAACACAATTTACAAGACTATATAGCTACTATAAGAACAGGACTTTGAGTTGTTCTGTGAATAAAACGCAATGGAACTAGCTAGACAATTTGTTGACAGGTTTGACAAGCTGTCTTTATCAAGGGTATGCCACGAAAACAAAGCTTCGAATTTGCAGTAACCTTTAGCACAGCATAAACCTTATGTAGACTTATTAAATTGCTCAGCTACATATTAAATTGCATACTTAACGGCTTACGTCTCACCGAAGTTAGAGGAAATCCCCCTTCAAGAATGGGCGAATGATATCCTAGACATGTCCTAGATACTGACGCATCTGTTTTGTTTGTGATTTGTGGTCAGCAACCGCCGTATTTATATTTCTTCCTCAATGTATGCTTTTCCTTAAGCACTCCTTCATATAAACATTTTTGCTTCATAGTACATATTTTTCGCTTAAGGCTATCTTAGATAAGGAAACTCTTAAGGTCGCTGCTTAGGTGCCTTAAACGCACCTTAGGAAAGAATACTTGATAGAAACAGGGATCATAGCGTTAAAAATAGGAAACGTTCATATAAAACCTATACAAACGAGCAACCAGCTTTTTCGTAGTTAACATTTGAGACGCATGTGGTGTGTTAGTCGATTTTAAGAGTAACTACGCGGCAAATTTAAAAAAATAGTTTTGGCTATTGGTTCGGCAAATTTACATAAAGTGCAGTATTATTATATTGTAAGGAATAATGATCTTTAATATAAACCGCAGCTTAATATTTATTAGCACCAAATAGAAAGAATCAAGGTTTATAAAACTATTTTTATATTTCCACATTCCAAAAAAAAAGAAGTTACATTTATACAGTCACACAAAGAAATTATATTAATTTATTTGCGGCAAATATTTTTTAATTTTTGGTTATTGACGACTTTAGATTTGCTTGTATAAATAGATTTGCTTCTGCTCTAATCGAGTTATGGCTGCTTTACTTTTGAAAAAGGTGTATCCTGTAATTGGCTTGCCCTCATCCAAGTCGGCAGCCCAATATCCTAAGAGCGTAGTTGTATGAAACAAAACAACCGCTGTAAAACATTAAAGTGCACACTATGACAAATACATGAAAATATGAAAATTAACACAAAGAAAGCATAAAATGCATCATATGTCAAAATGATTGAAACTAATTGAAACACTGTCGGTAATATAGATCAATATTTTTCGCAACCGAGTCTTTCTCTTAGTTAACATTTGAGACACACTTTTGTATGCAAAAGTGTGCAAAAGTGCATAATAGTGCAAATAGTTCATGCGACGCGAACAAACTTTATAAATGGTGCTACCATCGACACGGTCACTACGTTTTCTATCTTTAAAGCTATGATCCCTGGATAGACATTGAGATATTTGACACATGGTTGTCATTTTGAATGGCAATACCCATTTATTAAATTAATCAAAAGAGGCCTTTAAAAAGACATGAATCAATAGATGCGCCATCGGTTAAATTTACAAACAACATAACTTATTCGTAACTTGTTCGAATATATGTATCGAAATCTATACGAACGATTGTAGACATGTTGTTCTAGGCAACAAATTGTTTTGGGCTTTTAATTTTATTTAATAAAGCGTGCAAACCGAGATGTAAGTGCAAGAAAAATATACCTTGTGTAAGTTTTAAACAATTTAAATCCTAGGTAATAATGTAAGGAGTTCTGCTGAATTATGTATTTTAATTACCAATAATAACGTAGGAGTGTTAAATTAATTATTTTTGGAGATCAGTAGCCGCCGTGTTCAGCTATAACCTAATATAAATTGTGGCGAATTGTTTTGTCAGCCAGATTACAGTTTCATTTGTTGTCTTTGAAATGAGAATAAGATAATGTATAGATATAATTGAAAAAAGAATACTTAGTCTGTTTAACAAAAAGTCGCTCATATCTCAAAATCTATTAAAGATAGGTATAGGCAATGCTCATATAAAGTGCTAGGGGATGATATTTACTTCCTAATTCCGAATTAAAATACAGGGTGTTCTATTTAAAAAAAATGAGTTTTCTGCATTTGAAAATATGTCACTTTGTTCCTTAGTTTTGAACACCCTGTATGTTAGAATGTAAAGTGTGCTTACCGTTTCTTAGAGTAATACCTACATTCATAACATAGCAAATTTGGAGTCTCTACTTGCAGTATTAACCAAGATATTAATTTCTCAATGATGCAATGATTATGACTAAAAAAAAAGAAAAAATTAAATAACTCAAAAACGGCAACATGTGGCTATAGGAATAGCTAATGAAAACTGACGTATTTATAGTTGTAGAATCCAAAAATGAATAAAAAATTATATCATTCTATTTAAAATAACAAAATTGACATCCATTTCCGGTCAACCGGAAATGATATTTTGGTTAAGATATTTTGCATTTATAGTTCCAATCGAACAGATACTGGTGCCAAAATCTCAAATATAAGTAAATAATAGAACATCATAAACTTTTAATATATAGATACTATAGATGGCACCACAAGTATTCTTTTATGAAAATTTATTACCACTACAAATGAACAACAATAGAAAATGCTGTTGGTGTCATCTATAGTGCGCCAGTGGAACATTTCGTTGACCATATGTATACTGGTATTTGGTATAATTTCGGTAGTATCGGTAGCATTATTCGCCGCTTCTTGGACGCCATTATTTTGGTTTCCATATGATTAGTTGACGGACTTGTCAATACTTGTCATTTACGAATACGAATTTATTTTGGTATTTTATTAGCTAAGTATAATAAGTTAGCATTTTCTTGGCCAATTTTTACTGTTATTGACGATACCTGGTATCCGTTACTCCGTCAAACATTTTAAAAATGTTATTAAGAATTCAATATTTACATATCCAAATGTTGCAATAGATAAGAGTTCCGCTCACATATGGACAAGTTCCTTAGAAGTTTTAATAAATACTGTTCAACAATCTAGAGCTAGGTACTAGCTGCCAACCGCACTGACATGAATCAGCAGAATGTAGAAAATTATAGAATTTGCAGTGTTCATTTCGAAGATCGCATGCGAAATCTGCAATACCTACAATACTTCAAGAGAACGAGAGTTCTTCCATAACAGGTTTAAATATTATTATTACATTATAATTAACACATTAAATTGTGTCTAATATATACACATAGAGAATGACCTACCACTCAGCTGAAAAGCTAATGTTCCTAATGCGTAAAAGTTTTATTAGAGGAATCCCAGTTTGAAAACGAGTTTTACAAAGGGCAAGTCTAGAAAGACCTTAAGAAACGAATTTCTTCTGATATATATATTTTAATTTGTACATTAATCCCCCCTTTTTTGACTTAAGATAGTCCGCTACAAGGCGCTTATAAATCTATTAACGCACTAGCGTCTTTATTAGCCATAAATGCACTCCGTCGAGTGTGTTTATAGCTTTATTGTAACATTAAATTAGAAAAAAAAATTAGATTTACTTATACTGCTAATGCCGCTAGATGATTATTTCGCGCTCAATTATTTAGAAGGAAATATTTTGCTTTCAAATACATCATTCCAACATCAATCATAAAAAAATCACTAATACTTTATAAAAGTAGTTTCGTATATTACGTAATTTGAATTTCCCGCCAAAAGAAAACGCAATGTCATCGGTTCGAAGTTTCAAAAACCAATGTATTTATAAATATGACAGTGTATATACAGCGTATACCGTGCCTATACGCCGCCAACACCATTTTAGTGACAGTTTTAAACAATGACATTTAATATTAACATTTACTTTTGTCAATACCTTTTTTCTAAATGCTTTTAAACGATGCTATACAACCAGCTAAGTTTTACAACTGCATTAGTTTTTACATTCATTTTATTTTCCATCCGATATTGCGAAGGTTTAAAATGCTTCGAATGCGTAACTGAAGGAGACCTTTCTTGTGACAGCGAAAGGAAGAAAACTAAGGAATGCAAAGACGACGAACACTTTTGCGTAACGATTGTCATAGAAGCAAGCGGAGAAACAGAGTATAAGAAGGTGCAGAAGTGTGCTCCGGCCAGCCAATGTGAAAATTCGAACGGCAAAGGAATCACTTGTAGCCTCTGCAGTGTTGATCTGTGTAATCAAGCTATGACAGCAAAACCTTCCATTCCCTATTTGGTCAGTTGTTTAACGATGTACTTGCTGGTCCGATTATGTCAACGCTAAATTTTAATTTTCCAATAAAATCTTTACTATGAAGATATTTTTCTTGTATGTTGTTTGATGCGGGTGAGGCTTTGCTTCTATAAGGCACTGACAACTGTTCATATATTGTACTATCCTCCTTGAAATTTTGCCAAATCCCAGAGGTGTTTCAAGCTATGGTAGGGATTCTTTGCGTGCCGAACATGGCACTAGCACAGCTTCTACGGATTTTCTTTTTATCCGAACAGAGGGCATATATACTCTGATTTTTCTTCATAATTAGAAACCAAACAGTCTTGTATGTAAATATAACTAATACAAAATTTCAGATTTGAAGAGAAGAATGCCTTATATCAGTACATGCACGATCTTTAAGTATAAGTATTAATCATATTTTTGCGTGGTAAATCTATAGCTGCACAAACAAATTCAAGGGCACAACAGAATCTGAAGCACCACTCAGCCTCTACATTATTTATAACATGAGCTGTTGTATTAAATTACCTTCTGACAGGTCTTAAAATTAATGCTGGATATCTTCGCAGGTAGCTAATGTCATGTAGCAAATACTTCATAAAACAAATACACGTGGAATTAAGATCAATGAACTTGTTTTTCACCTACAAGAAGACAATGTCTTCTCATATGTATAGCATTTCTAGAGAATAAACAATATTTTCTATAAAATAACGACAGAGTGTAATATAGAATTTGTACTGAACAATAACTGAATACCTTTTCAGAGTTTTTATGTTCTTCACTATAAAAAAAATAAAACAAACTCTGTTATGGTCATATTAAGAAAGCAGTAATACCACATGTACATACATCGTTTAGTTTTGTGCAAAAAGAAATTAATTAATAGTATTACAGGTGAATAAGTGAATGTACGCGAACTATTCCTTGGCAGTTCTTTCCACGTTAATTTATTCATAAAATAAAACATGCTTCAAGGCAATCCGCTCATCTTGAAATACTATAATTAGACAATAAAACATCTCTTGAGCATACAAGCGGGTACATACATATATTACGTTTATACGGACACGAACGACGTCAGGGCAGACGGATGGGACGCAATATCCCCTGCAGTATCTTTCCTACACAATCGCTTGATTGGTTCATTAAGGACTACCTCAGAATATACGTATCTACCTGGTTAATGTTGCATGCACAGTACTTCAGCAAGTTGCCACAAATATAAAGCAAAAATATGCAGTCACTTGTTATAGAAGAAATAATACAACAAAATTGCCGGTAAATTAAAAATTAAACCAAAAATAGCAGGTTTTGTTTTCAAATCTAACGGGAAAATCTATAGAGACAATTTGTTATAGTACCTATCCATTGTTTGATATCAAGAAGCCAACTTAATTTGCTCTGCCTCATAATAAGAACGAATTTGCCATCTACCATATGTCTAATTCTAATAGAATGTATAATGACGATGAGTTTTTGATCGTAAGATGATCTCATCACCGCTTTTAATTGCAGCTTCGAAAACGATAGCATAAAAAGTGTACTCCTTTACAACTAATTCGTTGACTTAAAGAATCTAATAAGAAAATTGAAAAAAGCTAATTATTAAGTATAGTAACAAAACATTTGCAATTTTTGAAGTTTATTATGAAACTCTGGATAAAAATAATGTTCAAACATTAATGAGTAACAGGTTTCAAGATATACTTTCTCACACAAAAAGACTTAATAAATGGTAGGTATTAAAAAACAAGACAAGGTATACATACATAACTCGTTCTGCGGATTTAATGAGAAGCTATGAAAAAATTCATATGTAAGTTGATAGGACACAGCTTTTCCTTTTCATTTTATTCTTGAGACCAGTTTTCAGACCTTTATTTTATTTTTTTTAATTTAATTAGTTAAACTGGACTAAAATGTCAGGTGATTCATCTACAGCTACGAAAGAAATCTCTCGTAACAATCCTTATGACTACTATACTGAGACAAAATTCTTTGTCGTTAATTAATTTGTATTGATCCAAAAAATATTCTTTTGAATAGTGGCAAAGAAATACATATTGGGTGCTAAGAACAATTTATTTGAAACAAATGGTGGTTTAAGAAACAATTTTTTCCTTATCAAAAAATAGTGTTGAAACTTGCTGGAGAATAAATATTTTATAGCGATGTCTGTTTTGTATACAATTTATGCTGAATATACATTGTTACTGCTGTGAAATAGGAGAACCGCCACCTTCACGACAATTTCTGTACTCGTATAATATTATTAACGTATTTGATACTATTTTAGCATTAGGCACTAGACTAGACTTCCTGATTAGGAGCGCGTCCTGGTAATGCCTTTGGTGGAGGTTTCATCTTCAATTGCAAGACTTCAGGGCTGCTGTTGCTATTGACCTGAAACTGAAAAACCAGGGAGGGGAGGGGGGAGGAGTGATTAAAAAAAAGATTCCTTTATACGTCGGGTTTGATTCATAAAGTGATAAACGGTGCTTGGGCAACTGAATATTGTTATTAAATCAAGTTAAGTATTCATGATTATCTTTATGTCTTACAAAGTCATCGATATGCTCTCTTACGTACATGACACATTTAAGTATACATATATAGAAGGCATCGTAAACAAATTGTTATTTTTAAAAGTGCTTTTGCAAGAATCTCTGTAGCGTAAGCCAAAAATGTTTCTTGATACACGTTTTTGAAGTAGGAAGATTCTATTTCCTTGGAATACGTCTCCCCAGCAGATTATACCGTATGGAGCAACATTTAATAAATTGCTAAAGTAAAATTTTTTACATACATTGATGTCACATAGCGTTCTTAGTCTTTTTAAGGTCACCCACACTGGTAGAAATGATTTCCTGAAATAAGTAAATGTATTGTTTTAAAAAATCCGTTTTATTTCAAAACAAAAAAAAATGAAAACAGAACCTGATATTATTTTAAGAAAATATTTTTCTTAAAAATCCGTTTTGTTTGAAAACAATGAATATTGAATCAAAACAGAGCCTAATATTATTTTAAGAAAATGTTTTTTTAAAAAAGCGGTTTTATTTCAAAACAAAAAATATTAAATCAAAACAGAACCCAATCTTATTTTAAGAAAATGTTTTTCTTAAAAATCCGTTTTGTTTGAAAAGAAAAAGTACTGAATCAAAACAGAACGTGATATTATTTAAAAAAAATATCTTTCTTAAAGTGTATTCTAAAACCGTTGGCTTGTGAAAGTAGGTAAATCATGAGTTTATAAATAAAAATCGGACTTGAAATTCTATTCTATTATGTATAAGATTGCTGCAGCAATCTTGGCAGCAATTCTATTTATTTGAGCATTCCCAAGGTAAGGAATTGTCAATAGTAACACCTAGCAAATCTGCGACTGGTACCTGTTCTAGAGACTCACCTTGTAGTCTTACGAATACGCTTTCGGTGAAGTTAGATGCAGTAGGGTGGAAGCGCATACCTTGCTTTTATCAACATTTACAGATAGTCCATTTTTTAGACACCAGTCATGTACCTGCCAAATTTCGCGTGTGCAATCAAGGCTCAATACTTCACTGCTAAGATTGTTATTTATTAGACTAATATCGTCGGCATACAGAATTCACTTGCTGTTAAGATTTAAATATGCAAGATAATTAGAATAGATAATAAATAATAGTGGTCCGAGGATAGATCCTTGTGGTAGCCCACTCCGAACATGTGTTTTGTCTGACTGTACAGATTTACTTCTAACGAGTTGCTCTCTACCCGTGACATATGACATTAATCAGTCTTTCGCATTCCCTCTAATACAAACGCATTCTTATTTATTTTCTAAAATATTATAGTTTACACTATAAGTTTTCAAAACTGTATCATGTTATGTATAGTAATACTTTCATTACAGGAAATATTTTTTTTTTGCATCAGAGAAATAGGGACAAATAGATGCAAGCATGCAACACCATTATTGTAATATTTATTAACCTTAAGCAATGACGGATAACAGAAACTGATGGTTAAAAGTATAATGGTTAAAGTTTTATTCTACTGAGATTGTAATTATTTAGGATTCGCTAAAGATACACAGAAATAGAAAAATAGCACGGCGCCTTATGCTAGCAGAAACTATCAGACAGCATAAAAGTAATTGTAGGTTAAAGTATTTGGCGAGATGTAACAAACAGTTCTTCATTTAGCGGGAACTGGATTTCGGCCCGAACAATGGTTATCCTTGAGACGGTCCGGCCGGAGGGGAGACGTTCGCTGTTTACTGGATCCGCGAGCGCCCCCTACCGCCCGACGTCCGTAATGTTTGACCTTCGCCGACTTCCGACAACGCAGTAATTCGAAAGCCTGGTTTCCCGATAGATAGATCGGCCGATCTGCTAGCTAACTGGCGGACTGCTGCGCGCAATGTGCAGCGTGCACAATTAGGAGCGTATGTGCATATGTGACGGCGATGCGCTGTATGCACCGTTTGTGTATGGCGACCTCGTCCCTCTCAATGTCAAGCGACGTGGTTGATAGAGGTGCGCATTTTGGCGATTATTTCGACCTGGGCCGGCCCGTTTTTTTGTTAAATTGGCCCGGCCCCGTCTGACCCGTCGCATTTAACCGTCTAGCCCACTCGTGAGCTCGCAGCTCATTAGATTCACCGGTTCTCCTTCTATAGCAAAACTGTTTTAGTTTAAAAGGCTTTTTATCAGTTGCAAATATCTATAATATGAGTTATAACAATTCCTAGCTAACACGTTGATTTAATAATAAAGTATTTATTTATAAGCTTTAGTCAAGATTTAAAGTGTTTGTATATTTAATCAAATGGAGTGTATTAACTTTAAATTTCCTTTATTTCACCGATTATTTGTAACAACAGGAATACTTTCGTTTTACACCGCAGTGCGTACCTCACTAACGTTGTTCCTCCCTGTGGGCTAAATTGCGGTGCTGCCAATTGACAAAAAATTAAGAACTAGCCAAATCGACAACTTAACAGAAAAAAAAAACAGTTGCTTTTGCATACCATGCAGCTTCGAAGCGAGATTTTCAGAAGGGGGGTCGAAGTACATTTGATAAAAGAATAGATACAAATTTAGATTATTTGGCCAAATAATTTTAAAAACTCAAAAATTAAAAATTGATCTTCCTTCCTAAAAAGCATTGTTCCTTTTAATTTAAATACCTAATTAAGAACTGGAACCGATTTTTTTTCGAGATTCTATATATAGTGGAAATTGTACAATATGACTAGATTTCGGTACTCCTATAACTAATATATCAGTTTGTTTATAAAATGTGTCTTCATAGTGAGAATCGTCACCCTTAATGCAATTTCAACAGCTTTTAAAAGTTGTAAAATAGGCAAAGTGTAAAATTTTAATTCCATTATTTTGTGACTATAGGTTTGCTCGTTTTGGCACTCCGCGTCGTAATGCGAAAATCTAGTCGCGTGACACTGCGTAAAGTTTTTTAACGCAAGTTGTTGCCGTAAAACGCTGGATTGACTCCAGCTTTAGATTTTCGATTGCTGTTCGTTTTGCTATCAAATCGAACAGAAATGCTTACGGCTGCGTTTCGCTGCATGACGCTAGTGTCAAAACGAACAAACCTAATATCTATCAAGATTAAGCGGGCTATTGGTGTACATTGAAATTACAACATGGGAGTATAATCTTTCATTATTACTTAACAGTTTTTTTAAAAAGAAAGTAATCAATACAAATTTTCTAACAATAATTATTGTGTTTAGTTACTTTAGAAATGGACTGTATAATAAGAGTTTAAATAAATTGCAGAACGAGCTTTAAATGTATGTTATAAATATGTCGCAGTGGTATGTTCGTAGTCTTGTGTATTTTTTGGCAAGCCATTTATTTGTAGGGTAATCTTTGCATAAGGTAAAGTCAGGTAAGTGTGTAGTAAAAATTGCATAGTGCATAGTGTTCACATAATAAGACGTTTTGATAAATTTTACACATAGAAGTACGTAATATATGCTCTGTTGAAAGCCTTCAATAGGTACACCTTTTATAATTATCAACGGTTTATTAGAAAAAAAAGGAAATTTTAAACACTGTCAATACTACACACTTACCCAGCAAAATGGGGCAATTGTGTAATCGTTCCACATTTTATATATTAACAGCATTATCCTTTAGTTCGGCCAAGAGTGTAATACTAAACTGATGCCTGTTTAATAAGGTATGATATATTCACTAGATATTCAAGTTATTACACGTTAGGAGATGCGAACTTTTGTTTGTAAAACTAGTATGAAGTTTAGTACATTAGTATTATAACAAGAGGACGTCCGTATTTCAATTTTAAAAATAAATATAGCCAAACTACACACTTGCCCCGGTTACACACTTACCTGACTTTACCTTATTTTAAAGTTTTTATGAAAAGCCGAGGAACAATATTATTTTATTCTTATTCTGTTATAAGAGTAATGATTTCAGTGTGTGTACCTATTTTATTAAGTCTTTTGATTTTTGTGTTTAATTTACTAGCCATAATCCAAATAAAAAGAATTTAATAGTAGTACTATTTTTTTTTTAATGAAAACTATACACTATGGTGGTAGCTATGATATAGTCAAGCAGAAAATTTTGCAAAATTTAGAAAAAAAAGCATATAACACCTTATGTTTAATGTGAGTTGGTGTTTGGGCTCTCTTATCATTGTCTGTTGGATTGCTTAGATCGGACGTTTCGGTATTGTTTCTACTGCCGTCATCAGGATCGCCCTTTCAGTCGCTTAGAATTCCATAGTAGGCGGTGGAAATGTATTAATTGCTTGGGTATAAGTTGCCTATGCGTTTGTTCTATATTATATAGTACACACACTACTATATGTAATTCTGGGGAAGGTAATATACGACCGTATTATACATAATGTATACACTATTACACTGTATTGAGTGGGTCAAATTCGATACTTTTAGTAGGGAACTCATATTTCTAAAGGAATTAAACAGAAGTTGACTTATGCTTCTGGACCTCGTTTTTAGAGAGAAATCGATAGGTGAAATCCGCATTTTTATATCTTATTTAATATAAGAGATACAGAGCGTTTTCGTATATGCAATTCTTAAAAACTCTTGTAACTTTTTTATTTATGAAAATGCTTGATTTGTATAAGAACTTTATTGAGCGCTTTTTTGTGCAGAATCATACCCTGTAATGTAAAACACTTGATATTTTATTTAAAAAGTAAAAATATTTGATTTTTCTTTGAAATTTCGCAGTACTTTAAGATGACCATGGATGGTGATGAATAAGTAAATAAAAGTTTTCAACAAGGCAGAAAAAAATGTTTTAATATTAAATGTTAAAAATAGCAATTTCAACAAACTAACCTAAGGAGATCATTAATAGCATTACTGATATTATAGCTCTAACGGTATTAAGAGGGTTTACTCTGTAAAAATTCATAATGTATTAAAAATTTGAAATCAATCATGGCTAGAACTAAAAAAAAGCTGATCTCTAAAATTCTTATATATTTAAATGAATTTTTTACAGGATATTATACCTTTATATGCTATAAAAATGCGTAAACATAAAATATAGCCGGTATTCAACTTCTCCGCCATCCATAGGCATCTTAAAATACTGTGAAAATTCCAAACAAAAAGTCAAATAATTTAAAAAGGGTTTTAAATAAAATATTAAGTGTATTATATCATATTACAGGTAATTTTATGTGCTTTTCAATAGCGTAAAAATATATAGGGTGTTCCATATACAAAAATACAAGTCTTGATAATATCTCAAAAAATACGAGGTTAAAAAACAGAAAATGAAAGCATTGAATTCCGAGTCAAAAAGCGCTCTAATAAAGTTCCTATCATAAACTGCACTCTCACAAATATAAAAGTTACAAGGGTTTTTAAAAATTGCACCGTTTACGAAAACTTCTTTCGCTTAGGCAATTTATACCGGAGAGATTACACTTACATCGCTCACTACGGAATTGCCAAACCATAGTCCTTATCAGGGCTACCCTGATGAAGTAAGTGGAAACACTGTCGAAACGCCAGACTTAAACAATCCAATAGACAATACAGAAACGGACCAAACATCAATTTATATTCTACTAGCCCATCGTCAAGAATTTAACGTCTCGATCTTATGTTTATTTTAAATATTAAGCATATATTTAGATTTCTAATAGATTTTTAGCATTTTATCCGTAAACTTCATCGCATTCTGCACTTTCAATAATTATGGTTATAATTCCAGTTAGAATTATAATCATAACATTATCGTGACGTAATCTAATTTTATCGTTATAAATCTGACCTTGAAGAAAATATTTCCTACTTTACTCTATCCATAATTTGTTATATTAGAACCTATTGATAATGCAAAAGTTAAGATTTAAAAATGAATGTATATAAAAATACGAAAACAAATCACCTATGTGAACCTGGCACTCGACTTTTGAAAAATTAACCTTTTTTCACGGATAATGTTAGTATTTCGTTTGTAGTTGTTTGTAGTAACAATAATTTGTTGTATTTGTATTTCCACCCATTAATAATTAAGGACCTTCAGAAAAACAGTCGCACCCGACTTTGAGATATCGAAAATTCGCTTTCGTAGTTCCGTTTAGAATCGTTTGTAGTTGTTTGTAGTGATTTTCCTTTCGTTTGTAGTTCAAAGATAAAACAAATGGCGATAATTTAAACATATTGTCTAAAGGTGAATTTGTTAATAAATGAGATATCGAAAATCCACTTTCGTAGTTCTCTTTAGAATCGTTTGTAGTTGTTTGCAGTGATTTTCCTTTCGTTTGTAGTTCCAAGATAAACAAATGGCGATAATTTAAACAAACTGTCTAAAGGTGAATTTGTTAATAACTCAAAGTCGGATGCGACTGTTTTTTTGAAGGTCCTTAATTATTAATGGGTGGAACTACAAACGAAATTATTGTTACTACAAACAACTACAAACGAAATACTAACATTATGCATGAAAAAAAGTTAATTTTTCAAAAGTCGGGTGCCAGGTTCAGATAGGTAAACAATCGTTTGAAGTACATATAATACTAGTCATCTCTTTCTTAAATTAAAACATTGGTGGACAACTGTGACATCTAAAATCACGTAGACATGGAACTTGATAAAATCAAAATTGCCGTTTTCGCAAACTACGCCGCGATGTAAGTACATATGCATGTATGTATTAAAATAGCACAAGCCATCGGCCATATCTTTGTAATAATAACACATATCCGTGCAAGGCGAAGAAATTGAAATGTCGGAAACAAAATAACATGCTGCGAGTGCAGGTTTATATATTGCATGCGTTGCTATCTGGTTGTCCGTTGATAATTCAACTGTGGATCGAAAACAAGTCGTTCCGACATGAAGGGCATTAAAAATCGCGGAAAAGGAAAAATAAACACGATGTTTTCGATCCAAGCAGCATTATTATATAAATAAACACAATAACCTGGCCAACGGTGGCAAAATAACACTTCGCGAGAACGCATTCTATGTATAAATCTACATTTGCTGGATTAACTTGGGGGAATTTAACATTGAGGAAGGTCAAGTGTATACGGGACAATCGGGATATTCTTAAACCCTTTAGACTACTTTTATCCAGCACCAACAATTATTAATGAGCTTGGTAATGTATATAGAAAAATAATGTCACATCTCATGAATTTTACTTTCGAAGAAAATCGTTTGAAATTAATACAGCATTATACGTTTGTACAGAGAAAAATGCTGTCATAAATGTAAATATTATGCTTTAAAATGGTTAGCTATGATAAAAAATAAGTTTATACCACTTTATTGCTTAAAGTAACAACCTAACAATTGTTGAATTTGTAGAAAGCAGTGTTGGGTAAGTTAAGGGAAGTGAACAAACTTCTACAATATGGGAGCGGCATTACTTGTATTGTTATAATGATTAGACTGCTCTAATTTTATTCAAAAATACGACAGCCTACTTAGATTAGTTTTAAGGCATATCGTGTTATTGTGTTACTGAATACCTAAGTTGCTGATGGCTGTGACTTGCAGCATTTTTAGAGTTGTAGCAAAATGTCTTGCTATCGTTTTGACCTCGAAGTTGGAATTGTCACAGCATTATGGATCTCCTACAATTTCATTATGTCAACAACAGGTCGTCGCAGTCACAACAATTACTAGAGTGGTCAGATGTGTCTACTTACACGGGGCCGCACTCGCCTCGCGCTATGCAGAACGTTAGCCACAGTATATCTTCAAGGCTGTAAAATCACTACTTCCGATTCGTGTATCTAGTATCAGTGTTAGTCGAGTCATGATGCGAGATAGTATAAGTCTCCGTTAACGTTATACGCATTGTAAATGTAATGCAGTGTCGGGCGTAGAAAATCCCAGAAAAAGACCATTGTTTCATAATGTAGAAAAGTATATCGGTGAAATTCCAGGTTTTACATTATGGTGGTGCCAAAATACTTTGTACAGTGTGCGATAAAAAGTTATTGCGCTTGCACAAATCGGACTACACATTGGTGGTGGTGCATCTGATCTGTTACACTATATAACACGTTTTTTGTCCTGGAATAGTGAGCGTTATTTCCAACTTAGTTATACTTCAAAACAATATAAAAATATATTTATTCCCCACTAACTTTGCTTTTGTGACTAGGACAACGAAAATTTGAAATATACCCACACATATAATGTATAAATATATAAAATATATATAAAAAATTATTGTTGAAAGTACAAAAAAAAAAGTTATATGAAATAAAAGTTGGTGCTTCTTTAGAAACATTATTTTATGTTCAAAATTACTTAAAATATGTGGTTTTGCTATAAAATAAGAGAAAAAGAAATTGTCTTGAGAATAAAACACCCTTATTTTTAAAAACATAAAAAGCTCTATTAGAAAAGTGCTTTAAATCGCTAAATGTGCCAAAATACAAAATTTCAAAGTAATAATCAAAGAAATTGAATTTTACAAAATTACACAAGATGAGTGAAAAAAAATGTTCTACTTGAAAATTTGTATTTTAGCATGTTTAGGAATTTGAAGTACTTTTTTTTCTAATGGAGCTTTTTGATATCTTTAAAAATAAGGGTGGTTGATTCTCAAAACAATTCTCATTTTCTTAATTATAGCAAAATCGAGCATCCTAAAGTAATTTTGATCAAATAATATGTTTCTAAAGAACGATGACCTCCCACTCAAACTTATCATAGTTCAAAACTGTCAGCAAGGTCTTGATGTTAAAGGATCCTTTGAGGAGCACTGAATGACCCAGGAGAAGAAATGCGTACTTATTACCATTACGTAGCAGTGCTGCTTTAAGGCTCCTTGAAGAGCCGTCAATGAAGAAGCGCTATTCATTCGGATTACAGGCGATTTCAATTGCCTCAAATAGACCAGTCACATCGTAGCAAAAGCAGAGCCCATCTCGATAGGTGAAGAAGCTAGAAAAGGTTTGGTGACGCTTTTTCTGAGCTACAACTCGCACACTTTGATCCACAAGTTTAGCCTAGAGGTCAAAAGCTCGACATTGGGTTGACTTTGACAGAAGTATTTATTGTAATTTCTATCGTGAATGAATTCACCCTTGTCACTGATGACTTTAGTTCCCGTACTCTACGTCGACATTAAGATGACGACATAATATGTACTTCTTTGGGTGCGCTTGTAAATTTAAAAATGTCTTTTGGTCAGAAAAGCAAAGTTTGTGGGGAATAATTGACTTTTTTATACTTCTCTGACATAAGAAAGTAGGAAATGACAGTTACAACCCAAAGACAAAACAATTAATAGGAATTGTTACATAATGTTATCTACCTATAAAGATTATTTTAATTATATGTGTTAACGGTCTTTTTCAAAATATAAGTTTTATCATCGCGAGAAAAATCTTGAAACACTAATAATACTAAAAAACTTTTCAGCAATCCTTTACCACTTCTGCTACATAAATAAAAAAAAATGTTAAATAAATAAATAATTTTGCTCTTTCTCGGCACTGTATTGCATGTGTTAATTAATGTCAGATATATGAAACTTAGTACTGACCTGGCGCGCAGACGAAAGTTGACCACTGCAATAATTACCCACATTTGTGGTAAATCATAACACAATCCATGTAAGAATAAACACCTTTTTTTTCTCCATGTAACATATCTAGACGAGCGTACGGCTTAAATATTAACAATAATATCAAAACAGGTTTGAAAGGCCCAAGTTTTATCCGTCTCTATAGAATACCTCCTAAAGACGACTATGTAAACTTTTTTTTTTTATCTCCGATGACCTTTGCTGCTGTACGATATGTAAATAACATTCACAACAATCTCCTGCATTTTAATTAGCGAATATTTTATCTAAACAAAATACACCATTCAGTGACTGTACTTAAGTATATTTATACATTATTTTTTTTTCAAGTAAAACACTACTATATACAGTAATACCCGCGTTGATACGTAAATACATTCGTTTTGCGCAAGAGCAGCGGGACGGAAGTATAAATTATGAGAAGTTTATTTATGTTAGCGATAAATACCATAATATAATTCATTTTATGGGAAATAAATTTCTCCTTGTCTTATATTCAAATAAAAGAAGTGCAGGGTGGACCAAATTTGATGTACATGTATCCCACCAAAGACTGGATCCTTTTGATTAGAGCTGTATTTTTTTTATTTTACAAAAAAAAGTCTGCATAACCTAAAAATACTTCTGACTATACTACTATACAGAGTGCCAGAGATAGGCAAACGCGTGTTTATTTAATTAACAAAAATTGTTCATAATTAAGCTCTTCATCCGTTTGTGTAAAAATATACAGGGTATTCTATTAAAAAAAAATTCCACAATTGGGCAGTAAATTTTGAACACGCTGTATACCGCTAAAGCTCTAAATATTGCCTAAAGTATCTTCTATTTGTGGATCAAAGAATCCCCATTATTTCATCTTAAACTTCACATTTGTGGCAGTACTGTTTTTTTTTTAATAGCACTATATAAATATGATTTTTTTATTAATAATATTAATTGCGTTGAACATATGCATCAAAGAAAAAAAACAAAATAGCTATGTATAATGATGATGGTTAGCCACTGCTCAAAATGCAAAAAAATACACGGTGCTCCATTTAAAAAAATGTCGGGTGATTGTGCGTTTTGAAACACCTGTACAATCGAAAATAATTTTCAGATATGCTCGTTAATTTCTAGTTTTACCAAGTATTAAGTGAAACGTTTAACTTCAATAGCCAATGAGCAATGAAAGGCCGGAATTCAGCTATAGGACCCTGCATTTTTGTCGAAAATCATACATAAAAGGTATTTTCTTAATAAAATAACGTACTTGCAACAATTTAATATTCGTTTTTAGATTATTTGTCGAATTAAAATTACTAATAACTGAATACTTAAATCCCAATACAGGTAGTTGATTATTAACAAAAACGTCACTTTCCACCCAAGAGATCAAAGTGATCATTTTCAACCCAAGAGAAACACCTCATCAACTTCTGCCCAAGTACTTCTGAATCATTGCAGAACGAAGCAATAACATAACAGCATTATGTATTTTTGTCAAAATTCATTGGCATGTCAAAATGCATAATGTAGGTCACCAGAATAAGAAAAATGCATTCAACACGCCAATCTTTTCTTGCTTATTGTTGAAGAACAAATAAAATGCATCCCAAAGAACGAACAAGTATTTCCTGTTCAGCATATCATCATTAACTAACGACAAAAAGCTCCCCCGTGTTATCCGGCTTCGAATTCCTGTTGCTTGCATTTGCGGCTCTATGAACAAGAGAGCGCGATGCGAATCGTCAAGTCGATGAGAAAACTGCACGAAAGGGTTGCCCCGGCACTGATAAACCTTGACACACACATGCACACATCACTGCGAGTGCTTCTACAGAACCAAGGTCAAGGACAACGAGTGAGTCGATACTTGTGCAAGTGGGTCAGATGCATCGATACTACCCCTTCCCCTTTCTGCGCGGGAACTTGCACACGACCGCTTTCGAGGCGACGACAAAGCTTTTGATGGGACTGCATAGAGGAAAAACAATACCAACATGCAGCCGTTCTAAATACGTCTCTTGGCGGGATGGTTTATTGTTCTGAGAAGCAGGAAGTGCGGAAAAATGCTTCACCGACTGATCTATTGTGAGCGACTTAAGCCTTTTAAATATCTTTGGCAGAGACATTCTGTGACCCAATTTCTTGCAAAATAATTTAAACTCGCAATATATTCATACTAAATGTCTTAATATGCAATTCATATTGAAAAAAATGTAAAATGGATAAACCTCGTTTTCTTATACATAATAAACTATTCAAAAGCATTTATATTAGGCCTTATTACTCTAAACTCAATACTAGCTATCCCAAATTTAATTTAAAAAAAATGTTATAAAATATTGGGATTTTAAATAGAAACATATTTAATATAATAAAAGCCTTAAAAGTTTATAAAAATATACTGTTACAGTCTCTTCTGTACTTAGAAGAACTAACCAACATGAAGCACTGCAATCAATATTAGGTTACATACATAATCCATTTCTTCAAAGAACTGCTTTTTATCTATTTCAAATATTGCATACTAATATTATTTTCAAATTTTAAAAACAACGTTTATTAGTATTAAAAAACATACTACTTAACTTACAATACCGCAACCCGTCTTACCTCAGTGGGCGTATCGCATGCAGTTACTTGCTAAAACATCGGAAAAGTAACAGATAAAAAAAGCGATACTAGTGACACCTGTCCGGAGGTTATTATATTACCTTGATTTCCAGCAGTGACCTGCTTATTTTAAATGAAAACATTTATCTCTATTATACTCATATTTGCAAACTGCCAGACGTTGACATTGTTCTTTTAATAATTCGCCAATATTCAATTCATCAATAAGACAAAAGAATTTAACGACAGCTTACAAATAAACAATTTAATGTTTCCAGTGCTCGCCGATAATGTATCTCCTATTTCCAAGCACTCCAAATAATTAGTGCCTTATAAGAAAGATACAATTTAATTGAAGAATATATACCGATTAAGAAATGCGGTCACTGAACCAAATAACACGACCCTGACTTTGCCATTGCCCTTTCTGTCTGTGCCATTTATTAGTTATTTACTGGTATAATAACATAAAACGATGACTTACCTCTGTCCGTGGATTCCATAATTTATCGAGCTGTAGCACCAATACGTTCAAATGTTATAAACAGGAGAAATCACATTAAAAACTACAAATAAACCAACAGCCCACTTTCATTGTGGTAAACATGGCCGCGCTACAACATGGACCAGACGTGCATTGAACTTTAAAAATAAACAATGTTACAGCACACTCCAACGATTGCTTTAGATTTGATAAGCGACATATTGACAATATTCAAATGAATATTTTATAAATATGTAAACATATGTTTACATAATTTAATTTATGTGCGTTTTCTCTAATAATCGGGTAGGTGGCGCCACTTGCCAGGTGATTGTAGGTTCATGCAAAATTATAAAGTAAAAAAATTGATAAGTATGATAGCAAACAAAAAAAACTAATGTAATGCACATTGTTCAAGCACCAACCATTTTTTTAGTAAATAAACCAAATATGTATATATTAAAATTGCTTACTATTGACTATGGGATTATGGCAACCCAAATTACAATTAAATTCTGAATAAAGCCTATGCATAAATTCAATAAAATTAAGTCATTTACGTAATATATAATAAAGAATATATAACAATCATATTCAGCAGCATAAAAAAACAATACTGTAAAATGTGGAGAAGAAAAAATAGTTATCATCTAACATATTTTTACATTTTCCTGGATAAATATTATAATAATAGATCAATATTTCTTTCGATATAATAAGATACCTATAAACCAAAGGGCAATCTAATTTTTTTGTGATCTTTTATCCTATTTCCGAAAATCCATTCAACAATTTATACTTACTTTGGACAATAGAGGGCGGCATAAATCTAAAGTAAACCTAATTGTCAATGCTCTCCCAAATGCCAAATTGAGTTCTGATAACGATAGATAAAAATCGTGATTATTATTGGTTATTACAAGTGATTGAGATTAGATTATTTTGAATTTGAAAAAATCTGAAAAAATGCGCGCCGCCATTAGATTGCCGATACGTAATGTTGGATTATATACGATTTTTTAAGATCAAGAAAAGGGCAAAATGTCAAGTGGTTACACACAATTTCGTATGTCGTAATATCATATTACAATTAGACCTATTAGACTATGGCATCAGTATTACAAGTATTAAATTGCAGCTTATTTAATTCTCACAAAAATCCATTCTGCTTTAAATGCTCAAAACCATGTTTAAGGCAATTGAAGAAAGGTGCTGCTTTACTAATAATTATATTTGCAATCTTATACTTTATTGGTATAATAAATCACCTTTACGAAGTCGATTTCAGTAAATTCACTTACCCATATGAAGGAAATATAGAAGGGTTTGTAATGGAATTACGTGAAAATAAGAAACCATCCATGGCAGGCATAAACGAATATAAATATAATTATATTACTGACTGCAAATATAAGTGTAATGAAAACACACAACTGAGGCTTGTAATTCTAGTAAAATCGGCAATGGAGCACTTTGAGAGAAGATATGTGATTCGGCGGACATGGGGCTATGAAAATCGTTTTTCCGATGTTGAAATACGTACTGTGTTCCTCCTAGGAGTTGGTACTGACCAAAAAGTGCAGAGCAAGATAGACCGTGAATATTCGCTTTATAAGGATATTGTACAAGCAAATTTCACAGATTCTTATTATAACAATACAATAAAAACAATGATGGGTTTCAAATGGGCTGTGACAAACTGTCGAAACTCTAAATTTTATATGTTCATTGATGATGACATGTATGTATCAATAAAGAATGTTCTGCGCTATGTACGCCACCCAACCAAATATCCAGATTATCTAAAGGATTCCCAAAACGTCATAAATCAAGGAATACTTCAGAGAAGACGACGGCAACTTGTTGACTTTGATCTACCTGATGGCATAAGATTTTATTCTGGTTTTGCTCAAAAAGCGTTTCCTATTAGAGTTATTTTTAGTAAATGGTACATGCCTTTAGAAGAATATGCCTATGATACTTATCCATTATATGCCACAGCAGGGGCATATATTTTATCAATAGATGCCTTAATAGATATGTACTATGCTAGTATGTATACAAAACATTTTCGATTTGACGATGTATATCTTGGAATATTAGCCCAAAAGATAGGTATTTATCCGTTCCATTCAAATGAAATTCATCTATATAAAGTAAGATATATCCCTGAAAATTACAAATACCTAATCGCATCCCATGGGTATGAAAATCCTGAAGAATTATTAAGAGTATGGAATGAGCAAAAAGAATCTGGAAATGCTTAATTGACTTTATATTTTTATTTACTAGATATTAATAAAATCTTTATATTTACAAAACTATGTATCTATTTTAATTTTAACAACTTGATTTTCTAAAGAACTTGCTTCATGTTGTGCTAAATTCAGGAGTGTTTGAGCACTTTCTAAAATCTATAGAATTAATCGTAAAAAAGAAATATTTTAAAACTAATAATTATAAAAACAAACCTTTCTGAAGCCAGTTTGTGTATCCCTAATAGTTTTATCATAATTATCACGTAGATTTTTATGTTGTGTGAGTTGATTTGATAATAGATTTAATTTGTCTTGCAAAATTTTTATATTTTTTTCTAAACAGGCTTTTTCACATTCTTCTTTGTCAATTACACTTTGCAACCCATGTCGTTTATTTTTTAAATCTTCTAAACCTACAATTATTCCATGATGAAATATATTATAATTATATGACTTTTATTATAAAATCTAAATAAGGAAATTACAATTTAGTATATTACATTTAACCAATTCCTGATTGTATGTCTGAAGAGATGCTCCATGTTCAGACATTTTTCATAAATTATGGTATGATATTGTATTCAAATACTTAACTAACAAATAACTTTGTGTTAAAAAGTTGGTTTCGTTACACCTATCACAACATTTTTCGCAAAATATGTTAGCTCCTCTTTTAATGCAAAGTAAATAATAAACCTGCTTTTTACTTATTCATCTCAAGTATCATTATTAATTATGATTGCTTTTAGGAAAAACTCGCAGGTAAATTGTAATGTCAATTAAATTACAACTCCAACAGTGTTTGAGGAAATTCGTTTCACAAAACCAGAGCCGAATTCGATTGAGCACTACGGTCTTGTTTGGTCACTGTGACCTGGTCTACAGTGGTCATTTGTGGTCACACGTGTTATCAGTCAGTATTTGTGACGTCATAAATTTACAAATGTTTTGAGCGGCAAAAACTGTGTTTTTGTAACAACTATCACATAAGGCTTTTGTTAGTGTTAAATCAAAATAGTTTTCAATATCAAAGATAATATATATAAACGCGATACTGCTCACAACCATATAAAGAGTAATAATACAGAGCGTCGTATGCAAGCAGCAATTGTATGTATTTGTAGGTTAGAAGAGAATATCTCCCAATATAAAAATAAGAACAGCTCTTATTGCAATTGTTGTTGAAGAACTAACATCTATTTTCATAAACATACCCTCTATAGTATTTTCAATTACAGTAGCTGCTGCCCAGACTACATACTAATTGCATTTGTTTCCACATGTAATACGGGAGGTTAGACGCTCATACCGCACTTGTGACCGATCTCCGAGCGCGGTCTTAAAATTGACAGACCAAACATGACCAGGTCACGACGTGACGTCATCAGTCTCTCAATCGAATTCGAGCGGTCTGTGGGATCACTACTGACCACTAATGACCAATCTCAATCGAATTCGCCTCAGCACAAAACCAACATCAACAAACATTTAAAACATCAGCTGTGCAATAAATCTATATTAAATATGACCAACTTACTATATACATACAAAAAGTTTTTAGAGATTTATACAATAATAAATATTTTCTCGATTCATTTGATTTGAACGTTTTCTTAAGCTTTTGAATGGGCAAACTTATTCTATTCAAGTAATAATTATAATAAACAAATCAAATTCACAAAAAAGATAGATTGGGGTCAAATTTAGTTACATTGCAGATGTTGGTAAGACTTTTCCTAATTTGAATATATGCCATTTGACATTGCTGACACTCGACATTTGATTAGGTTATAACATTTATCATAGTGAGTACCAGTATTGTCTATTTTGTATCGCAAATTGGTAATAGTACAGCACTAGTGCAGTAATTATTAATAGCTCAAAGATATATAAACAAGGTCAGCGGATACTAGTATCATCTAAAAACTAATGTTTTCTTTTATCTAGTAATATGTTATCACCAATAAGAGAACAATATGCGGGAAAATGTATGTGGAAAGAAAGGTAAGTGTTTTAATGCTGATACATGTTAATGAATTGCCTAATATTTTTTCCCTTAAATTGAGAAAATATAATTCTTCTGTTTTCAAATATGAGGTTATAAATAGAGTTGGGCAAATTTTCTGGCACGGCAGGTTCGTATTCAGAATGTGCGCTCCAACTCATACCCTCCAATAAAGATGAACTGTAGAGTTGCAAGTCACTAACAACAGTGCCTGTTTTTCTTATAAAATGTAAAAAAAAATATTTTATTTAAATGCATAGTGATATAAAATGTGAATGCATCGCGAGGTAGCCTGTTTGTTTGCCCGCTTTGTCCGATTTTGTCCCCAAGGAAAATTTGCACTACTCTATTGATATGACTTATGTTTTATAAATAATCTGACCACAACCCTGTTTATAAGTATCAATCTTTAAAAAAGTAGAATTTAATTGGAGTTCGAAAATCTGAAAGTTTAATTGTTTATATATGTTTAGAATACTAAACTGGAACCAAGAAAAACCATTCTTATAACAAGATTTACAAACCACGATGGATTCATGGTAAATGACTATATTTTCAGGATTAATTTATATGTCCACTTGAAAATTGCTTATATTATGGAAATATGAAAGGATATATTTATCAACTTAAAATTAAACCTATATTTTTCTTTAATTTTGTGTCAGTGTAATTGGATTACCATGTTGAAAATGTCAATCAAAATATGTGACAAACCAATAATGCTTTTTGCAATTATGATTTAAATTAATCATCAACAATTTTAATTGTTATGTCTTCTGAATGTGAGTTAAGTATTCACATAGGTGTTTTAAATGCATTGGTGCATCAACAGCAACTATTGATAACGAATTATCAAATAATCTGATTTTAACAGAGTGCTTATATTACATAAACTGCAACTATTTAAGTGAAAGATATGAGATAAATAAGGAGAAAGAATGAGAATATTATAATATGAATGACTTGGATGATATGGTAATTTAAATTACGAAATCGTGAAAAGAAATAGGAAATGCCATGCAAACACTTCAACTAACCTTTTATTAATCCAGAGTGCACATGTTGCTAATGATGGCTGTGATTGTGGTGGCACTAATTATAGTTGTTAAAACACATTACAATTTCGCTATTTTCTATTGAACTAAAGTTGCCGTCACAAATTTGAAAGGATGTTTTGTGACATATCTAACCGTCATGTTTTGAATCAGTTTTGTGTTTTCTAGTTCAAAATTCCATAAATTTAAATACATATTAGAATCAATTGGAATGAAAGAAATTTTATGCTATGTACGTCAGTTGATTTTTGATTACTATTGCGCAATTATGTTTACTGAAGTTTTTGTTTTTAAAAACAGACCGTTACAAATTTAATTTTTGACATTTTTGAACCAATGGGAAAAATTCACCCGCGATGACGATCGACTATTTGAAAATCGCGTATGTATGCATGTTTTTATTTTGCTTGTTCCAAACACAAACAAAATCCTACAATCAACAAGCATCGTCAATCGTCTGTACCGTTCGTACCGCATCCTGTCTATAATATGGTAAGAAATATTCGCCTTCCCCATTCGCGCACTACTATTGAAATAATTTTTTAAAAGTAATATTCTAAAAACGGCATTATTATTTCAGTCACCAGCTAAAGATACCGGAAAAAATGCGTTAGGGAAAGGCAAAGACAAACAAACTGCATCGAAGCAAGAATCGGCGAATTCCTGCTGCAAGGACACGCAAGAATTTGAAATCGAAAATGACGAGCGGCCGTTACAGATAGACACGAGTAACGATGTTAAAGCTGACCAGTCGGAGAATGAGAAGGTGGAAGGGAATAAAGAAAATGCGCAGATAAACGGAAATAAGAGAAACTCAGATAGCAGCGATAACGTAAGTAGTGTTCCTATAATTTTAAATTTGCTAATTTGATACAAATTTATAAATTGCTTGATTTTTTGTTATATTTTGCGGTATTTCTTTTGAGATTTTTTTCTTCAATAAAATCCAGGATTGGATCCAGGACTTGAAATAATTTTAACTTTACGAAATTAAATAAAAAAAAGGCAACATACACCATCATAAAAGTGAATTCTGTAAAATTCAAACTCGGTTGCTTACTAAGAATAAGGGTACTTGTGTACAAGTCCCTTTACGTCTGAGTGTATCCCTAATAAAATCCATTTTATTTCAGAACCCTACTCCCACTAAGAAAACCCGACCAAAACCCAAACCCCAAATAATTGAGAACATGCAAGAGTATGTCGACAACAATACTATAGAAAAACTAACGACGACTACGTTGCTGCACTGGTTGAAAGAAAGAAATTTGCATTGTTCGACGAGGGACAAGAAGGCGGAGCTAATACAGAAAGTAAAAAATCAATTTATTAGTGCCAAATCATAATTGTAATTCTAGTTTTAATTCGTTTTTTTCTGTTTGAATTGACTGAACTGCCTACATTAGAGGCGGATTTCGTACTAAATATAATTTTAACAATTCTGATTTACGTAGTTTAATTCCTTAATATTTACTTTATTATTTTGTATTTCTTCCATAAGTCTTATTTGGAGTAGAGCAGCTAGGTGTTGGAACAATTATTATTATAATCAGTTAGGTGGTCCATGATTTGAGTTTTCCGACAATCGCAGAAAATTTGAATTGAAATTTTCTTCTGATTCGGTTAGAGGATTTGCTAATGTGTTGTAGTCAATGTTCAAATTTCAATCGAGCGGCTTTCAGCTTCAAATCAAAAGCTTTTAACTTTTGACGTAAACAATAGTCAGCTGAGAGTTTTTTTTTTAGGAAACTATCACGGGGTCGATGTCAGTTTAATGCCTGTTATAAAAAGAGTATTTAACGTTTCTGAGTGTTCGAAAGTTTCGCGACGATTGTGACAAGAAGCGAAACCAGAGATTTCATATTTCCAGTGATTATTTGATATTAAAAGATTCGTAGATTTTCTATTTTTATTTCATATAATTTTCTATGAAATTCTTGTATAAGGTAAAGTCAGGTAAGTGTGTAACCGGGGCAAGTGTGTAGTTTGTTTATATTTATTTTTAAAATTGAAATACGGACGTCCTCTTGTTATAATACTAATGTACTAAACTTCATACTAGTTTTACAAACAAAAGTTCGCATCTCCTAACGTGTAATAACTTGAATATCTTGTGAATATATCATACCTTATTAAACAGGCATCAGTTTAGTATTACACTCTTGGCCGAACTACAGAGGATAATGCTATTAATATATAAAATGCGGAACGATTACACACTTGCCTCATTTTGCTGGGTAAGTGTGTAGTATTGACAGTATTTAAAATTTCTTTTTTTTCAAGTAAACCGTTGATAATTGTAAAAGGTGTATGTATTGAAGGCTTTCAATTGAGCATATGTTGCGTACTTCTATGTGTAAAATTTATCAAAATGTCTTATTATGTGAACAGTGTTACATTTTCTTCGCACTATGCATTTTTTACTACACACTTATCTGACTTTACACCTTAATGCTAATAGTTTCGACTTTAGTCTGCATCGGGCTTTGCAATCGGATTTCATAACAGAGTAAATAGGAAAACTTTCAGAAGTGAATATCAGTTTCCACTTGACTCTTAGAACATCCAATGTCGGGACATTGGAGAAGGATAACACGGCAACGTTCATCCTGTGATGCCGTGGCATATTTCGTTTTTTATTATTAGCTTCTGAATGTATTACTTATTGAATATTATAAAATCGGAATGCAAAGCCTAATGAAGACTAGGGTCGAAAAAGTCAAATTAAAGTAGGATATATTACAAATCTCTTAATATTTATAACCTAATTACGGAGTTTAACACTACGTTATTCGACATGTTTCATATAGAACAATTTCTACTTTTGCGTGGACAAGGGTTTCCTGATATTGTATAGAAAACTTCTGTTTATTTTTCTGCGTGAAGCTTTTGTCCAAATCTGCTGGCTGTGAGTATTCTTGAAGAAGTTTTGTTTTACCACTACTTTCTGCTATAGTTTTATGCAGTATGGCGTTAAAGGCTAAGGTCCTTAATCCACTAGCTATCAATGGTTCAAAAATTAACATTTTTAGTTCTGTTTGCATGATTTTTTTGTATTTAAGTTTCTGGATTAACTCTTGAACACATTAAAATCTTTACCTATAATTGGAACCATCTTACTGCTTTAGACCGTTTATCCTTTTTGCCGCTTAAAACCATGTAGAAACGTCTATTTTGCTGTATACACAAAATAGGAGTATCTAACAAATTGAGTATGTTTTGCAGTAATCCTTTAAAATTTCAATCCCTCTTATTACTAAAAAAGTTACCTTTTTTCCAAGCTGCATTTACGCATTACATAAATCATTTTATTGTAACATCTATTGAGCAAAAGTGATCAAAATTTACAAAAAAAAAAAAAATCAGAAATTAACTATGTACTTGCCTCAAAATTAGGAGAAGTGATTTAAATCAGTCGCGCCAAAAAGAAGTCTTTTGATTGGCTTTTGCGCAACCTTGTTTACACATAAAAAGAAAATATTCTCGAAATCGTCATCATGTCATTTTTTATTTAAACTGAACGCGGCCAGTCAAATATTTCATATTTCAAAAAAAATATTCTCCATAGCATTCATTGCTTATATTTTGGCGGTTTATAAATAATAATAATAATAGTTATTGTTAGAGCTAACAGGCTATAATGAGTGAAAAAACAAGTTCAAGCATTTTAACATTTTCCCCATCAAGAAAATGTTATCGCTGTGGTTACTGTCTACGCGATGTACAGTTACTCGCAAAATTGAGCGTACACCAACGAGAAAATAGAAGCGTGTTTTTGCAAAAAAAAATATTTATATAACAAAAAATACAAGTAATATTTCAATACGTGTACAAATTCAACAATTTTGCGAGTAACTGTATCTCTTGACGAAAAAATAATTTGGATACGTTTAAAATGTTTTAGAGTCACCTGATAAGGACATTACAGCAAATATGTTTGCGACGTTTTGGATATCTTTTCCTAGATATATGGAAATATAGATGGAATAATGGACAATTTGATATAAGCATTAATCATTAATTTAGGACAAGTGTGCCTTAAATCTGGTAGTGATTTTGGGCAAATAGTGATCAATTATTTACTGGGCACTACTGTAATTACATAAATACAGTATACTTTTTAAAATAAAAATATCAGTACGCAAGTAATTTTATTATTTTAAACTACAAATCATCATTTAGCATTAAACTATATTATTTTAATCTTTACAGCTGGCAATACTACATCCTGGCATCTGTCAAAGCTATTTTCTATTTTTGTTTAGAAATGTACCTATCTCACGTTAATAAAATTTTGCGGTGTAAACCGGTCTACTTCCGCTACTCCTCCTAATTTTGAGACAAGGTATAATACCAAATATTACTAACTATAAAGTAACAGAGAGAATAACTTTTATTCATTGAACTACTGTAAACACGAAAAAATATAAATGAAATGAAACATAAAGCACAATCTAATGCAAATTACAAATTTTACTCTACCGCAGTTAGTAGATGTAGTACGAGGATTTACGAAATTATCTAATTAATACTTCTTTATTAATGAACATTGAAATTTTAGTTAGTTCAATCAATTGGGTAATAAAATTTTTAACAAAGAAATTGTTAATATTTTGCTGCTACCGAACTCAAAAAATATTCATAACACTTGAAAATTTAGATGAACTTCTGAAATTTTGTGCGGACGTACTTTTCGATCCACTGTGCTTAAAAAAAAATGGTTTATTTTAATATAAAAGATGGATCCTGCAAGGGTGCTCCCATTTCAAATGGAGTACAAGATTTTCCCCAAAAATAAGTCCACTTCTTCCCAAAGTTATAGGAGAAGTTTGTAATAGTTTACTAAAAATTATAACATTGTCTGTGGTGGTCAATAATATAGAAAAGTTTTATTAAGATTGAAGGAAATGGGTAGTGAATATTGCATACAAAAAGAAATCAAATAAAAAAGTAAGTCTTTTATTTCTTTCTGAAAAAATTGACATCTATATACAGATATTTTCGTCCGTTATTATTATTATTTACATTTGGTAGCGAGAAAACGTAAAACCATAAAATTAAGAAAAGGCGACAAATAATGAATTCCGTGATCGTTGGCACAAGAAGACACAGATATCACATTCCGATACGTTACGTTATGCTATTGAATACTAAATAATACTATGAAATAAAGATAAGTTATACTATGAACTTAACTTACATAATTCATTCATCAAAGCACATTATTACTGGTCCATTGAGAATTTTATAGGAATGTAATAACAATCGGCATTCTCACAAATCTACGAACACTCATTAAAGCTTAGAACGATAGAAACCCTCCACAGTGCAAGTTAGTATACAAAGAATTTGTACAATTCGGTTAATAAAAAATTTAATAATCTTACAGATTACAGTTAAAAATTCAGCTAAAAGGCAACCCTCAACAGTTAACAGTATTATCATATTTACACACAACAAAAAATTTTGATAACGTTTATTTCACTTGGCATTAGTAACGACGTCGTTTTCGGATCCTGAATCTAAATTAGCTTTAGCTTTGCGCAGAACTTGACTGGTTTTGTGTATTTGCTTGCAGATTGTTTTCTCGACCTGTTTCTTCCTCTGATTTGCAATTGTTAACTGACTGACCGTATCCTCCAGCGCCCGACGAGTGCGCAATAACCTCTTCCTTAAATCGTTATTCTCGTTCACTATTTCTTTTGTTTTTAAGCAGCATTGTTCGTTATCTACGTAAAAAAAACAACTTTTGAATACATCTTTTTGGATTGGTGTTGTTATAAAACTAATTTAATTTTTTTGTTTTATTTCGTTACATTTCGTTAGCTTTGGTTGTTAACTTTTTCAAGCTATAAGGAAAATACTTTTTTTTGTTTGAAATACATTTTAAGATAAAATTATAAATATCTGTATTAATTTATACTGCCTACTATTGCATTTCCGGAAAAGATCTTAGTGATAAGGTGTTTTATTTAGTTATTATATAGAGAATAAGCGAGATTTATGAGAATTTATCATAAAGATATAAAACTAACAAATGTATTGTGCTCCAAAAAGTCGCTAGAGAAATTATCAATCTGCAAATTTAAATGCTTCTGTGTATGTGTATGTAAATATTGGAGAAGAGGTAATTCATAACGAACTAAACCTGTAGCATAGAAGTTGACGCTTAGGGAGAATGAAGAACTAAACGCAATTAGAAATTAATATCGCGAAATCATAGACGATTTTGTGATTCCATCAAATCGCAAATGAGGTTATTTTTAGCTGTTTTCATTCGTGCCAGTGATTATAACCAGAATTCGCTAACTACCAATAAGCGAAGAGAATTTCAAAAATACGTAAATTCTATTGGACAGCAACTAATCCTGATGCTGAATTAATGCTGCGCATCGAAACCGGTTTTGGATGTGGCGATTAATCGTCTTCAAAATAAAAACTGTAACCAGTGAAACCGGTTATTGATATCTGGCGATTTTCACAGCACTATTCTGAATCATTACACGAAAGAATGCAGCTTTTGCTTAGCGCCAAATCGAATCGATAACTTCTAGCTTATTTTGCTTTTAAACGATCGTGCGGTGTTATGATTGATGGATCACTTATAGCAGCCTTACTAATCCTCCGAAATAGGTGGATCATTTCGAAGCGCTCTGCATCAGTTTTCAAATCATTTGTGACGTCATAGATGCGGTTTAAACGGAAATAATCTTGTCACAAATGATCCGTGTGGCAAATAAAATCCAGCTCATCTAAAGTACAGAACCGTTTTCTTTTAACTCAAGTTAAGAAATAAACATTTGAAATTTAATAAATTTAAGCATGAAAACTTTTGCATTATATATTTAAGACGTAACAAAAAAATACTGTCAAAAACAAAAAAGGCTCATATGTAGATAATAAATTCATTAACAAAATCTATAGAATGCATCAGGAATTCGACTTTATTAAAATATAATTTAAAAAAAATACCTTGAAAAAGTTAGCAGTCAGATAACGAAACATAACCAAATAAACCATACTGTAAGAAAAATACATTTAATAACCAAAACAAAATCCATTGGCGAAAAAAGAAATTATTACTTACTACATGGCAACAGTTGCTGTTCGTCCTTGTTCAGAAGATTACTCATAGATTCCGTCAATTCCAGAGTTTTCAAAAACGGTCTCGTTAGATTAACAGTCATTTCCAGGCTAGAGAATCGGCCATGGTCGCTCTCAATTCCCAAATCTGGTGAAGAATTAGACTGTTGTCTTTCCGCATCAATCGGTACCAGATCCATAACCGGATTAATAAATTGTTTATGTAGAGCGTTCACTTCGATAGTCGCATCTTCCGAGTTATAACCGGAATTATCGGAATTTTGCCTTTTGTACGTGGGCGGGCAAGTCTTGTTCAGGAACAAATCCAAAATTCGACTAGAACTACTCGGCGCAGATCGTGACAGAGACGCTTGGTCGCCGCTTTGTAGCTTCACCAATTTGTTCTTCAGGTCTGCGTTATACTGTTCTAGTTGGCTGACGCGAACCTCCAATTTGGATTTCTGATGTTCCAAATGCGCCATCTGCTTTTGGAAATTGTCTTTCATACCCTCAAAATCGTCCTTGTATTCGCGAACTTGCTGCGTGAATTCGCTTTCCTTCTCTATAAATTCTTTAAGTTGGCGATCGATCTCGGCCTTTTCATTTAGTATTCGACTCTTTTCCAGCAAAGATTCCGAATAGAGTAGATTGGTCTTTTCCAGTTCTTGTCGCAAAGTGTTAACTTTATTCCTGTAATCTACTTCGGAATCTTGTAATTGTCGCTTTAAATTTTCTTCGCTTTCTTCCAAGGTGTGAATCTTGTCTTCAGCTACTTTTACTACTTTTCTGACCTAATTGTAAAAAAATAAGACAATAAAGGATAAATATTGAAGATAAAAAACGCATATTTTGAGCTGGGTTATTATTTTTGTTTTGAAGCACAAATCATTTAGCTACGTTTCGATGTGAACTTGGTCGTCTTCACGCTAACCAAATAACTATTAGAATACGTTTAACAATTTAAAAAAAAAACCTTTTGAGTTACTTCAAAATTAAATACATATTAAAACCGTTGCGTGGAGGACTTGTAAAGAAACCCAGTCCTACATTGAGCTTGTGAAATCGAAAAAGTATCCAGTCGCTAGATGGCGCTGTATGTCTTCCGGGGTCTGCGATTATCGGATCCCACGCAGAGTTATCACGTCCATTAGAACTTGACTAGATCTGACTTTTTTGAAAATTCTATTACATACCTTATTACTTTTTATGGAAAATCTAGTACTTTTTTTGAGTTTGCCTAAAGGTATGAAGTATTAATATACCTTATAATATTATCGACCCCGTATTTTAATCATCTTTCAGTTTTTCTAATGTAGTTTTAGTTTAGATCTTTAGGTTAACATAAGTTAAGTCCTGGATTTGCGAAATGGCAATATCAGTTGTGCTCACTATATCAATACCCACAAGTAAAAGATGTTGAGAAAGCAAAAATGGATGAGAAATCCCAGAATATTTTCTAAATATTAGTCTGGAGGAAAGCAGATGTTTACGGTCATCACCTAGAGGATGTCATTTTCCATACTTAATCAATTTTTTACATTTATTTATTACAATTATTGTGAAATGAAAAACTCTAATCTATTAAAGAATTAGAATTTGATTTCATAGAATCCTAATCCTGCTGGCCTTGTAGATGTTTAGTTCCAATACATATTTAAAGGCAATTGGTTCATCTGATTCAATCAGACATAATGAATGTGATCTTACCGTGGCACAACAAAGAAGTCTGACGATTTAAATTCTAATAAGAAAAAATATTTTTTTTTAATCAACTTCGGAATAAGGAAAATATTTGATTAAAAAGCTATGTTTCATACAATCGGGACTCCATTATGGTAAAACGTAAAGTTAAAATAAAAATGATTTAGGTATGTTAAAAATAGTTACTGCAGTTGTGTGATATGTTTTATCCCTATGATTTTGTTTTCCCCTTTTACCAGAATTTCGAATTTTCAGATTAACTTGGTTTGCTTTTGTTCTTGTTTTAGAAATTGGACGTTTCCTTGTTAAATAAATGAATGTTATTAAACAATTAATCTAATATCCTATAAATTTGTGACATGACAATTTTTTAAAATCCTAATCACTAACTTCAAAACAAACTATAAAAATATACAAGTTCTGGATCGGCTAGCAGATTAATTCGCAGGTTATTCGAATATATACAGATATTATAAGATCATGCAGAGGCTGCACTTTCTGTCAAAATATTCTCTTTCACTCGACGTTAACTATTGCTGTTCAAGAACATTAAATATAGTCCACTTGATAGTTATTTTGTTAGCCTAAATAAGACCAAATTTAAATTGAAACGGAATGGAATGAATTGAGCTATAAAAATGTAGAATCTAGGTCAAAATAGCCGGTTTTTTCCTTGTTTTCAATAATTCAAAAGTTAACTTTCATCAATAAAACTGTGTAAAATAAAATAAAAAAAAATACATACCTTTTCTAGTTCCTTTATAGTGGCCATCAATTTGTCAACTTCGTTGCGTTTAACGCATTCGGCTTCGTACTTTGACTGCAGTTCTTGAGCAGAATCCATTAACTTCTTGATTTCCGACTCGGCTCTGTTCTCGAGAGTCTTTACCATAACTTCAAAATCTGCTTCTTGTATTCTCATCCTTTCTTCCCATTGTCTTTTTGTCGATTCCTCCCACCTGTTTCGCATCTTCTCGCGCTTGTTCCAGTTCTTTCTGAGAGGCTTCTACATCAATGCGAGCCTTGGCAGCTGCTTCTTCGGCCTGCTTTAGACTTTCCTTAAGAGTATCCTTCTCCGATTCTAACAGATTAATTCTATTTTGTGTCTCCTTATTCTTTATTTCTAACGTATCCTGCAATAATTTTTGTGACGTTTTCACGTCGAGTATTGTTTTTCGTAGCTCATCCAATTCGCATTCGGCTTCTTGCTTAGCTGCTTCGGCCACTTCCAATTTAATTTCAGCTTCTCTTACTTTTTCCAAAAGTTCGGATCGGCACCTCTCTCCGTTTTGAACCTTTTGCTGCTCTGATTTGAGATCGGCCTGGGTCTTTTCTAAAAGATCTTGCACCTTTTGAAGTTCGATATCTTTTATCTTCATCAGATTTTCTAACTCGCAAATTTGTTCGTGAAGAGAAATTATAGTTTGCCTATTTTCGGCCAATATGCTCTTCCTCGATGAACTTTTTGACGGCGATCGGTCGTTTTCGCCTTCAGTAGAAACAGTCGAAGTCTCGCAAATCTTTGATCGTCGCGGTTTCAAGCATTCTTCTAAACCCATGCGGGCTTTAGATACCGATCTATCCGGTTCCGACCAAGATTCCGATTCGGAGTGATTTTCTGGTCGATATTTAAGCGTCGTGGACGTGTTCATTGACTTTTCGCCAGACGGACTGTGCCTTCTTGCATCCTCCGCTTCGAGCTGCACTAGAGCATCCAGGAATTCGTCATCGTTTCCTACATTCTGCCCAGTCTTTTTTGAACAATATCTTTTTAAGCTGTCCGCAATGGTTAGAGTGTAGATATCGGCATCAGTTTGAGGTGTCAGTCTAGTAACTGTCAATTTATTTAACTCGGTATCCCTGAGCTCGATTTCCCTCTTGAGATCTTGAATTTGGCCCCTTAAAACGGTGATGATTCGAGATTGTTCGTCAGTTTTCTTCTCCTCTGGAATCTGATAAAGGTGGCTTTGATAGGTTAAAGATATATTAGCCGGTACTACGCTTAATATTGCATTTTCTTCTTCAATTGGTACGAAACTGTTATCGATGCTATCCCTTCGTGTTATGCCTAATATGTTGGTGATATTGCTTAGTTGGATTAAACTCTGGTCGGGATCCATCGTCATTGAATGCGTCAACGTTCTCGAGATGTCTAAACTTTGATGAATTAGCTGACGCATCTTCTCGTTTTGTCTGTGTCCTATGAATCCCAGAATTGCTTTTTGCTTAAGCAACGAGTCTAAGAAATAAGCCAACTCTTCTAAGCGTGTAGTCAAAATGGAACAGACATCATTTGTTTCCGCCCTCAATCTTTCGCATTTTTCTAGCTCTTGCTGAAGCTCCATGTGTTCCCTTTGAAGGCCCTCCAATTCCATATTAATTTTAGTCTTCTTGTTCAGTTCGTCTCTGAAATAATCTCGCTCTTTTACAGCATGTCTCAGTTTATCCTCCATTTCCTTTATGGTTTCTTTCGTTACGATTATATCGTTACAGCTGTTCAATGCGTTAATGTCTAAGCCTAATTCAGAAATCTTTTCTTTCAATAAATCCAGCTGTTCGCATTTTCCGGCGAGATTTTGCTCCAATTTGGCAATTTCGCCGTCCTTGTTGGTGATGATATCGCCGTAGCGTTTTTGCAACTTCTCGATTTCCCTATTCTTCTCCCATAATTCCTTGTTAACGATTCCTTGTAGGTCGCAGGTTCGTTTTCGCAATTCGTTTTCAAGTCGTTCAATTTCCTTGTCTTTATCCTCGATTTCCCTTATGAAGAAACTCGACGGCTTTTCATTTCCCGTGTCGGATTTCTCGCCCATGCTCATTTCGCTGCCCACTCCCTGGGCTAGGGATAATAATTCGAATTCGAGGTCAACTATACGGTTTTCTTTTGATTTGAGGTCCTCTTGGAGCGCGTGATACTTCGTTTCTAATTCGTTCATTTGGTATTTGGTTTCTTCCAACGTGCACATCAATACCTAGACGTATAAATAAAATATTTACAATACCGAGAGAAACTAGAACTAAACGATAAATGTTTTGTGAAAGAATTGGGGGCACTGTTTATATAAATAAACTTTCCTGCGCTTTATAAACAGTAAACTGTGGCAAACTATAAGGAAAATCTTTAAGAAAACACAGGAACGCGGATGTTTATAGAACTCAAGTTATGATACTAACCTTCTTCTGCTCCTCCAAACTATCAGTAAGTTCTTTGTACTGCTCTAGTAATAATTTTGGGTCTTCGTTGGCTTCGGCCATGGAATTCTGATAACACGAATATTTTTTTGATTTAGAAAAAAAGCGCACTTTTAATCACAAACACTTTCAATTAGTAAACAAAATGTCTGTCACTCATGGAAAGCGGTATGAATTCTACAGAACCAAACTCCAATTTTTAACTACTTGTGCAATTAAATTAAAACCAAAGACAAAATTTGCATGCATTTATTTGTTTTAGTCAAAATTACATTTCACAATTTATGCTTAAATTAATTATCAACGTGACGATTGTTGATAGGAATGTTACATACAAATTTTGTGCAAGGTTGATTAAGGAATAACATGCGGGCAGCATTAGCTGTGACTTCGTAGGTTTGGTATAATGTACACAATAGTGTTGATTATATCATTCCAAAACTAGAAAATAGAAAATGTTAAATATATAGAAAGGTTTCGAAAAGCGAAAAGCGTAAAAGCGCATATTACATTTTATTAGTGATAAATAAAAAATTATACCTCGGTAGTCGGCGAAGAACAAATGCAAGAAAACATATCTACAGATTTATTTTTAATGAAAGAAGTAGAAAAAAAAGAAATAGAATAATTAAAATATATCACCCATGTTCCAAGAAGAGAGAAATAAAGAAAACAACAAAGCCAATCAATAAAAATTACTTTTCGGGATAAATTAATTATCTTATTTTTAATACGCGTGTATGCGGCACAGAGCAGAAGTAAAAGAGAAGCAGCCTCTACTACAAATTCAAACTGTGTGGCAAGTTCACTACAAGACATGCTATTTGAGTTCCACTATAAATAGATACATAAACAGTCAACTTGGTTGTCTTCGTATGTCTATCTCGCTCCTACTAATATGATACGCCGTAATCTCGTTTCGTTCCACGTTTCAGAAGCCTCTCCGTTTAAATAGAACCCTGCAGTTTGTTATGGAGAAATTTAAATTTAGCATAGAAGAAATATTTGAGATAAAAAATTAATCGCTTTACCAATTTGTGTGGGGATATTCACGTGGGTAAAATAAAATTAATGAAACTAACACTTTCTTCTCAAACTTGGAATATATAATAGAAATCACGGATATACATAGAATATACGATACCTGCCAAAAAGGAAGCACTAAATTGGGTAAATTTAAAAATATTACAATTTTACGGACGGTTTAATAAGTGCATGGATTTAGGAAAAGGAAGTATTTGGTTATTGTTTGCATTTTTTTACGTCGGATATTCTCACAAAAAAATATGTGGGTTAGATAAAGTACAACTTCCTGACGATAATTACGATTTTATTACATGTTTAGATAAAACAATCTACAAAATATGTGTTCGATTTTGTAAAAATTACTGAAATTCACACATTGAATGGAATAATAGTTCAACTTGGTAAACTTTTATATTTATATAAAATTTAGATACACCAGGAGCTTATATAAATATATTTTTTCTCTGTAAGTCAATAGAATATTTTAATTTGTTTATCTAACAAAGCACTATAAAGCTAATAAAAGCTTTCTATCTATAAATCGTTTTTTTGAGATAATCATATTGTGCGATACATTAAAGAATTTTGTGAGGATTAAGACCTTGTTTCCTTTTTTTTTCTTTAAATACTATTTACACAGAGTCAAATTATGGATTTTATTTAAAAAGAAAAATAAGTTATTGTAAGCTCTGGATTGGTTGGAATCATGATAAAACCAGTAAAACAGTTCTATCCAATCCTTTTATTTAATATTATAAACAAACGGTTTCGGCTTTGACCATCTCCAGGTATAATACGTCAATTAGAACTTGAAGATGACCAAAGCCGGAACCGGTTGTTAATAATATTAAATAAAAGGATTGGACAGAACTCTTTTACTGGTTTTCTCAAATACCAAATAGATATCAAGAGAAAAATAGTTTTGGAATAACAAAAATTAAGCGTATTATACAGTGGTGGATATAAAAAGAGTAAAGTATGTATTTTTTTTTATGGAAAATATGGCTTATTGAAACTTCAAAAATTATATAAAACGTTTCGACATTAAATTTAACCGTTTTCAATTGTTAAAATTATAATATTTGATATGTGCAGCAATTTTAACAAATGAAAAAGAGAAGATTAAATGTCGAAACTTTAATAAATTACTTTAAATTTATATTTTTTTTAAGTTTGAAATAAGCCATATTTTCCACAAAAAAAAATACATACATTATCTTACATCATTGACTAAACAAAAAAAATCCCAGGCATATAAAACCAAAAAGATATCCGATTTTTAACTCAGTTGTGTATATAATTTGTGTATTTTATAGACTTATTCTGTTATTTCCAAAATTAGCTAATAGCCTGTAAGAAGAGGAAGCTCGTAAAAATGGATGGATAGCACATTACAAGATAGAATTCAAACTTTTTTGAAATAAGCATGAACTTCAAGTAACCAACAAGACAAAAAACCTAATAATGTGCAGAAACTGCAGAAAACATCTCAATATCACACACACGCTAATTACACAAGATGTCATGGAAGCGTCTGTTGCTTTCATGGCAATCTCGAATTTTCACTGTATCAGTTTACATAAGCTGATATAAACTCGGGCAATTAAAAAACGGCTTATTCAAATATCAACAACCTATATATATTCGAAATCAGTGAAACGAGGTCTTTCATACCATCTAATAATATACAGGGTGTGGTATTTAAAAAAAAATGCAAGTTGTATTCATTTATCTACCAATTTATAAGATAATGTTAACTTTGAAGATTTTAAAAGATAATAGGGTAAAAACTTTTGTATTTAAAGTGTTTTTCGAACTTAAATAATACAGCCTGTAGGTAGAGGTCAAAATATAAACGGACACCCTGTACATATGCACATCTTGAGGAATTTGAATGTTATTATTACATAACAAAACAGCAAAAAACAAACTAAAGAACAATAAATTGATTTAAAACGTTATGTTTAATGATGGTCAACTGATTATAGGGGCGTTCTCTTTCTAAATTGATAGTGTTGTCAAGGCGTCAAAGTCGGGTATGCGGACTCCCTGAAAACGGCAAGTGACCATTTTTGTCTCATCTCTTCACTGGTGATCACTTACGGGTTATCTAAATAAAGTACAAGGATTAACCTGTGTATGCAGAACTGGGACCATAAGAACCTCTCAACGGCAGTTAAAGTGGTACTAAATTTTAGTGGAGAATGTAGTGAAAAGGACAACGTACACAATTATCAGGAAAAAGAACTCTTAGGCAGAAGTCTCGACCTTGGTACATGCGAGAAAGAACTGTGAAAGAATTTGCTCCAAAACTTAATTATTGTAGGAGTGAGTGGGATCAAGGCAACATCTTGAAACTGAATAGAAATGCAATCAAGAGGTGTATGGATATCTCCGAAACAGCAGAAGAAATGCTGGGAATCGAATGGGAATACGTGGCCTAGAACCATATATTTTGAAAGGAAATAGCGATAATCTCGTTATACAAAGAATCTAAAACATAATTTCTCCAGGCCAAATCCTTTAAATAAGCACAATACTGAAGAAACTAAAAAGTAGAACAGAGAAAATATAAATGTTGAGAAAATCTCCTAGAAATGAACCAAGGTAAAACTCTTCTGGGGACCGATAACCGGAAGAGATCTGTAGAATGCATCAACTTAAGCAAAAATAATATTCTAACTGAAAGGACATCTGAGTTTGGAATAGCAGAGGAAGCAGAATGAAACGTATTTACTGTCTCTCAAACTGCAGAGCATTGCGCAACTCAATGGCGCTGCACCTGGGAGTATATGAAATCGAAGAGGAAGATTTAGCTAAGGTAAGGCCTTCCTGTATCCTGCACATTGTAAAAGAAATAAGATTAGATGGCCAGCTGCAAATGCGGCAAGAATAGAGGCTAAAAGCTCTTAGGTCGCAGATTTACCCTTATATATGTATACTACATCGGAAAGCAAACATCTTTAAATAGCGACGTAAACTATGTATAAAACCTCGCTGTAGAGTACTAATACCTTATTTAAAGAAGTTATATACATATATAGTTACAAAAGTCCATGTCTGTCTTAATGGATTCCCTACAACATCGGTATTGGCAAAACAACCCATCACTTGTATTAATAACAGTCAAAAAATAAATTAACATTAATGTTAGTAAACCCCACAATTAAACTTTGGTGAAGAATAATTTATGCGGAGAACTTATAGGAGACTTTCTATATTATATTCAAGTCATGATCATGTACAAAAGTACGTTACATCAGATGTTAAAAACAGAGAAACATTTTATGAGCTAATGAGACAAAGGAGCCTGTTGTCTGAATAGTAACACTAATTCTTTTGGTACCTTATCTTTTTTTGCCAACAACTGTATATTTAGTTACTACCTTGTAGTTTTAATATTAACAAATTATTGAAAGTGTTATTTCATAAACAACATCTGCAGCAATCTGGTACAATATCCAATTCAATGTAAATCTTAATGATTCGACAGGTCGATTAAAGCAAACTGGCAAAGTCATCAAGCAGGGCGTGAGAAATTCTATGTTTATGCTTTAATTTTGAAAATGTTAATATGTTAATATGCCATTTGCAGTTGACTTGTAAATCCACACAGGGAATATCGAACTAAACCGGAATATTTTATAATTAATTGTGAATATTTTTGCTTTTTATTATCATAAAAGTTTATTTATTACATAATTATTATAAAACTAAAAACAACCATGAAATAATAGAGATATTGTAAATAGTAGTATAACTGTTTATGTTGATCTTGAAAAGGACAATCGAACGCTAATGAAGACATTGTACTTTCAGGATGGAGAATAATAGAATTAAGCGTTGGCATGCTCACAAGAATAACAATAGCTTGGAGTTTTCAAAGTGCTATAAATATACACATAATTCGAAAAAAGAAAAAAAAATACTTTAAATGTCATCAAGTTAATATTAATGAACCGTCACGACAGACACGCAAAAAAGATACTGGCTACCTCATCAATATGTAAAACAGTGGTTGACATATTGATAAACTGATTGATAGGCAAGCATTTTTTGCGGGAAACATATTGTACATTTTACGAAGTAAAAGTAAAAAATAATAAAAACCATAAGCATGCAAGCATAAATAACTATCTACAGCTAGGATACAAAAACTGTATTTACATCAATCGTAAAAGTTAAATGTTTTTGAGGTATGAATCACACACTAACTACAAAAAATTTGTGGAAATACAATTTCATTCTTAGTCGTAGTTTAATAAATATAAAATGGAATTGCAGAACCTTTAAAAGTACGTTGGAAATTCTCCAAAATGTGCCTTCGAAACAAACTAAATGTAATTACATATATGCAAAATTTGTTACAATAGATTATAAAGTTTTCTGTTTTGATTATAATTAAATTTTATTGATAACTACAAAGACAGTGATATTCTTTTTAGCAAATAAGTATTTCATTGATTATTTAAAGGTATTTTCAAGCAAAATTTAGAATTTAACGTTTATTCATATACATTTTCAAATTTATTATTTTTTACTCCATCAATAAAAAATAATAGATTATTTATGTTGTTTGATAGAAGCAAAAATACAATGAGGGTGCACAAATAGATTTTACTTTAATTTTATGATATTTATAAATCAGGAGATTATTTGCAAATCAAGTTTTTAATTTAAATTTAAAGAAAAAATATTAACTAACTAACTACAAAAACAGTATTCCTTTTAGTAGAAAATAAGTATTTCGTATTATTTAAAGGTATTGTCAAGCAAAAATTAGAATTTAATATTTATGAATTCATCTACATTTTTAAATTTATTATTTTTTATTCACCCTCATAGGTTATTTATGTTGTTTGATAGAAGGAAAAGCATATTGAGGGTGCATAAATAGATTTTACTTTTTTATGATATTTTTGATATTTGTAAATCATGAGACAATTTCTGTCTAAGTTAAATTGTAAGAAAGAATATTATTTCGATTTAGAAACTATATACACGTGTAAATCGAAAATAATGTATAAAATGTTTTTGTGGAAGCTAAGCTTAATTATAGTAGTTATATTTTCTGTTTATGGGCTTGATATCCTTTGTAAGACTTTTCCGTTTTAATACAGTTGAAATTTGAAATTTCTACATAAACGAATCGGAGAAGCCGTGAAAAAAATATCACTTTCAAGAAGTTCTTCTTCACATTTTAATATAAAAACTACAGTATCACGTTAATTTAATAATTTGGTATAAAAAACTATCCCAAATACTGAGAACACAATATGAATGTGTGAATTCAAATGAAATATTACTAAGTAAAGTATGAAATAGAGCAAAAATGTGCAATTGAATAAAAGGTAATAAAATAAGAAGACTATGTTTTAGTCTAACAATCTCAAAATGTTTAATAAAAGCGACTAGTTTAAAAAAAACAATACTCCCATCTTTTACTAATTACCAATTACAAAGTCAAAAAATGAAAATATAAAGTCTACTATACATTTGTGAAACATACTAAAATCTATACATATATGTACAATTGGAGATGTAATATATGTATTATACATATATTATATGTATAAGTTTAATATAATAAATATAATAAAAAATAAACTTCATATTTTCACTTTTTAATTTTTCCCAGTAGTTAACTTATATCTCTGGGCTGAAGATGGAAATATTGTTTGGAAACCAGTCACCTTTATAAACATTTTTGAGATTTTGAGAGTGAACCTTTTATTTTATTATCTTTTATTCAAAAAGATGACCACACATTTAGCCATTTGGAATGATCAAAATACACGATGTTTAGATATCTTAATTATCAAAAGTAAATAATTTCATTCAGTTGATTTTAATAATCGTAAACTCATTTTTGAGAATTGTAAAGTTTCAACCACCGTATATTATTAGGATTTTCTTTTACTGAATTTATTCAAATTGTGACAGAATTAATTTGAGCGACATTTTATGTTATGATGACAGTTTGCATTAATTTTTTTATATAATTTCTAACGATTTTAAATTAATTTTCCTGAAAAGCCTGATCAGATAAACATTCTATTTCCACAAATATATATATATTCCATCACTCAAAAGCGTTAATTCTATATTTTAATAGCTCATTAAATTTTACCTCATTATCCCCTAGGGGATTCATATGCTGCGTTGTGTTGGTATCTCTCGCAGGTGTTCTGTCAGCAACAGTAACAACGGCACTTTCACTAGGACCATGTCCTTCGAACGCACTCATTTGTTCGGTCAAATCTCTGATCTGGCTGTCTTTCACACGCAACGAATTTTGCAACTCTCTGATCTTACTCTCGTTTTTCTTCTGCTTGTCCAACATGGACTGGATGATCCTGCAAGCTTTCAATTGGTCCTGCTCCAATTTCGCGATGTGCTTGCGCGATTTACTGACGTCGTGCTGTAATTGATCGATGCTTTTGTTGGAGGTTTCAGGCGTCGGCGACCCAGCGTTAGTCTGCGCCGGCGATAATGCTAATAACTGTCCAGAGGAAGATGTCGATGCTGATGTTTTTAATTGCGATAATGAGGAGGCCTTCTTTGGTGATAAGTCTGCAGTTGCCGCCTTACCGTGCACTAAAAACGAATTCATATTAGTATTATTGGGCGAAGGAGGCCCTCGCAGTCGGCAATGGGGCGATTGCGCTTCAATATTTTTACTTTTAACCTCATTATGCGCCGCCTCCAGTCTCGCCTCCAAGTTCATCACTTTCGACCTGGTCTTTTCGAGCGCGTTCTCTAGTTCGACGATTTTCGCGTTCCTATGCATTATCGACATCTTATGCCGTTCGCCTTTTCGTTTCTCCGCGTCGTACAGGGTCCGCGTTTCCGACGCGATCTTATGGAATTCCTCGATGTCCGCTTGCAGATCTTGGATTTGATTGGTTTTCTCCTCGAGATCTTTCCTTAGAGAGTCGACTTCTTGCTGTCTTTCCAATATATCTTCTTCTAAGGCACTGATTCTCATGTGGAAATTCTGTATCACTTTGTTGCGATCGTCCAGTTCACTATTCACTTTATTGAATGCCTCTTCTTGACGTTTCAACTCCGCTTCCAAGGCCGCAATCGTGGTCGTACGGTTTTCGCTTAGTTGTAACAAGTTTTCTAACTCCCTATTGTTTTCCCTTTCCTTTTCGAGCTGCGATAAACAAAACAAAAATTAAAATATTAAACCTGCACACAAGTATGGGTCTTAAAATTTATACTGAACTGTGAAATACGTACATTTGTGTTTGTTTGTTAAAAGCCATTTTTTCATCTTTGTTTCTTTTAACACATTTTTGTGTCAACGAAAATAAATAGGTATATAAAATATACTCGTGTAAAAATATCTTTAATGAAATTAAAATTTAGTATATACATAATAAAGGAAAGTTATTTTCTCACTAGCTCTTTCTCTCCCTATTTTACATAATTTTTGTTTCAATAGCAATTAAAAAAAAGTGATATTTTAGGTTTGAAAGCAATTTGTTGGCTTCAAGGATTACATATAACATTTATGGGCGGTTGCACCCGCCTCGTTAAGGGGAGGGTAGCTAACTTGAGTTAGTAAAGCCATAGATAGGTACATATTTATTGCACCAAATGTGATTAGGCCCAGCAGGGAGTTCGCTATCCCTGTCTAACTGATTCGTACTTGGTCCTCAATTAAAGTTTGCAACTCCCGTCTATTGATTTGAGAATCATTTGTTTGCAAAGTTATTCTATTGTATGTAAGAAACCAACTGTCCTTTTCTCATAAAACATAAAACTAGTAGATATATGTATATTATATTTTTAACAATCTTCATCGTTATCAGATTTTCTTGAATGGATAATTAGTAAATGTAATACGCTCGGACAAAACAGCAATTTTGGTTAACAATTCTTTGTCGTTTCTGGTAAAATTAGATATTCCATCATTATCACTGACAATTTTTATGTTTAACAATGTCGAAAGTACTGTTCAATGTAAAAGAATTAATTATTTAAAAGGATTCTAAGGGAGGTTCTAACAAAAAAAAAATCCGAAGCAAATGTAAAATCCATTAATTTTGAATGAAAAGATAGCCAATATTTTTGTTTTGTTGGTAATACCTAAGGCTAAGCTTGTCAGGCCCTGCAGAGTCAAATCTCACTCCTAATCAACATTACGACCCCGAAAAAAACTGATTATCGTAATTGACCAAATTACCCCAGAATTTATGGATTACAATGTCCAAATAAATATAAAAATATAATTCAATAAATTTAAATGAGGCAATTTCAAAAAATAGGAAGTACGTCCCTATAAATATCTATAGCAACTAGGGTTTAACGAATGAGACAGACCTCAGGAATATCCCGATACACCCCAGGTTAGTGTATCGAACGAGCTAGCTCGGGATTCCCGAGATAAATATATATGGCAATACTGAGACTTTAGCGCGAACTAACGCGCCAAGAGTTCGATATCTTCGCTTAGTCATCGAGGCCACGCTTAGATTCCACTGACGAAGCGTCGTTTATCGGGTGGAATCCGCTTTTGTCATAATTTTTTTATGAATCGTAAATAGATGGATTATTTACACAAGAATGAGTTAGCACGAATAAAATTCTTAAGACAATTTATTCCAACAGTTCTTGTTCTAACTTTTGCACATGTGCGCATGTTACAGAACTTAATTTCTGCTTACAAAACGCAGTAAACAGATCTCGAGAATCGCATCTGTTATACATCAGCGAGATCCCAACGCGGCCTCAATGACGATGCGAAATGTATCGAAGCCTCAATGAGCTAGCCTGTGTTAAACCCTAATAGCAACATATAATACAAAACACAAGAATTCTGATTATATAATTAATAAAAGTCATTATTATGTTATTTATTGAATATCAGAAAGAAAAAAACAAGATGTTCGCGGCTGCTTGACCCATTCAAATTGACTCGAAACTTGTGCTTCGGAAATTTATGTAAGTACCTGATTTCTAGTTCGAATTGTGTTGACAAACAATTAAGATGTGTAACTTGCTATTTAACAACTGCACGTTTCACCAACAATCACAGAAAGCGATGTCACAAACTTTAATGTTGTTAAGCAGGTACGTCCAGTTTGAACTAGGCCATGTTAATCTTTTGCTGTCAGCTGCACAAGGTTTACATCGTTAACTGCTAACCTTAAGTTTTCTAGCTCTGGGGCGATACCTGTAAGTGTGGTGCTTTCATGACATTTTATGGTTTCATATCGCTATTAGTTTCAACACGTAGCGTGTTGCTTAGAAAACTGATGCCGCTCAATGACCACACAACTAAATCATTCTTACTGTTGCCGACAACAACTACAGAAACACGAAATATCGACATTACTTTGTGATTTCGTAAAATGTTAAGGTTAATGCCGCAAATATTGTTTCAAAGTGACAGCGCATGCACGACAGTTGATATCTCGAAAATTACAGAAAAAGGCTCCAGGTTAATGAATTAATCACTGATGTTGGTGCAACCGGACATTAGAATGTATTCCGTAAGTTTTTAGACGTAGTCAAAGATAGTTACAAGTTTCTCATGAAAGCTCTTCGGTTGATAATCTGAAAAAGGCAGTTCGTTGCAAAATGCTGCTTACAAACCAAATTACAAATGATAAAAATCATGAAAACAAAGATTAAATATTTTTGACTTGTTTTCTTTAATAAGCGGGATTTCCATCGATAAAATCTAAAAGAGAAGGTAAGCAAAATATTGTTGTTGAGTGTGATTGGTAATGAATTAACAATTCGCAAAACCGAATTATTGGTTGAAAAATGAATTTAAGAAATTCAAATGATCACAAAAATAGACAACCAAAATAATGTGAGTTCCGGATTAATTATTGTAATTATTGTTATTCACTCAGCGAATAGACAAGATACGAAGTAACACTGTATGAAGCACCGAAGAAGTATCATGACTAACAATGCTTACAACAATGTGTTAATTTGCAGGGAGAGCGCCAATAGCTTTTCTCAAATAAGGGTTAATTGAAAACGGTCAGGTGCATGCGCATTTTAAAGTTTTGAACATTAAATTTAAAGCGCCCGTGCATATCTGACTTTCCAACAATTGTTTGAACAAAGCTAATAATTTAGAATAATTATAAGTCTGTTCCAACATGCCATTTCCGTATGGTCCTTGATCACATGAATCAATCGGACAATACAGCTTAACAAAAATCTCGTGACATAATTGCTTTAGCTCCGCCCTTTTTGCCACTGCGCAACTCTCACGAGCGATTTGTCGACCTGTACATTTCAAATTTTATAAACTGAAGGTCAAAGATTGCACGCAAAGTGCGTGTTGGAACAGGCCAATCACGAAAAAGCTTACACTTTTTCTCGCGTTTAATTATAATACATAACACTTAAGTGCACTTAAATAATACAAAGAAAGTATTTACATATATTAAGAATACAGATAAAAGACAATGTGTAGTATAACTACTCTTCAAGGTTTGTCACGAAATTGGATTCTTTCGTTAATTTATTGGCTTTTATTTCTGTATATTATATTCGAATAACAAAACCGGGTTCTGGGTGGGTAACCGTCATTTTAAGAATGGATTATTTATTACACGCTGCAGCTGAAACTATTTATGGTTAAATAATTTTATGGTGGTAATTTCGTGGCAATAACTAGAGATTTATTTGTAGTTGACTACCCCAACACCACATATTACTTATCTATAAGTAAATGAAAATTTTGATTCGGTTCAATTTATTGTTTTGTAGAAGTTAAAATTTATTTTAAGGATTAGATTTTTTTACTTTCCATTATTTTATTGTAGAGGGAAAAAAAAAACATTTGACAATTTTTGAATGCTATACACATTATTCCATCGTTTTAATACTTTTCTTCAGCTTTTATTTACAATAGCTTGAGGTAAACATCTTACTTTGTGTCCACTTAATATCATATTCCTTAAATTCGTTAACCAAATACAATACAATAAAGTAATTTATTGAAAAAAAAAAAAATCAAAATGGAGGAAAGTGTACTACTGGCACTTTCAACCAAGCCTTAATAATATCAGATTTTGATTGTTTGTGGAAGAGTAAAGAAGAAATATTAAAAACATATTGTAACACTTCAAGTATATTAGCTATAATATTTAGAACACAGCGTAAAAGTACTTAACCTTAAACTAGAGCAAGAAGAAAACTTCAAGAAGGATTGCAGCAGTCAAATTTATTTTACTACGTTTTTTCAAGTTTAGTTAAAACTACATTTAGTGGGATAGTTTAGAATAATTAGGGATAAATTAATGGTATTATTATTACGAAGATGAATACGGAAAGCTGGTTGAATACTAAATCTACCATTCTATTACATACCTGATTTTCTAAATCTTTAACTTTATTTTCCAATTCCCTGAGATGTATTTCTAACTCACTCTCTTCCTTCTTCGAACCGAAAGGTTCGCTTATGCCACCATCGCCTTGGCAACGCATCTCATCCTGGAACAACTACAAACAGAAATTATTAGATTATAATTTTGTTTAGCTCTATGATCTGGTATATTTACATCGTATTTTTGTTGTAAGCTATCGAATTCCGTTTGTAGATTACCCAACTTCTTATCCTTCTCCGCCACCTCCTTCTTATGCTCTTCCTCATCAAGTTCCATGGCTTTGACGGCTTGGCAGAGAAGTTCCTGCTTTTCCACGAGTTCCTTTTTTAGGCTTTCGACTTCAACCTATACAAGACGAAGTTAATTACTTTACATGTTAACAATGTTGGAGAAATTTGAAATAAATTTCGCTCAACTCACCTTCAATTCGATGTTCTTCTTGATCGCGTTTTCCTTATCGAGATTGAAATTGTTCCCCATGCGTTCTTCCAAGAAGTATATCCTGAGTTTCAGATTGAAGTTTTCCTTGCGTAAATTCGTCATTAGGTCATCCATCTCCTTAATGGAACGCCCCTGAAGGGTGCACCATTAGACGGATGTAGACCCATCGCATCTGAAATCGAAAAAAATGTTAGAACTGCAATCCATATGAACATAATGAATGCATTCATAATCTAACATTTAGACATTTCAAAGTTGTAACGAACGTGAACTAGTAGCCTGAAATATAAATAAAATGAGAAAGTCTAACTGTTAATACATTTCCATTTATGTAAATGCGTGGAAAAAATAAGTGATAAATTCTGTACCCGCATAAATATTAAATTATGTGAAAACGGTGTTTTTGTCCATGGTTTGTGTATTTCTGAAATTATAATCCGTTTAGGTGCAGAAAAAGGCAGGACTTACGTTGCGATATAGTATCTTGATCTGTTTCATCGTCTGTGGACGTTCTGGAGCACAAAGAAGCCGATGAATGCGTACGAAATTCCGTTGAATTCGGATCGATTTTCAGCATAGATTTAATTAGATCCTTTATATAGAAGCGGGCCATTACGTACGGATGGTGAGCAGTAACTGGGTCTTAAACGCAAGTTTATTATAAACAATGAAGAGGGGCCCGTCCCTTATAGTTATTGACGAGAGTCGATGGTCCGCAAAATGACACAGCGTGTAAAAATTAAATCGTTCCTTCAAACGTTCAGGTCGAATTTTACGTTATCGAAGAATAGTATATTGAATATATCCTTCCTCAGATCCTTCGGTCTAACAAGTCGAATGAGTATGTTGATCAAACTTAACGCGATCAGCAGAATCGGATAAATGATAAGGCATGGACTTACGAGTAGCAGGAACAACGGATGAATTTTGGAATCGCAAGCAATACACATAATTTAAACGCTCAAAAACCCGAAAAGATTTAACTTTTACATGCGGAAAATATGATCGAAATTAATGACAGTTACAATTTTGTTAAGGTGTCATACGCCAACTCATTTTTGGAAATTGAAGATGAAGCGATGAAATTTGAATATTGTTATTTCCAATAATATCCTCTAGGTTTAAGATATGCTACTTATTAATAAAATTTCATTATATTATCAACGGGCAATTTTGTGGTTAAAAACAAGACGATATTTATAAAGGGATACAGGAATAAACAAGTTATCTTAAGGTTGTGGTTTGAATTAATTCGTTATTTTCATTTATATCTCGTCCAAAATTAAGACACGTGTACATACATATTTATACTTAGCACAATGAAGTGTAATGCCAAATTATGTTAAGACTGTTTAATTTCTAAGCCACGCTTCGAATTTAATAGCGTTTTCGATTTATTGCACTTTACGCACGGAATGTATCTATCTCCTTTATTAATAGTATGTATTAAAATAAGATAGAAATACAATTAGTGCATAAAAGTGCAGTACGTCAAAAACGCTATAATATTAGCTTTGGCTTTTATTTTTGTTAGTTATTAAAAATAAATAGGCAATTATGTATAGTTTTATGTAAATACCAGAGAATCAGAGCCAGTTGTAGAAGACAGCAAAACTAATTATAAAATTTCTGTTGAATTTCAAGCGTTGCTTTAGGCAACTCTACATGCATCCATGCCAGAGGCTTAGAGTACTTACAGGTTAAGAGAGTTTCTAAATTTTAGCGATAGATCCATTGATTATAATTTTTGTTATTGTCTAATCAACATAATACCATTCAGGCGTGTATACAACGGGGAGGAAACGGGAATTAATGGGGGGTAATTACCCCCTCTCCCATGAAACAGCGAAACATACTTTTAAATTAAAATCTTACATTTAAAGACAAACACTCATTCTTCTTTTTTCCTTTTTTGTGTAATTACCCTTCCTTGATGACACTATCCAAATTGTACTTAAAAAAAAACAGAAAACCTTCTCTTTTTTAGTTAGAGTTAGTTAAAGATACCATCATTACTATTATCTACCTATAATCTGGAAACTGAAAAAGTAAATTAATTGTAAAAGGTTTGAAGTTTGAAGGAAAAATGTTATCTTTAAGATCAACTGTGTACTATGCAATATTTATTTTCCTTCCAAATCTTTTACACAATCCTGGTTAATTTTTCTGTAGTTTCCAGAAAAATTATATTTCTGTCTTGACATTGAACCTACATCTCAACTAGGGTGTGAACCTGAGGTTCGGTATTCTTTCATCTCTGATAGAAGCGGCACGATCAAGCGGCTGGGGGTGGTTGTTTTGTAATAACTTGAGAAAAGTTACTCCTCAGGGGAGATCGATGATGGTCATTTGAAATATTTCTGTCTACTTAAATACTAGCTTATTATATGTTCTATTTCTTTTTTTTTAAATATCTGGAACCAATAACCATTTACGTTGAAAGGTGGAAAAGTAAAAATTTAATGAATATTAATAGAGTTATGATATGAATGTATCTATCAAAATAATAAAAAAAAAAATCCGGAAGTTGTACAAATCCACCGAATTTTTCAGGATATGGTCGTTATAAACACCACAGAAACTTGAGGAATGTTAGCTAAAATTAAAGATATATTCTTTGCCCTTGCACCTTTTAGTTTTTTTTAACCGCTGCAGCTAAAATTTCAATAAACATTTGTAATAAAATCTTTAGTTTCTTATACAGTGTGTGCATTTAGTATTAAGACACCCTTATATTTTCTTTACTTGAATACTCCTCCAATTTGATTTGATTGGATTTGATTTTTTGCACAACCAAGAGACATTACTTTTTTTCGAGATACTCAACTAAAATGTGAACTTGAAGCTACTACGACTTCACAAATAGGGCCAAGTCTCAATATTTTGCTTCGCGTACAAAATATTAAAAAACGTTACAGGAAAACGTTTTCTCAGTTTGTTATTTTAGCCCTATATACCGAATTTTATGACAAAATTCGAATTTTTTAATATCAACAGATTTAGATTCCAAATTGATATTGAAATAATACTGAAGCGAAAAGTTTGTGGACATTATAGAGTTAATGTCAAATTTATTTTTCTCCATACACACAACTTATTGCAAGTTCAGTTTTAATTGAATACTAGTGTACTACTAACAGCTCTGCTACTATGGGCAAAATCACCAAACAACCGGATTATTTTGATTTTTTCGTTTAAAGTCAATCGCATTTGAATTTTTTGACTACTAGCACTTTTCCCGATAAACTTGAGGTTTTATCACAATTACATTTTGGAGACTAGTGTCAAACTTTTCGCTTCAAGAGCACTCTAATATCAAATTAGAAACTGAACTTGTAAATATTAAAAAGAAAATAAAAAATGTGAATTTTGCCATAAAATTCGGCATACGGGGTTAAAATAACATTCTGAAAAACTTTTTCTGTAACTTTTTTCGATATCTCATACGCGAAGTAGTTATCGAGAATTATATATTTATATTATATATAAAGTTTCGGTAAATACAGAAACATGCCAAACAACGGATCTTGGAGATATGTATTTAACTCTAACGTGTTTAAAGAATTGCATTTATTTCCGATTTGTAAAAAAAAATATTTACAGTCACTCGGAACTTACAGATTTTACGATATAACGATATGAATACACAGAATCGCAGCATTATTCTCGAAAACATCAAAATAATAAGGTGCCCTAATGTGAACAGGTATTGTCAATCTGTACCGTTAACTCCCTAGCGTTGATTTTTTTTATTATTTCCATCAAAATTAAGATTTGTCCAAAAATTAGTGTGTAGCACACGTGTATACTGCAACTTTTTTTGCGAGTATTCCCACAAACCGCATACTTACTCGCGAAACTAAGTTTTTGGTCATTTTTTAATTTTTTTTATTCTAAAGAAAAGTTTGAAATTACGAAGAATTTATAGGTTTTTTTTTTTTGTGAAATACAGTAAATTTTTAAATAAAAAAAAAATCGGAAATGTAACGTCATAACTGTTCCGTCCAATAAAAAATTAGAGATTCTGTTTTGGGCCAATAAAAATTAGTTAGCGGTTTGGCGTACGTCGATTATACAACATGATTGACATCATAATTCATAGATAACTAATAAATATTATACGTTTCTAGTCTGCGTTGTTTTTAGAAAGAGATCGTCCCTAAAATCTGGATTTGTTGGAAAAATATTCTATAACTACTAACCACTTCAAACTCAGGATCCAATGTACACCTGTGGACTTTCAGAATATCGTCTAGACAAGGAACATCTCAACAAGAACGTACACTTAGCGTCGGCACCTTTGATCTCCCGGGGGAGAAATTCGCGACCTTCAGTCCGCTAACTTACTTCTATTGGCTAAAAGCTAAAAAGTACTCAAAAAAGATGGCGATTCCGCGCGCACATTCAAAATTTGCTACTGTCAGGATGACATGTTCCTCATCAGCTGTTAATTCGTTTGTATGTCCGTGATAACCTCACACCTCAAACAAAACCGTCAAATGACTGTCCTGTCAAGAACTATTTTGACAAGAGTCGAGCTTGAGAGAGCTTGACTTTCTATTGGCTATGGAAGTACTCAAAAAAGATGGCGGTTCCGTGCTAACAAAATTTGCTAAGCGTTCGTTCTTGGTTACATGTTTCTTGGTCTAAAGAACAGTTATCGCCGCGCTAGTCACAGCCTATTCTATTTCGCGACATAGAAGGCGTGGAGCTTGCTGCTTTAAAGCGGTCATTTCGAAAGTCCACGACTGTGTTAAATGATTGCTATAACAACAATAATCTTATAAAACTTATTTTAGTATTTTTAAAGCCTATTTAATACTTAATAATTGCTCCATGTATTGTAATATCACGCAATTCACGCAATCATACTAAATGTCACTTAAACACTAAGCTAAAACCATTAAATGATACTTGGCATATGTGACACTGGGCTAACACAAAAATCGTCATCGTATAACACAAAAATAAAGTACATTAAGTCTTTTTTGAGCAACTTGTTGAAGGATCCGACCATATTCTATTATTCCACTAGGCGAATGATGTTTGAATAAGTACACATTCATAAGGTTTGTTCGAACATGCAGTTCGCGAACGGTTCACGATCATGTGAACCAATCAGAAAACGCATTCCAGTTCGCGAGCACTCCAATCTGTTGTCTGATTGGTTCACGTGATCACGAACCGTTCGCGAACTGCATGTTCGAACAGCCCTATAGAATTTAAAATATGAACGCAAAGCAGCACTCAAAATTTCACACACAATACAACATCTTATGGGAAAGATAAAAGTCATAAATATTTAAATAATTTTACTTGTTTGATTTAGAAATAGCAATAAAAAAATGCTTTTAATTTTAATGAAACCACAATTTGAATTAATAATTTTAATAACAATTTAACAATTATAAAGCAAGATGCACTTTGGAATATAACTAATTATTATAAATCATTTATAATAGTTATTTAGGAACCAAGTGCGTGAAAATATTATGGCCACAAATTCGTGAAATGTGTCCCGCACGAGGTTTTTGTAAGGATAATAAATATTTTTAATAATTAAATAATAAAATTATCTTATGACTTATTACGATTGCACTATCAAACATAGCTGTCAGGTACATAAAATACTTTGTCTACGCTGTGTATGAAGTTGCCTATTATGCAATATGAATACAAAATAGTTATTTACATTAGAGTGCGGTAAATGTCATTTACAGCGCGAGAATTCAGTTCTGCCTCGTGCCTGAAAAATTCGAGCGCCGTAAATGACCTAATGCACGACATTTGTACTAGATTTTTTAGCCAAGAAAAATATTATATATTAGTCTTTATTATTATATAATTTCATTCTTACATGATAATTTATAATTATTGTAATGTTTTGCTATAGTTTATGCAATATTTCTTTGAAAACGTTGTCTAAATACCGACACTTTGGAAACATTAATTTTTTTCACAAAATATACAAGAATTTATCAAGAATTTAATTAGAAATTAATAGGATAAGAATGTAAAACGAACAAGAACAATGATTAAAAATATAGAAACAGTTATACTCTGCGTCTTTTATACTTTTGACAATGTTTATCACACAAGAAAATGACTTATACCATTAAATAATCTATATATTCTACATAGAAGATGCACAATTTCTAGATGGCTTTTGCAATAAACTTACATTGTAGAAGTAAATTCAGACTTAATGAAGTGTATTAATGATATCCTGTAGTAAAGGTATACATAATAGTATATTGACCTAACTCATTGCCACTAACTGAAAATAGATAATACTCCCCGCGTATATAAATAAGATGTCTGCACGCCGGCTCTGTTTCTTACAACTAAAATAGACTTGCGCACCTGGATTTCAAAATTTACGAATTCATAATGCATATATTACCGGCACTATTTATGTAGGTGTATATTTACGTTGTAAATTCTATAGGGTGTGTGGTTGCACTATTTGCAAAAGAGATAAACACAAACTGTGTTTTCCAAAAATACAAAATAAGCCATGGTTGTGAGGAAAAGGAATAATGTAGCATTTGGCAACTCTCTCCTTGACTTGACTTTATTATTCTGTCTAATAGTTCCTTTTAATCTTATGAAGCTTGGTATGCAATACCAAATAATACATATCAAAGCATTATTTCATGTAAATATACAATTTCGGCCTTCGATTGATTTACTATTGACATGACAAGACTTCACTTTAACACATGCTGAAACTATAGATTTTGCTCCAGGCAAAATTTCAAGCGGTTGTAAATAATTAAGGTATGCCTACGTTATACTTGTCAATTTTGTGATTATATTTTAAAATTTTCTATCGCAGATCGAATTATTCTAAAGAACAACTTGTAGATATGATCCTTTATATTAGACGAAAGCGAAAAGATGTTTTTCCTTGCAAACTGGGTTTATTTATATACCAAAAACGACTACAGATATTAGTATAAATTAAATTACATATTCATAATTAAGTTCTTCATCCGTTTGTGGAATAAAATATACAGGGTGCTCAATTACAAAAAAATAAAAATAAAAAAGATTTGAACAAAGGTCTAAAAATGGACAATGAAACATTCTGGCTACAATTTGAAATGTCACCCAAAGTATCGTCTATTCCTTGACGAAATAATCACGGATTATTTGTTCTCGAACCTCACATATGTTGTACTACTGTTTTATTTAATGATTCTAGGTGGAGATCGATCTTTTATAAAAAGCATTTATATTCACTGAACGCATGCACTAAAGAAAAACAAAATAGGTGAATATAGTTAACCATTGCTAAAATGTAAAAAAAGTACAGGATAAATATTATATATTTAATAAGATATATTATTAAAAAATGTCATGCGATTATGCCAAAGGTTTTTTCTTGCCGTTTACAACATACAGGGTCATGAAGGGCTTGCATTTTTGATATTTAAAATTTACTATCTAGATGATACTTCTTGCAATCGTTCTAATATATCTTGTTTGACAATCACCAGCATGTGCGTATAAACATTTTGAACAAATTCAATTATTTATGAGTCCATTGCGTTTTGGAACAAAAATGAGAAGGGGCATCATCCTACTGGAACGAAATGTATCTTTGCATTGCCGATGCCGTCTAGATATTGAGGCCCAGGACCATGAGTGGGAGATATTCCGAGAACATCGACCGCAACAACATAACATCTACCGCACGCACTATCCCAAATACGAACAGTTATATGCATACATCGTTATATGTATGACGCGCATGTTGCTGTTCGTAGTAGATGTGGCTTCTACCGTTTATCTCTACGCATCCCGTCTGATATCCCAACACGGTACCTACTCCCACTTCATGGCATAGGCCTGTCTGTTGATCTTTGAGAAACATAAAATCGTTCGAATAATATAAGCGAGTCTTCTGGATTTTTTTTGTGGCATTATTTGATCAAGAACTGCTTTTACTTTCCGCTTCAAATCTTGACGTCACCATGTTACCTGGGATATTTGAAAGTTTTCATATCCACATTTATCTCAGTGTAATTAAACTCAATTCACAAGATCTTATTTGGAACTTCATTAAAGGTAACAACTGGTATATGCATGTCTGTATAAACCATACCCAATTGCATATGTTCAAAAATATCGAATAGCGTATGGTTTGATACTTTTCCTGGCAATACGTGACGAAATTTCGTGCCAAAAAAAACATTTGCGTTAAATAATTTATTGTGTCATAGCCATAACTGTCGCACATCAAGCATGAGTAACTATGATACTGTAGTCCACGCCATTAACCTTGGGTATACCCGCATACGGCAATAGCGATGATTTCAATTAATTTAGCACCAACAGCAATTGAAGAGGCGTACATATGCGTTGCATGTAAGTACAATTAAGCAATGTAAAGGCTATCGTTGGATTGAAGTAATTCTTTTGTATGCATTTGCGAAGTATTTATTCAATTTCTTTTGATATAGTGCACATAAATCACTCGGCAAAACGACCTAATTTCAAAAAAATAAGTTTAATAGGATACAAGTGATGGGATTAGAAGCACAAATAAGAAGTAAATAAATGATCAGAAGAGACTATAGGAAAATATGGTTAAAGTAATACCTAAGACAACAGCTCCCCTATTGTGACAGCAATTTGTTTACATTTGTCTGGCGCCAGGCTGTGACTAATATCGAGTTTTGATTAAAGAAGTATTTTACGATCACTTAGTAAACTCAGTAGTACTGGAGGAACAATTGGATACTTTTTTGAGGGTAAATATTTATGATATTGACGTACGGTTTTATATCCTACTAAAAGCATTAAGATAATATGCGGCTAGAAACACTTTTTTGTATACATATAGCTACACAGTGTTACATGGAAATCATCTGTAATATGACCGGCTTCAGCACTGTAGATTAGGAGCCTGCATACTCCGAGCATTTGACCGGTGTGAACTTGGCAAGCAAGTTTATTAAAAAAAAAATAAACATAGTACGGTTCGATTGTACTTCGTTTGTACCCGTTGTGGTACAAACGGGTCAGTTTCGTTTGTACCTCAAAGGTTAAAAAAATAGAAAGGGTTACAAAAAAATTCAGCAAGCAAGTACAGGATATTCAAAAATGGACAACGTCAATCGAAAGAACATCGTTTGTACCCGCTTGTACCTCCATTTAAATCGTTTGTACTTCTACCAAACTGGAAGTAAAAACATTTGAAAATAAGTAAGTTGGCGAGAGAAATTTCGCTAATTTTTGAGATATCAGAAAACGGCCAACGCTATTCGAAAGAGCATCCTTTGTACCCGTTTGTACTTCAACCAAACCGGAAGTAGAGCCAATTCAAAACATGTCAAAGAGAGAAATTTGGCTATTTTTTGAGTTATCAAAAAACGGCCAAGGTACTCATTCGTACCTCCTTTTAAATCGTTCGTACGTCAAAGGAAACCGGAGTAGAGACATTTGAAAATATGTCGGACAGAAAAATGTTGATGAAATTGCTAATTTTTGAGATACGCAAAGTGGCTAACGCTACTATTCGATAGAATATCGTTTGCAACAGGTAAAAACGATGCTCTTTCGAATAGCCTTGGCCGTTTTTTGATATCTTAAAAAATAGCCAAATTTCTCTCTTTGACATATTTTGAATTGCCCCTACTTCCGGTTCGGTTGAAGTACAAACGATATAAAAAGAGGTACAAACGATGCTCTTTCGAATAGCCTTGGGCGTTTTTTGATATCTTAAAAAAATAGCCAAATTTCTCTCTTTGACATATTTTGAATTGGCTCTACTTCGGGTTTGGTTGAAGTACAAACGATGTAAAAAGAGGTACAAACGGGTACAAAAGATGCTCTTTCGATTGACGTTGTCCGTTTTTGAATAACTTGTACTTGCTTGCTGAAATTTTTTTAACCCTTTCTATTTTTTAACCTTTGAGGTACAAACAAAAACGAAGGTGGTACAAACGGGTACAAACAATGCTCTTTCGAATGACGTTGTCCATTTTTGAATATCTTATATTTGCTTGCTGAATTTTTTTTTAACCATTTCTATTTTTTTAACCTTTGAGGTACAAACGAAAACGAAGGTGGTACAAACGGGCACAAACAATGCTCTTTCGAATGACGTTGTTCAATTTTTGAATACTTGCTTGCTGAATTTTTTTTTAACCCTTTCTATTTTTTTAACCTTTGAGGTACAAACGAAACTGAAGGTGGTACAAACGGGTACAAACGAAGTACAATCCAACCGTACTACGTTTATTTTTTTTAATAAAGTTGCTTGCCAAGTTCACACCGGTGAGCATTTGGACAGATCCCATACCTACGCATTATCAACAGAATGTACGAGAATCGTGAGTTCTAAATAAGTACTAGTTCTGGCAGAACGGCTCCTTAAAAGTTTAAATAAATTTTTATTTTTTTTATCTACGTCACCTAGTCATAGTTGCATTCAACTCCTGCAACATGACAACCTCATTTAAGAAATCTAAGGTGCACGACGAAAATAACCACGCACTGAAGTTGGCACGTTTTCTATACTTTTCCATTGGGCCGTGCTCGCCTGATGTTTTCGTGACTTTTTGAAGCATTGCCAGGAGTAATTAGCGAACGCAAAAGAAAGTTTTTACTTCTGTTACAAGTACAAATCATATATGTTTCCGTTGCATAAAACAAATATAACTACCAACTTACGTACACCATAAAAATGATATTTACAGAAGCTTCCCTAGTATAATTATCTGATTCATAAAATCACAATACTTCAACGAAAAGAGCATTTAAAAGGTGCACTGCATAATTCGTTATATGCATGGTTTCCGCACTAAATTTAGGATACTTTAATGTTGGTGATAATTACATATAAGTAAACGAATGATGGTGCAGTAAATAATTAGATTCTGTGTTTTATACTTACAAGAGTATGATCCATCAGGATCTAAGGTCACTTCTTGCAATTGACTAGGACTTGTACTGAAACAAAAATTTTCATTAGTGGCGGTATATACATATGTGCATATAAATAATACAATAAATGTTGGTCTTTTTCATGTTAGAATCAAATACATTTCAGAAGTCCAAATTTGTTTATATTCTCAGTAAGTAGTACCCCAAACTTTTCTTCTACCACTAAAAGGAAGGTTACGCTTTTTCTATAATTTTCATAAAGCCAATTTATATAAATCACAAAGCCTTTCAATAGGGTGTTTATCTCTAAAGATGTGAAATATGTTTGGTAGCAGATGAGTTTAATTTTCTATTTAGGGGTTAAGTGGGAGAGCAGTCACCAGGTTTTGGTGACTGAACTTCGCCCCATTAGTTAGTTTTTATTTTTTCATCTTCATTTTCTTAGTATTGTATTTTGGTTTATTTTTATTTTTTGGTATTGTATTTCTGAAATTTAATAAAGACATGTTATTATTATTATTTTGAACTTTACTGCTTCAAGTTTTCAAAAAACTACCAAACAGAAAAATATTACTTTAAAATTTAGCACAGAAGAAAACCATAGTAAATGTTTTGCTATAAATAGAAAATAATTTAGTCATTACTGTACCTATAGATTTTACTGTTCTGTGTGATGGCGTCAGTGCCACAGACCTGGTTAGTGCAAAATTTGTCGTAGTTAGAATATTTCTAAGCCTAACTTCACTTCTTCAAACAGCCTCCCAATATGGCAGTTTGTTATTGTTTACATTGGTACCTACATAAATGAGTTTACTGATTCGTTTAATCTACATTATTTACTTGTTTTATTTATTAATTTTCGTATGTTATTAGTTCTAAATTACACTTGCAGTTTTAAAAACAATTAATGAACGTTGATAAGGTGCATTGTGTAAAAGGTAAGGTTAGTGGCCATAACATTTACATACTTTGTTATATATTCTATTGTTAGGTGTAATCATCATGCAATACCATTGTGAGGGCTTAGATCTGTAGTGTTATCGGTTTTAGACTAAGGGTTTCTACTTTAACGCAGAAAACAAAAAAAAGTATAATAATTTTCAATAAAAGTAATGTTTGCTAAGTGATTTAGAGAGATAATGTTTATAAAAATTTATGTATTAAAATTAGATAGAGTATCTTGCAATAACAACAACTGCCACACTGCCAATCGTACTTTTCGGTTTTCGCTAAATTAATTATGCAAAAATTGAAAAACTGTTTGAGTATCAACCAAATTTAGAAATACTACTGCAGTTGAGTTGCTAAAAACGAAAAAAATTGAAATGGAATGTAATTCAATGAAACAATATTTGGAAAATTGTGATATTTATTTTTTTTTATAATTCGCTCCGGCTTCCTTATTTGACATTAAATAATGAAAGAAATATAGCGAGGATGCATTCAAAACCACGATTTTTATATCAGATATTAGAACGAAAAGCTCTACACTCGTCAGAAATATTTTTTATTGGTTATAGTAATGGTATGTTTTTATTAATATTATAATAACAATATAAAATAATATTTCGATTATAAATTCCCCGGTTCCAAAGATTTTACCTCAAAAGTCTCTCAATATTTTTTCAAAAGAAATACGAAATTTGAATTAGTCCTCAATCGAACAGCAGCGATAGGTATAAATATAAAATGCAGGTTTGAAATTAATGATTAATGATTACTTTATATACCGGCATAAATATTGCAACATATGGGAATTTTTTTTTATTATTAAAATATACTTAAACTTTCTTTTGGGGATAGGTTGTGCATGTCTAGAAACCCCATAATCTATTTTGACACACGTCACGTAACCACTAGTATGACGGTAAATTTGAAAAATATGCTGTGAATCTCCAAAAAGTGAGGTTAGATGACATGTTATCGAAAAAAGTTATTTGAAAAAGTCGTTTAGAATTCAATTCTGGGGCTGTATGTAAATTTTTGTAAAGATACTTTAAAAAAATTAAAAATCACAATTTTTCCACTGCTGTTGAGCTAATAAAAACGAGAAAAGTAGAAATATGTAATTCAATTAAACAATATTTGGAAAATTGTGATTTTCATTTTTTTTTAAATATCTTCACAAAAATTTGCACACTCAGAATTGAATTCCAAGAAACTCTTTTAAATAATTTTTATGGATATCATGTTATCTAACCTCACTTTTTAGAAATTCCTAGCATATTTTTTAATTTACCGCCATACTAGCGGTGACGTGACGTATGTCAAAATAAATTTTGGGGTTCCTAAACCTGCACAACCTATCCCCCCAAAAAAATTTGAAAATATTTTAATAATAAAAATCATTCCCATATATTCCAATATTTATGCCGGTTACTGTATATATATATTCATTGAATCGGTGTATGTAGAAACAACACATGTCCAAAAACACAATTGTTCGGAATCGTAGAAAACACTCCACAGTTGTTGCGACTTTAACCTTTTTTTTTTTCGTTTTAATAATTTCAATTAATGACTCACTAAGGTTGTGACTTATTTACATATACGTCTTTTACTAAAACTACGAACTGACATCGATAGAGTCTTTAAGGAAATATGACATGTGTTGTTTCTGCATAAACCCATTCAATTATTCATTATGTTAATATCCAAAAAAGAAGCCGACGCGAATTAAAAATAGATATGAAAACAATCATTATGAGTCAATTAGATTTAAAAAACAAACATATTTAGTAAAGCTGCAGGGATGTGTAAAGAAAACAAAAAATTTGTTCGTATACAATATTATATTTACGGTAAGTAATTGAAAAACTTCGAATTGTGATAACTAAAGTAAGTCGGCAGGCATAAGTATACACCTTTGATGTATTTATTTGTCTATATTTTATAAGTTCAATGTTTTTTCTATGTTTGCTTACTGCATTGTTCCTTACATTTAAAGTAGATTTACTACAAAAAAAAAAAAAAAACACGAAGACCGCATATCTGTGTTTATATATTTCGAACACGGCAATGAATGCATAAGCCATCTACTATCCATGCTACACATATATAGGGCTTTCTATTTGTCGGTGGAGCTGTATCGGAACTGCTCCGAGTTGCGCAGCACAGTTTTTGAGCGTTCTTTTTGCAAGGTGCATTTTGTAACGGAACAGCTCTATTTTCCCTTCTCCTTTCCCCTACTGCACCTGCTATTTACAAGGGGTGAACTGTTCCCGCATGCGCATTTTCATAAAAGCGGTAAAAAATTTAAATAAAAGTACCTATAACCGAAATTACCAGGCAAAAAATTGATTAAAATTTATGCCGCCATACTTAAGCCTTCAATATTTTTGAAAAACGTTGTAGAGGAATAATGGACAGAAAACAAAATCAAATTATTGTTAACCATTATTGTTAATAACTTTTGTTCATATTCCTCTCTTGAAACATTTATACAATAGCTGTTGCTTGTGATCGCGTCAAATAAGTTTAATTCTATGGGATCACTCATATTGCTTCTTTTTAACCTTTTTACAAACTCGTTCAAATCACAGAAGTTCAAATTCAACTTGATATTTGATACGACACACGATAATAATGATAATATACAGTTTATATGAGTTTATAAAATCTACATAGGTTATGTTGCATCAACTGCCATCTTACTTTTATCTACACCCGTTTGCACCCCGTTAGCACAAGTTAGTTCGTTTTACTTTGCATAAGAGTTGTTCCGGAGCAGTTTCAGAGCAACTCCTTGAGCCAAATAGAAAGCACTAATAGACTCTGTTTTATGCTGTAGGTCGTAAAATTAGAAAGTGTCGCTAGTGTACATCATTCAACACTTCTCTAAAGTGTCACTGTCAAGAAAGTGTAGATAATAACGTGCTCCTGTAAGATTTAAAATATAATAATACAATTATAAGTATATATGATCTGTCCAAATTTAATTGTTTCTTTAGAATAATGAGATTTAAATTGTAAGTATTAAATTAAATACATAATTATTCTCTACTTAAGAAAAGTCCAATTTCTCCTAATACGGCCGATTACCTCATTTGGACAATTTCTCGGTACCTGCCGCAGCAGGTAGTGGATAATCCCCGGGTAAACATCATTAGACAAATTCTACATCTATGGACAGACTATATCTAAACTGCAAAGTAATAGTAATGTATAAACATCTTCATCGCTCCTTTACTAAAAACTCCGTTTAACCTCTCAAACATAGCGACCACACACTTTATAATCTTCAGCAGAAGCAATTTAAGGTTTATTATTAAAATAAATAACTGCAGTTTCGTCTTAGAGCTATTGACGGTTTGAAAATTTCCCCCAGACATTTGTATACGACTACGTCAATCGCTCCAAAACGCGTCAGACGTTCCATAAAATACAAAACAGCACGATCGATCTAAATCCTAACAGCCGATGTCATCCAGCTCGTTCGTCTTGCATAGGTTCGAAACACTTTCGGTATTTACGATTTTTGTGTGCCAAGAATTCATTGTTATTATTATTGCCCATCCCGCACTATTTTTGAACGGCCTGCAGATGTGTTTACGCACGAGTCCCGTTGTTACGCGGCTCGGGACGGTCCTTCTGTTTGTAGCAGAATGGGGTTTGGAGAAGGCGGTTTCGCAACTCTCCAGAAATCAAAATAAACCATCCTTGACGCGTTTATTTCGTGTACGTGACACGTATTCGAAACTGTATTGTCCTCTCAGGAATAGTGTTTAGATTTCAGTTGCGGTGGGATAAAAAAGAACAGACTTGGCGTTTTTTTCTTTTGATAACGAATAGCGGTAAAGTGTAAGGTAAACATTCAATCTTTCGGTGCGTATGGTAGAGCGATCAGATTGGGTTAGATCCGGTAGTGGAAAGGAATTAGTCACGATTGTAATGAAAAAGAGAAATAGAACGGAATATAAACTAGGGAAAGGAATATAAACTCAACCGCACCTATGTATGTAAAGTTAAGGTGCTTGTGGCCCTTCCTCCTATACTCGTAGTAAAAAAAAAAAAATTATCTTTTTCCTTCGCCTACAAATCGTAATATCAAATCGTTACGACACAGTAAAATTTTATTTGTATATGCATACTATGTAAATGGAGTTAAAGTCAATGGGAAATGTCCCAGCATGTATCACATAAACAACATTATTTCATTTGGCTAAGAAAGAGTTGAAATACTGCTTTCCTCGCTCCTAATATGATTAACGAATTCCGTATAGTTCTGGATCGAAAACAGAAAAATGGCCGTGGCAGTAAAAGTTCTGAATTAATGATTTGAACTGAAACAGTTCTCTGTTTCATAGGAGAATCAGTTTAACGTGGATGAAGGAAAAGAAAATGTTGCTATTATATTGTGAGCTATAATTAAAGACGCACGTAATGTTTTTAACGATATTTCCTGTACCGGATTGTAATGCTGCCACATTATGTTTATTCGTAAACGTTCGTTGAACATGTGTTTATAATGAATTTTTATTTCAATTCAGTTTACATAAATGTTATTTTTTTTTGGATCGTTTCCAAATGCAACAATTTTCCTTTAAATAAATACCCTTATGCTGCAGAAAATACAGTTTAGAGACGTAGATAAAATAATTTGCCGTTCGTTTCATTCTCAATAAATATTTAAGAGAGTCACTAACCACTAAAAGAAACCTTCGTTTAAGCATTGATAAATTCCTTGTTACATTCTTGAATTTCACTTTGCTATGTAACTCTGCATAATTGCTTTTAAGTGGTCACATTTTATACATAATCCGTAACTTTTTAAATTTAAACAGAAAGAAATTCCTAGGAAAATTACATAATGATTTATTAAACGAATTAATTGTTTTTATAAAATTTGAAAGATTTAATATTGGCAATGGCACATACAAAAAAATAATTATTCGATTTGAATATAAATGCATTACATTGAATATAACATAACTTCCTATATAAGCAAGACGATATCATGTATTTATATTGGAGATAAAATTTGTTTAGTTTTCCAAACTCGTGAATTTGTTAGATGAAATATTTTTTTAATCCAAATGTAATCAGTATACTAAAATCATTATGAACATATAATACTTTCATCACAAAAAAAATAATTATTTTAGATTTGAGGAAACAGATTTTCTCAAATTAAATATTCCAAGTTAAGTAGAGAGACGAAAATATCGTTACGGCATTAGTTAAAATTCAAATTAATTTTTTTAAGCTTTCCAAACTATAAAAAAAAAAAAAACTACTCTACTGGAAACCATTATATTTATGCTTTAATAATTTATGTACATTTGATAGGAATATACAAAAGTATTATTTGAAGTATTACCATTACTTGCTTCAAAAATATCAGTGTATTGAACTGATGATACCTGCTTAATCTAAGCATTTCTACTATTCGCTGACTCTCAAGTATTATTTCAAAGCTTTTTAAACCAGTAATGCTTTAATATTAGTTAACACGTACGTACTTACCCTCGAATATTTTAATAGTAGCACCTGTCAATCAAAAAGTGACGCCAAGTAAAACGTATATATGGATATATATAGGGTGGGAGGACACACTTATACTACGGGTACGCTGCTGGACGGGCCATTGCTACAAATGCCCACGCACAGCATGCCACCCGAAATTATCTTCACTGAAAAGGTGAAAATCTCCATACCGAACAGAGACCAGGCACGTAGTGAAATCATTGCTAACGAAAACTGGTACACGGATGGATCCAAATCCAGCCAGGGGACAGGAGCCGGTATTTGTGGGCCCAGTCCCAATCAAAGGATATTCATAAGGCTGGGGAAACATACAACGGTCTTCCAGACAGAGGTATTCGCCCTTGCAGCCTGTGCAGAAATGATTGCAAAAGGGGGCTGCATGAGGAGGAAAATTAATATAATGACTGACAGCCAGGCTGTCATTAAGGCAGTCTCAAACCCTGTAACTAGGTCAAAACTAGTTAGGGACTGCAAACTATCCCTCAATGCACTGGCACGAGACAACACGGTGGCTCTGATTTGGGTGCCGGGACATGAGGATATAAAGGGCAACGCAATAGCCAAGAACTAGCCAAGGAGGGCTTCAGGAGACACTTCATAGGTCCAGAGCCCGTATGTGGGATTACTAAGGATTCCGCAAGAAGGGAGATCTGGACCTGGTTAGATAAAGAAAGTACAAAGAAATGGAGGTCGATTGAAGGTCAACTCCATACCAAAACGCTGATAGGGGATGGGGATGGTAGTTTCTCTGATAACCTACTCAAGTGCAGTAAGAAAGGAGTTAAAACCATTACTGGGTTGGTAACTGGACACTGTCCTCTGAAAAAGCATCTATACAACACAGGCCGTGTAAGCGAACCGTGGTGTAGAAGATGCGAACTACAGGAGGAAACGAGTTTACATGTAATCTGCACATGTGAGGAACTGAAAGGCAGAAATATTTCGAGAGAGATCTATTGGAGACCTCAGATCCTCAAGTTTCCACTGGGCAAGATACTGGGCTTTATAGAGAACACCAAGCTGCTTAAGTGGAAATAAGAGAATCAATAGGGATGGTACAATGAGCACCAAGCTCAAGTGCCCGGACATCAAGTGCCCACCCTAACTTGAATGAAATGAAATGAAATGAAAAATGGATATGCAAAACACCCCAAATTTTCCTAAAAAGCGGGAACCAATGACAGATAAGTTTTAGTGCAATAAATAGTAAAAAAAGTTAAAAGTAAATATTAAAAAAAATTTCGGATATAATTTACGTTATCGTATAAAAGAATATCATATACAATAAGAGAAATCTAAAAAATATATGACTATTTCAAGATTTTCTTTAGCATATGTGCATTAATTATTAGGATACATATAAATATCAACATCTTTGATCGAAATCAAAATGGCACAAAAATAAATTATAACCGACGTAAAAATAAAAATACTGCCAATTGCCAGTGACGCAAATTTTACGTTTGGAAAAGGTTCAAAAGTTTTAAATACAAATACGAAATAAATATCTTAAGATTACAAACAAAAGAATTGTTTGCCCATGTGTATACTGACCGACTATTTTTTGGCTTCAATGTATTGCACATAAATTTACTAAAATCCCGTTTCTCCGGAAACTTTGAAGTGAATCTACTTGGCAATGTTTTTACTATATCGTAAAACCAAATGATTCGTGTCAAATCAAAAGCAAATCGTCTATAATAATGTAACTTTTCTCCTCGACTTGCCGAAATTTTTAATCCCATTAAAGGTAATTTACTCTCACCTGGTAAAGTAATTTACAGTTTATATAACTTTAAAGATCAAATAAGGTGATATCAGCACATGCTTTCTTTAACGACGTAACACGCATTTTAAGTTCCTTAAAAGAAATTTTATAACCCGGACGCCCAAACTGCACGCGACATGTTATTAATAGATAAATAACCACCTTCAGGAGTGGAGGGTATACTAATTTCATCACCAATAACATGTGTTAGTAAACTCGTTTGGTTGGCTTCAATGTGCTTTTCATTTATTCGCAACACATTTATGTCTGTTTGTGTTTATTATCGTTGAAAGTACTTAAAACAAACAGGAATCGAAACATTTTCACCATACCACTAGTCTTAAACAGCACCACTTTGTGTTTACAACGTGCTGGCATTTTCGTAATACGCATTGTGATGCATTGCCAGCAGCCGAACTCTTTGAATTTCCCTATTATAAGAAACTGCTTATTTGTTCAATGGCAGTTCCATCTGCGGTTTCCTTAAAATAAAGAACGATTGTTCAAACGATATTCTTTTGTAAAACGGGATTAATTGATTGGTTAATGAGTTTCCCGAAAAAAGACGCTTTCACACTTCCTCCACTTTAGCATTACATACATCAAGCCTTCAATTAAAATGGTGTAGTAAACGGAAGAAGTAACTTCATGATTATTTCTGTACAAAGTGAAGATACGGTACAAATTCACACCCTCCAATAAAGCAGTAGTAAATCGGAATTTTATTACAGACAATTCTAAAACCGTGTAAGTTGTCTATATTACATGAAACACAGCGTCTATATTTTATAGCTTGTCATAACAATCTCAGGAAATGAAGATGCTACATACACCACTGTGCGGTCTAATAATAGTCCACAGTATTTACTACTCCTATATGTTGTACGTTAAATAAATATTCCAACCTCTAATGATAGCGAATTCCGTTCAATTAAAGTCGATTTACTATCAAAATTATAGGGCGTAATTTTAGTAGCCTTTATGATAAATAGCAGTATGTAATTACATCCTTTATGTACACGTTAGTAGTACATGTCCATGTAGTATAGTACATGGTTCAATTGAGGGCACTTCTATTTTTTTTTATGTTAGTAGATTGATTACAAATTAATTTCAAAAATATCAATAACACTACGTTACAAATTAAAAAAAAAATTAAGTACCCACTTCAATTTTTCCTGTTTATTTATCTATACAAATCGCTTAATAAGAACAGCTATGTACTTTTTTTCTATCACGTACTGTTTTTTGGGTACGGTAACTAATAATTATTAGTAAAAAGCATAAAAATATATACATATTGCTTTATTTAATTATTAATAATTCGATGAAATTAACAACAAAAAATTAAAACTAACGACAAAACTTATTTTTTTTTGTTAATTAGTCCCAAGCCTGGTGAAATGCGAGGGGAAGGTGGCTGGCGCTTCGCAATACGTATCTATTATGAAAAACTGAAAAATCGCGAATATCTCCAAAACCTTTGGAGATAGACACAATGACACTCGTATAAAATCGAAAGAAAATCAAATTTTACATCCATTTATGTAAAAATTGCTATACCATTCAATTTAAAAAAAATCAAGTTATCCAAGATTTTAGAGTTCGAAAATTACAGAGCCCTGTTTAATAATTCTGTAATGTAAACGCAATAATTTTAAAATAAAAGACGGATCTTTCTAACTTTCGTATTTCCGGAGATATTTGCAAACACCGCAGACATTGCAAATGTCATTTTTTTTTTTTTCGAAAAAACGTCATGTAATTCGGAAACGGTACAACTTAGCCCCAATGTATGCCTAACGTATTGATATTTAAATTTAACAACTAATCCAAGAATACAGTAATATACAGGGTGTTCCATTTAAAATTATAAAGTATCTACTTCCGGTAGTTCGCCATTACTGAAACTAATTTTAAAATGTGTAGAATATGATTCGAGCCAACATTTATTTGAAACATTTTTCCAAAAAAGCAATAATAAATCGGCTATGGACCGTTGCATCTTAAGCTGAACACACGGTATGTATATCAGGTAGAATATTTCAATTTGTCGTTACCAACACGAAGTGACATGTAAATATGGATATTGTATCTATGAGGGGATAAAATGTGAACTCTACCCCCATTGTAAATCCTAAGATTTTGTGCCAGAATCGGCATAGCCAATCTAATGCCATCAGTGTATACTTCAAAAACAAGACGTGATAGAAACAAAAAACATCCACTGCTTACATACTGTAACTAATTGAAAACCATAATAGTAATCAGTTTTTCAGGTACGAAAATCGTGTCACGCAGTGTAATCAGCTTGACAGATATACAATTGCAGTGTTGCCACGATAGCCAAGTTTCAGTGCATATCTTCAAGAGTTCTTTTTTACAGTGATCTAAATTTGTCATAATTTGGTTTCAAAACGATTTTTCCACTGTCAGGAATTTGGGAGAAGCAGCTCTTCAATTGAAAAAAGTTCCTACTAAACTGTGGCCTTGATAAAAAGTATGCGTAGAGCAGAACTATTTCCAATGAATGCATGCTTATTTTCGCTATTTTATTGGAATGTATAATTCTCACTCATTATTCGTATTGATAGTTTGGTGATGTGTAAAATTACTTATTTCCGTTAGCAACTATAACGGGCTACTACTTTTTTATAGCAATTTTCCCAGCATACCACGATAATATTAGGTTTCTTCTTTTTTCTTGAGGTAGCGGCTTTTTTGTTTAAGAGTAATTTAAATTATTGTCTTCTTCAGAAATTTTTTAAATACAATTTAATTTTTTATAATATTTAAAGACGACACAAAATATTTTAAAATTACTTTAAAATTCACATTTTTAAAACAATACTAACATGGTTATTTGTCACATACAATTATTAACTGGTTATGAAGCATATGTAACGGTAATATAAAAATGTTTCTAAGTTTCTTCTGCTTTGTATTAGAAGTTAAGGTTTAAAACATTTTACCCGTGAATAGCGATATAGTCTTATATTTTACCACCAGTTGAAGGTTCAAGAATATAATAATCGATTAATAAAAAAAGGGGAGTTATATCCAGAGACGAGAATTTTCACATTCGAAGACTTCATAGTATAGTCAAACATTATTTATTGGTCGAATTATCAATTAAGTACATAACTGTAAGTGCAATAATCTGTAATTATATTTGATCCAGTCTCGCTCTACTGCGCAAGCAGTCGAAGTAGTACAACAAATATATATGAGACCTACGAATAGGGTGCAATGCATTGTTTTGTGACTTCAGTAAAGCGTTCGACTGCGTTTCGCCTAAAATTTTAACAGATAAGTGACGTCATTGCGATTTTGTGGAGGATAGCTACAACTTATGCAATCATACCTAACAAATAGATATCAATACGCAGTCAAAAATGGTGTGAAGTTTGCAAAGGGAGTACCGCAAGGTTCGGTTCAGGGCCCTATCCTATTTTTAATTTACTAGATGAAAGAGTAGCGTATCAGAGGATATTTTAAGAATGACATACTTCGATTTCATTCGAAACTTTGTTATGGTTTGTTACTTTGGGGCCATTCAGCCCATATTAAAAGACTATTCAATATTCAAAGAAAAGTGATGAGAATTATTGGTAACTTGTTTAGAACAATCGTTTAGACAATTAAAAATATTGATACTACCGTTGCAGTACATACTACAGTGTCTAATATATGTAAAGGCGAATTCACGTTTATGCAATTTCTCGCCGCAATTCGTATTTGAGTAAAAATTGTATGCAATTTAGTATTCATATTATGCAATTCTGAAATAATTCTGAAAGAATTGCATAATCTGAATACTAAATTGCATGCAACTATTATTATTTAAATAAGAATTGCTGTGAGAAACTGTATAAGTGTGAATTCACCTTAAAACAGAATATTGCTAAATATACTACAAATAATGAGATTTATTCCTGCGATACACGTTTCTACAGATATAAAAATAAATTTTATACAAGATTGACTAAGACTAGGGCGGGAACAGACAACTACGGCTCTTTTATATTTATAATAAGCTGTCTACCAATCTTAAAAATATGTCCCTTAAGGTTTTTAAAGTTACAATGAAAAATATACTTGCAGATAAGTGCTATTACTTCGTTTATTAGTACTAGTATCTTCTTGGCTTGCAAGAAGACCGATTATTGGAGAAGAAAGACTTAGATAGAGAAAGCCTAAACCTGATGAAGACTGAAATATGGAAACTAGTCGCTGCTTGAGAATATTTCATAGTAAATACATTATCAATTAGAAAGTACCTATATTTTAGGTTTTTTTATTTATTCTACACCTAATTGTGGACATTCAAATAATCAAAAGAAAAATGTTTTATTTAAATTTTTTGGAGATTGTCTTGATTTCGACAGTTAGTCAATAGCATGAACATTAAAAAAGAAAAGCTCTCCGATCTTGAATATAGCTTAAATGATAAGAATTTATAGGAATTACTTAACCTATGTAGCTAACTCTTTTACAAGTCTAAGGGCATTAAAGATTAACGATTTTTTATTTAATATAAACAAATTTGAACAACAACATTGTTTTAAAATAACTGGGTAAAAGCCACAAACTTAAAATGTTTAGGAAGGAAATTCTCAGGAATGAATGTTTCAATTTTTTGGAAATTACCACGCTACATATAGTTGTCACTACTACCAAATCCTTACAAATAGTTGCAGATTTTTTAAACCCGATTCTTACTGATTCCATCCATTTTTCCAGTAGTCATAGAATAAAATTGTCTAATTTATTTTTAATTATATCTGTTTAAAGTTGCATCCGCTGTTAGAAACGAAATCTTCTTTTTAAATTATTTGAATTATTAAAGTAGCACTATTATTATAAATTTTGAAAAAAAGAACAGTTTTTTTTTTTTTTATAAAATTCCATCACTAATATAGGCCATAAAAAATTAAACACAAAAGCGCGGACCATAACAAAGAAAAATGTGCAAGAGAATCTTCTCCGATAGTTCACCCCAGACAATCGGGAGCTCACACACACTTAATCACACTACGTAAATAAATAACGTCTAGCATGGACCCGCACAGATGTTTTGTGACTTTATGGTAGTAGAAGTGCTTGCAACACCAAAATCGTTGCCCTACTTGACTTGAAAGTGGTTGTAGAGCGTTGTTGCAGGCACACGCAGATGCACGCGTCGGCCCAAAGCGTTTCCAAGTAATTATGCCCCCGGATGTTTATTTATAACTTCCCAAGACTGTATTCATCCACGTATATTGTACATCCAGGGAAATTATCAATATTGTTATCTTTATGGTTCCTTTTGGTTTAATGTTTGACCAGAAAACTTGTTTGCTTCGAGATGAATTGGTTTCCTGGAATAAAATCCAATAAACGTTTTACGGCCTATTCCAATAAAACTCGTTGAAGAAATATTTTGTTTAGATAAGGATCACGCCAGAGTTTTAACACTTATGTACTTACAAACCTAGCAAACGAAATTTTTCTAAATAGTTTCCAGTATTAACAATAAACAATACGTTCTACAAAATTTGTTTATGAAAATGAAGTAGAATGGATTTTCGCCGATTCGTTTATATTAGGATTGAGTTTGATTCTATAAACATGCAATTCTTGTAGTAACTTAATCAGATTACAGTGTTATTTTTATCATCGACAGTTGAAAGGAAAACGATCGAAGAAGCCATATAATAATGGATGTCGAGTTCAGCAAGTGAAAAACAATAACCACCTAACAAGCTCGCATTTACACATTCTATTTTAAAGCAAGCAACATATTTTGGTGGTGGCAAATTCTCATAATTGTTTAAATTTTATAAAGCTATTTCAAAAAAATATAAGTAGAAATATATATTATACACTGCCCATTTATATTTCGAGAAACAATTACGGAAATGAACTAACAATAGCTGTGTTCGCAGAGGAATCACAAACTAGTCAGAGCCAATCATATACCGTGAAGTCAGTCAGAAAACTGTTTCGGATTTCTTTGAGCCAATCGAATCGCGTCTGACTAGTTTGTGATTCCTCTGCGAACACAGCTAATACTAGTAACAAGTAATAAATATATCAGTCAGCATCTTAAGGTTGCCAGCAGTTGAACTGCCATTTGGTGTAGATTTAATGAACGGTTCTACAAGGTTGATAACTTAAGGCTGATTATCACTATCATCGGTCAGGTCACGGTCAGATCAAATATTGTTACATGCATTTTATATTGTGTGGCTGTGACTTGACCTGCACTCTAATGTGAATTTAACAATATGAAATGAATGTTACAATATTTGATCTGACCGTGACTTGATCGGGACTTGACCGATAGTGTGAATCGGCCTTTAAATGTAGAAATATTTTTTCCTTTATTTTTATAGCATGTAACATACAATTTTTCTATTTTCCTCCAGCAATATTTATCATGGCTTGGAGTAGGAACAGCTTCACAGCTATCATTTGTTTTTGTTATTCCAGAAGTCATGTTTCTTTAGAATTTATTGCCCAATTAATTTAAATGACGATTCAATTGTTTATTGTATGCTATAGTTTTAATTTTGACCGGTGTGAACTTGGCAAGCAACTTGATTAAAATATACTATGTAATACAGATGTTACTGAAATCAATACACAGTAATCTCGTTTATTTCCGATATCTACATAATACCTAAAGCAACTATGAGGTTATCTATTACCTCATCAGCACTTGAACGCCCTTGGCTTAGGGTACCGAGCCGCTGAGAAGTGTTGTCCGAATGGTCACCCAACCAACAACTGGTATCGCATATTGCTGCTTGAGGTTATCTATTACTATACAGGATGTATCAAATAAACAAGTAAATTTTGCTTGGGTGTTAACTACACGACATATAAAGCACAAACCCGCCGAAACCGGATTTCATCATTAAAAAATAAAAAAAAGTAGTCCGGGCCTGGTGCAAGGAAACATCATGTTAAGCACCCGCTAAACGTGGTATTATATATAAATACATTGCACTCATTTAGTATATTCTTAATGGTATGGCTGAATGATAGTGGTATGTGGAGGTATACTCGGGACAGCATTTAGGTTGGGCACAGGTGCGGCTCTAGCCCACGGCATTTACAAAAATTTTTTTTTCTCGTTAATGCTTACAGATAGACCCCCTGTGCATTAAGACTTTTTGATTGTATATGATTACAGTTGCTACCTATTATTATATTTACCTCTATATCGGATACACCCTGTATATTAATCTCATGCAAAGAAACTGTGTTCGGTGCAAGCTATCTAGAAAGAATACGTTACAGTGCATACTGATATAAGTAAATAAAGCTTTATGGCAATCTGATACAAGACAATATGATTTTTGGTTTCTTTTGATACTGATTAGTTACTACGAACTGCTGGCGGTAGTTAAATGCTACAAAATAGCAGATTGCATCACTATTATTCTGTATTGATGATCTTAAACCTGTGTTGATTTACTGATTTAGAGAGTATTTTAATTTTTAGTGTAACACTACAGTTACTACCCACATTCATAGCGTAAATTTACACACCCATACAGGTACATTTTCACCTACCTTTATAAATGATAAGTACTAACGACCTAATAACTTTATATGCCCATATAAATAAAAACAAATGGGTTTATAATACGAATTAGATTTTCTAATGATCTCTCGATGCCTTATATGCATGTAAGAACGCATGCATAATCGATAATTTGCAGCACTCCAATGCACATTGTAAACGTTTTGCAACGATAATAATCTTCTACCCATACAATCTAAACGACGCATTCGTCTTAACGCCCAGTAATTAACCAAGTAACAGTATGTAAATGAAGGCATATATGGTGAATTCACACTACATTTGTGACGTAACGAGCCTCCTTAACGAGTTCAATTGAAGCACTGAACTTTGGATAATAAAATGAAATAAAGCAACACAGTGGGTCCACTATCTATCTCGACACTTGTCCTGCAAAGAATACGTCGTTTTAATCAATCCTCCTGACGTACACTGGATGCAGTTGATAAGAGGAAGGAATCCTCATCGTTAATTTTACGTGCAAAGTTTTTATTTGTGGCAAATTTGTTTTTTTTTTTTAAAGAAATGAGTTTACCCTGAACAAAAGATCGAAACGGGGTTGTTAGTACATTAAGAAATTGTAAAAATGCTTCAGGTGAGAAACTTAGCTTTGGACAAAATAGTAATAAAAAGAAGATGTTGCAAACTTCAAAGTTGAAATTTGAAATTTTGTGCTTTTAACTTGAATTCACAGGAATTGACAATAAATCCTAATAGCACGAATGGAATATTACACTTTGTATTCTATGAATCGCTACTTCATTTACGGTGCTATCCGTGTAGATTATTGCGGTAAGACATGTGCAAAAACGTTTTGTTTTAAAACACTTTACTTAAAAGTCATAACCTAGCAAAGGTGATGTTACACTGGGATCTAAGAGAACTATTGTGTCCCCTATTCTTGCTGTTTTACAGCTGGCCTTCCAATCCTATTCCTTTCAGAAAGTGTAGGATATGAGAAAACGCCAGGTTAGGTAAGTATCCCTCTTTGATTTCACATGCTCTTAGATGCAACCTTGAGTTGCACAGTGCTACGTAATTAAAGAGGAAATGGATGGATGTTTTATTCTGTTCCCAACAAAATCTACATTCAGATTCCTTTGCGGGTCCAAGCTTACTCCATTGGTGTAAGATCAGGAAATCCAGCAGCAAATTAAATGGACCATCTCTTCCCATCCACTAAACTGGGACAGAACACCCGCCTAATAGTAGTAACAAGAAATCAATAACAAGAAAAACCTCCAAAAACGCACATTAATATTTTAATTTAAATCTTGATGAAATATAGAACAATAATTTGTTCATCATAAAAAAAAATCATACCAAACATTCAACTACAACTAATTTAAGTGAATTCGCTCTCTTTTTTTTTATTAATATTTAAGAAAATCTACTGGAACAATGACTCAAAACTATGAATAAATTTTAGAAACAATCCGAACATTTTACTTTAATCCTTTTTTTGCAAGAAGGAAATATTCTTGTAGGAGCGAAATTTATACTATACGGAATTCACCAAAACAATCCACGAAAAGCAATGAAAATTGCTAAATTCAAACATGAAAACAAGGACTTAGGTTGTTTCTGAAATAAACTCTGCAATTGGAAAATACTTTTTATCGCAATTCAAAATGTATGCTATAGAAAACTAGGAAACGTTAAAATTAGGAGTTACAAATATGACAGTGACAATATACTGTAGTCAAAAAGATCTATTGCATCCCCTATTGTTGCTGCCTTACAATTAACCGTCCAATGCTATTTTAAAAAGTGCAAGATAGGGGAGACACGCAGGTTAAGCAAGTCTCTCTCTTCGATTTCACATGATCTCAAATACAGCACCTTGAGCTGGAACGTGCTACACAATTTGAGAGAAGACGTGGGGTGTTTCATCCTGTTCCCCATAGAATCTACATTCGATTTTTTTTTGCTGTTCTAAGCCTAGACAGATGTTCCGTCAGTTTTCAACACTTTGACAGGATTTAATATGGGAATATTGTTTCTACTGGTAAATCTCTTCTGGTCATGGGGTCCCAGAAGATTTTGGTTGCCTTATTCTCTGTGGATTTTTCAAATAATTGCATTTTCACTGTTCTACATCACTTTCTAGTCCACTCAGTATTATACTGCTGCTTATCCCACGGAGAATAAAATAAAAAGGAGGGTTAGCTTGTTACTTTTGCCTAGCTCGTTTAATTTTTCTAGCCATTCCAAGACGACCTTACATATGAACTCAGCGCCTGCATGAGCCGCTCGACTATCATATATTATGATAATCTCTTGCTTTCGGTAATCTCTATCAATATTAAACTGGAAGAATCGTTCAATGGCATATATTTCTGGTATTTGCTCAAGCTTTCGAATTACATGGTTCTAGGCTTTTAGTTTCCTATCCCAGTACCATTTGCCATTTTGTAGTTATCCGCAATCCATTTGATGATATTTATATTTAGTTTCACGTTGGTGTCTTCATTTCTCTCGATCTTGTTTTGGTAAGCTTTGGGGTAATTTCTTTCACAAAGCTGTTTTTTTTTTGACTTGTCATCCCGTGGTATGGCTTTGTCACCTTCAGGAGATCGAAACGTATGTCTAATCGTTCCCTCCTTGATAATTTTGGGTGTGGTTCTTTTGGGCACGTCCTCCACTAATATGTGGTGAGGAGTAAGATCCAATACCATTGCAATAGCTACTGTTGGGATACTGTTATAGATATGAATGCTACTCTTACTTTTTAATTAATACTCGCAATAGTTAGTTATTTCGCTCCAAGCTATTGACACGTAAGTAATAAGCGGTCTCACTATTGCTGTTTATAGCCAAAGCAGTATTTTTCGGCATTCTCAGTTTCTTGTTGGCAAATTTCTATACATAAAGCAGAATAATATTAGAAAAGGAGTACCGACCGGAACTTCGTTGAAGAATAAACTAAGCTGTATGGGTAATACGGTCTTTAAAATAAAACTGCTAAATAGCCTCAATAATTCGTCATATATTTATGACTTCCTCAGGAGGACATCTACAAAATTTTTATCAAACATTCTTACTTTGGCCTTCTCTGAAAATACTTCTTATAATATTAAAGATACTTTCACTTTTGTTAGTACTATTAAAGGAATGATCATACCTGAAAATTTTATGTTGATATCTTTGGATGTTGTGTCATTATTTACAAATATTCCAATAGATTTAGTAATTGATATTCTGATACATAAATGGTCTTTAATTGAACCACATACTACAATTTCGAAAGATAATTTTATACTATTATTACGTTTTGTTTTGTAATAATTGTTTATTTCTTTTCATGAATAAATATTATCTACAAATTTTTGGTACACAATGGGTTCCACAATTAGTCCAATTTTTGGCAATGATTTGTTATGGATTGTTTATTAGATGCTGTTTATACCTAAATTACCTTTCAAAATTCCATTTATTTTTAAATATGTTGATGACTTATTTGTTCAATACCTAATGATAAGGTAGATTTCTTTAAAGATATTTAATTCGTATAATAATCATTTACAATTTACTGCTGAATTGAAAATGATTGTATGTACCTTTTCTTGATACCAAAGTTATAAGATCAGAGAATAACATTAATCATTTAGATTGGTATCAAAAACCAACATCTTCTGGTAGATTTATTAACTTTTACTCTAATCATCCTATAAATCAGAAATATAATGCTGTGATTGCTATGAAAAACAGAATTACACAAATTAGCGACACAAGATTTCTTAACGACAATTTAAAAAATTATTTAAAATTTTTCCAATAACGCTTACCCTAAAAATATTCTTTCAAAATTAATTTACTCTCCAAATTCCTTACATGAACATATAAATACTAATACAACTACCACTTTTAAATATTATAAATTACCTTCGTAGAGGTTTTAACTAATAAAGTAATTAAACATTTTAAAGATTTTAATAATATCAAAATTGCGAAGTATTAATATAAAACCATAAGAACAATCTTTACAAACTAAAGACAAGATACCAATTCTGGACCAAAGTGATTGTGGTATATAATATTCCTTGTCGTGATTGTCAAGGTTGTTATTTGGTCAAACTTCTCAAATGATAAAGAATAGAATAACCCAACATAAAAGTGATAGTCGTATAGGTAAACGTTCTGTGCTTTGTCTTTACATTTTCAAAATTTAGACCACAATTTTAATTATGATAATACTTAAAATTCTTTGATGTGAAAGTAATTACAAAAAGCGGTTATTTCTAGAAATGGTTTCATATTAACAGTAATCAAAATTCTATTAATTTCAAAACGACACAAATCAACTCAACCATATTTACTGCAACATTTTAAAAAATACATAGTAACATTACCTTGTTTACAAAAATGTTTTTTGACTTTTAAAAATTCTAAATTTGAAATACGTTTAATTTGATTATTATATTTGAACTTTGTAAGTATTATTTTAAATATTGTATTACTATTGTTTCATATTTTTTGTAATATTGTAGATGTCCTCCTGAGGAAGTCATAAATATATGACGAAATATTGAGGCTATTTAGCAGTTTTATTTTAAAGACCGTATTACCCATACAGCTTAGTTTATTCTTCATAAATCAGAAGTTAGAAACAGACTGTTAGTGCAGTAATACTATTCATGCAGAAGTAACCTAAGTGCACCGCTTAAGCTGTTTCTGCACAAAATGGAAATTAGTGCTTAGCTGATTGAGATTCGCTCTCAGACTAAAGATCTGGTCGAAACGTGGCTGATAAATATATGTAACGGCGCCTTTTTTTCTCATCAATTATTCAATTAGGTTATTTTTTGTTTAAAGCCATAGCTTTTGAAACTATATGTTAGCATACACAATTCTAAATGACGCCAATATGACTTATTGTTAGTTTGTTTCAACAATAACCAATTCATATGTAATTGATAGATGTCGAGTGTCAGATCAATACTGTATATCTATACTATTGCTTTTCCCTATAGCTAGCATATTTCACCTCACAAAAGTGAAATGACCTGAGCCAGGCCGAAAAAAGAACGACACAAACATCACAAACTTTAGTCTGTTGTACTTTCGGAATTTGTTTTGGATTTAAATAAAAACAAAGAAAACAGACAATTTAAAATTCCGCATTTAGATTTCATATTTACATAAGTTTAATTATAGATTAAAAACAACTTCATTTTCTAAATATCGGCCGAAGCAATAAACACTAAGCTAGTTTTTCTGAAAAGCGAAATTTTCTCGTAAAACAGTTTTTTTTATTCTCACAAAATTAATAACAAGATTCCTTTTCCTCTCGTCAACTTCCTGAGGAGGCACACTATATATAGATACATATAAGTATACCTAAGACAACTTAGATTGTTGGACACTATTTTTGAGTATCAAAGAAGCCAAATTACGGCTAGAACGCATTTGTGAAATAACAGCACTGTAACTTTGGTGCGTGTGGGCCTTGCGTCTTGCTTGATAGACCACGTGACCAATATATCCAGGACGTATTGAGTTAATTGAGTGCAATTTATTACAGGATATGGTGCCGGCGCTAACAAGTATTAAAATAAACGCGCCTATGTGCTGAGAACCATTTGAATTAATATTGGAATATCTATCTAATTTGGAGGCGACAAAATATCTATATAGCCAGTGTCCAAGCAGTGATTTCACAGTTCTGAGCGGGTATAAGCTGCAAAGTAAGTAAGCAAGTAGTGGTTTTTACGATCTTAAAGGCAAAAGACAAATAAAAATGTAATTTGACATAATGCAAACAACGTTTTGCGGTACTATCATAAAGGCGCTTTTTATCATTGTAAAATAAATACAAAGCTGTAAAATAAATTCCAAATGGATTTGCGGTGGTCTGCGACAAGCGGCCTATAACTTAAAGAAGTCGTTCTATTTATTTAGTTTGCTTTATACTTGAACAAAAATTTAAACTAAAAGGTATACAAACTTATCTAGACTTTTTTTAGACGTTTTAGACGCTAACATATACAGTTTTGGCACAGCCATAACTTTTATCATGTAGCATAAAACATTAAAACAAAACATATGTGGCCATTCTAACTTCCTAGTGATGGCATCATTTAGAGGATATAAACTTACGAAATTTGGCACAAACAAAAATTACTTAATCGTGTTGCAAGAGCACGAGTAGGCAAAACATAAGGGAATCTGAAAATACATCGCCGTTATTCGAAGAAAAAAAAATGACAATTTATCAGTGATACCGGCATTACAAACCCAATTAATAATGAAGATGAAAGGCATACATACGACTTTGGTTCGTTAAGGGAAACAATGTATCACTCGAGGACAGTGCACTAAAATTAATTGGGTGCATCTGCCAACTACTTGTGGTTAAGTTTCCTTCTTCTGCTTTAATATACAAAAGGCAAGAAGTACATGCACGCGATGATTTCGCGTGACATTTACTATCAATAAAACTGATCTAACAGACCTGATGACGCTAATCTAAATACAGTTGAACTTCTTGTATTGTCAGTGTACTTTTTTTCTTCATATCTCCGCTTAGATCGGTATAGTCGCTTTATTATGGTAATTCTTAGAAGTGTACAGGACACTTGCAGCAAGTGAATGAAGAGATCGGTACGATATTCGCGAATGCAGTCAGTTTCAGACGACGGGACATCTGGTGATATTTTGAGAAATTGGGATCAGGGATGCTACGTAGATTTCAGAGGACGCATATGGTGTAAAATGAATTAAAAACATTCGGCATTATAGGTCAGTATTCAATTGGCCAATATGTGATCTTTATTTAGACATTTTGTCCCGTAGTAATTTTGTCAACAGCATCTTAATCTCAAGTTAATGTGTGAATATAAATTCGCACTGTACAAAATTTTTATTGTCGTAAATGTCTGTTTAGCATGGGCAATCCGACAATGACAATTTTTACCGTTGAGGATATAGAGTGACCATTTAATATGAAATCAATTTAATATTAAGAGAATCAATACAAAAAATGCTTCGGATCGAAGTGTTAACTGATGGAGATTTGTAGAATGGCAATACATATATGTATTACGGGTTGTCTTAAAAATATTTGTTCATAATTCGGAAGATTTGTATGAAAAAAAAAAATACTGTGTACATTTGATAGAAAAGGATTGTTGTCTTTTCTCAGAACCTAATTGCAATAGAGATAGATTGGAAATTGCAAGATCACTGTTCCATTCAAAGCTGGAAAAACCATTTCACAAAAAAAAAACAATGTTTTTGGGCTATAAATTTAATTTTCAAATACACTGACGGGCAAAAAACCGGTGAGCTTAAAGAATCACTAAACACTAACACATTTATTAATTTCCAATAGAGAGGGATCCCCGGCATGAAGAGAAAAGATACAATGTAAAACCAAAAATTAATTTAATTAGAGAAATATAACGACCATAGTAATACATTTTACTTTAATTACAAAAACTGAAAAATGACAACTTTTAACAACTCTAAGCACTAACACAAATTTCTTCGAATTCTTCTAAAAGTAGGGGAAAAATCAAACAAGGTCTAGATCCTCACAAAATTCTTTAATATCACACGGCCGGTTTCGCTCTACCCGAGCATCCTCAGGCCAGAATTTAAAATCAGTTAAGAATGGTCAAGATTTTAAAAATAAAATAAAATTAGGAAGTTGCTACATGTAAATAGTCGAACTTTATGTAAAACTTGTAACGAACAGACATTAAATATAGAAATACACCAATATTTAAACAAACCTTTAAAATTATTTAAAATAAATGTAAACCACTCAGAATGTAAAATGAATTTTATATTCTAAAAGTATTAATCATAGCTCTTGCAAAGTTGCTGGCATTCATGGACGACGACGAATACGCCTCTGGAGTTTAATTCAAAGAGTTCTATCGGATTAAAATCCGGAGTTTTTGCTGGCAAAACAATTCCAACTTCATTAAGGTACACACTAATGGCTATTGCCGTGTCTGATTTGGTGTTGTTATGCGTTAAAGCAAAGCCACCTTTAACAAAATAACAAAATGGGTTCCTTGCAGAATACATTCATTTTCATGCCATTGTCGAACATGTTTTGCGTGATAGCGCAATGCCCACCCTAGAAAACTCATTGCCCTCCTTATAAAAATCCTAAGAATATTTAATGAGAAATTAATCATCTAAAAATTTTGAGAAAAAAAAAGAACGTATCACAGCCTCCACTCCCTCCTAGGCAAAAACTCTAACTGTCCGATGCAGTATTGAAGAAAGATCATTAAGTAGAGTTATCACAATCAACGACCTTGGTGTTACTTTTCACCTGGTATTTGACTTTCTTAGTTCTTTTTTTAAGTTTAACTATTAATTAGATCGAAAAGGTGTTGCATGGAAATAATCAAGCTTAGGCCATAAAGCAAAAAATCAGTTTGGTAAGAGTTTTTATTCATTGCTTAGACAATTCTTTTTGTCAAGGCAATGAATGTTAAAAAACTGAAATTCTTTTGCTTCATGGCCTAACCTTGGTTATTTCAACAACACCTTTTTGATCTAATTAATAGTTAAACTATCAAAAACCACTAAGAAAGCAGTTCCGTCATTGGGTGCAAGTGGGGCAAACGTCATTTCATCATGAATCCATGAATGCACGAAATAACGAATCACATATCATATTTGTTCTTTGTTGTATGTTAATAATAATGTCACTAATGTCATCCATTTTTAACTTTTTAACTTGACACTTTGTAGGTTCACAACAATTATTAATTTCAAAACTTTTATGATTAAAAATTAAACTTGACAGATTACTTCTTAAAATAAAGACTGTTTTAATGACATTATTCTTTTAAAATTAAATATATTTGCATTTATTATCAATGTGTTTCTTTGTTTTCTTAATTTTTCGTTTAGCAAAGCACTAAAACATCATTCCCATGCGGACATAAATTACAAAATTTTAAATTTTAATTTAGATGAGATATCTTAAATATAATTAAAGAGCATTTTTTAGGATAAAGGGGATCACAATAAACTAGAAAATATAGAGAATAGAAACAGACTTATATTGCCACGAAAATCCTATAATCTAATCTATAATGTGCAGCTTTCATTCTTTGGCGCCAAAAATCCTCGTTTAGTCTAATAAAATATTTTTAAAAATTTCATTTAATAACGTAGATATATGCAAACATTTATTAATTCTATCATAGTTAAACACATGGAAATATTTCAAAAACATATTCTACAGTTTATATATGGACGGATAGATTTCAATGGCAGCCAGTTAGTAGCCGGCTAGTTTTTGCCACAGGAACAGTGTCTCTGGCACAGGAAGATGAGGTCTAACGTACACAGGTATCTAAATATAAGCCACTATGCGGACTTGTTCTTGTTTCGTCATTTACTCACACGCACACAGAAAAGCGCGGTTTAGACGCACGCAAATACACACACAGATATACAGACACGCGTTGACGCTCGCAGCTTCTCGGCCGGGAATTATCGCCTCCGAATGTAGGTTAAGAAGCACAATTTAATGGATGAATTTAGAACACACCGGACCATTCGATATACGGAAAGCCTGTTTTGTTGTTTATTCTCGTTGCGTATTGACAGTTTTTTTGAACGTATTATACACGTAAATACACGTTGACGGTGTTTGTTTGGTCTGGTAGGGCTCTTACATCGTTTGATGAGTAAATTGGAGAGGAAAAAGATACATAACATAAATCCGGCGAACGGTTTAATTTCCGCAGAAGTTTCTTCCTTCGAATTCCGCACTTACTTGCTTTGGGCTTTAATAGATTTGTTAGATCTCGAACAAGTTGAGGTTAATTGTATAAAGCTTTCAAGAAATTAAACGAATCTTGGTCTTTTATATCAAGCTTAGTTTAGTTTTATTACCATTAATAATAGAATTTCAATTGCAATGGTTAACCTAAATTTTATTAGATCAAATGGAAAGGACTTGCGGTTGAAGTATTTCCAAGTTAACCTCTAAGAATAAGATCATCGTGTTTGCGGAAACATAAACACGGTAAGTACAGTAGTAAATGCTACCATTGCTTTGGCAATAAAATAATATTTTGATTTAAACAAAAAGTATGAGGTGAGCTCAGATATCGATTTTTTATATAGGTACTATAGGATAGATAGCTAAGAAAGACGTTTAAGGCTAAGATATAAAAGATCTGCTTTTAGGAAATGAGACAAGCAAATATTCTTTTTCTTCGACATTTTTAACATTGTTATATAAGCTGACGTTAGGGTGAATGAATGAAATGAATGAAGCTGACGTATATCCACCACTTTTTGCTCCAACAGTCTTCGTTTATAGTATAATAAGTCTCAACTTTGAAATTCTAGAAGGGTGAAAGTATTAAAAAAAATAATATAAACTTATGCGCCAAAAAAATTGCAACAACTCGAAGGTCAGTCACAAATGCTGAAATCTTAACAAAACAAGCTGCATGTAATAAAGTAGCTGATAATTCCTATCTATCAAAACTTCATACAACGTAAGCGGAAAGCAACAATTCTCTCCTGGCCTGTTCGTCGTCTCCGGACTTAAATCCAATCGAGTATTCAGGAAGTATTGCAGGAACTTCGTCTCATCTACAGCAAGCCTGCCGATGAGATCCTCACAAAGATGCCATTGATTCAGAGCATTCCTCGCGAGAGTTAGACAGTGCATAAAAAATCGTTGGGATGTGACATTTGTTGATAATTTTGTTGCTAAATTGTTGGTATATTCTTCTTTTTAAATTGTTATGAATTATTCTACTCGAAAACTAGTAGTATTATGAATTTAGTACTTGAACTTGCCAAAATTTTCAGCTTTGTAACCTCTGCTTCTTCAAGGTGCTCTTGCATTTTTTTGGCACGTAGTTTTAGTGGTAGGTCTACACGTGCATATTTGTATAAAAGTTGTGGAGATTTTACATTAACCTAAGTTGAGTTTACATTCTGTTATACTGAGATGAATATGAAACGAATGAATATTTCTTCCTAATTTAGTTTTTGTACGCATACTGATGGGCAATGTATTTTTTTCTTTCAATTTATTCACTCTTATTCCCTTTTTTTCGCTTTTTCTTTTACAGCCTCACTCCATGTCTTCCTCAGTCTACCCCGAGTATTCTTTCCTGGCAGTTATGCTTAGTATATGCTTTCGCTGAGTCTATCATTAGTTATAGGACATATCAAACATTTGCTCATACGGCAGATATGTTCTATCTATCAAACTGCCTCTTAAACTTGTATGCTCTTATATTTAGTTGCTGCCTATACACTTCATTTCGTTTTTATCCCACCTTGTCTTGCGTGTATTTTGTACAGGAAGCTCATATCTATTGCGTTTAATTTCGATAGGTTTCGCTAAACAGTGATAGAAATGTAATAAAATTTATAATTCTGGCTTTACAACAATACTTAATTGCCGACGAACTTGAACGAATAAGCATCTCCTACTTTGTGAGGTAAACTTCTTTCGTAGTACAACAAGTTAACATTAAATTACGGATATTTGTAACTTGTGATGCTATTTAAGTATCTTAACTTGTGAGTTTAATTTATTTTTATTTGATAAACATTTTTATTAAATCGGACCTGCATCTCTCTGAACCATTTTGTGTTAAACATTTGAATAAGCATTAATGTCTTTTATTTCTGATGGTACTTATTATTGTATATGAAATGAATAAAGAATTATATTCTATTCTATCAAAACATTATGCTATATTTATTATTATAAGTTGCATTATGTATCTATGTGTCATGGGTTTCTTACTTGCGCAAGAGTAGTTTTTTTTTAAATTATTTCAGCAGATCTGTGGCAATCTATGCAACGATAATAGTAAGTAGTGGTCGTACATTAATGAACATAGTGGTAAGATTCTATATGCATATTACCTACAACGCCTATAAGTGCATCTGTAAGTCTGTAATTATATGTACTTACATGCTTACAGATAATCTTATAGGCGCTACAGATATGTATAGAAGGCGTGCTTAAATTATCTTAAGCTAATGTAGTATGTTATCTAATATAATAATAAAATAACTAAATAGATATGCATAGTAAAGTAATGAACATTCACTAGATAATACACACATCAATTTTCAGTTTAAAAGTTCTATTTGTGTAGCCGAAACAAATTTGAGAGAACAGAATATATTTTCACATTAAATATTACTAGCCTTACAAATAGGGTAAAACTCTCAAAAAAAAAACATTCACCTGGTGGATTTTGTACCACATCAAAAATTCTTCGATATTTTTTTTAGTATAAATGGATTTGGAATTAAGCACTACTATAATTTAATGTAACGAACTGATTTTACACTTCGCGAATGCGAATGCAATATGTGCACTTACATTCGCGAATGCGAATATATAACTGATTTAGTTATTACACGTCATCTATTAGTTTTCAGTTACAACTATACGCAACAACTTGCATTAAGCACACGCAGAAATTAAATTTCTCCATCACCGCAGCAAACAGCCAAGTACATCAATCGTTCGATTTACGTCTTCTTGTCAATTCAAGTTAGTTTTTGAAGTTATTGATGGTTATTCTAATTAAACTGCAAATTTGGCTCCAAAGATTTTTTTAGGATTTCATGAATTGATTTAGTTTTCTTTCTAAATTTAAGTAACTTTACCTGTAAAATGAATTCGATATTCGCAATATTCGATATTTTTCGATGCGAATATTCAAAAATGCGATATTCGTTACCATATATACTAATGCTTAATTGGTAAGAAGAATGATTTTCAGTTTTTATCTATATTTCTTTAATGGATATTATAGGAAAAACCAAATTTCTTCGACATAAAAAAATTTCTTGCGAATACAAAGAATAAAGAAAGTTTACGTGTCTGTAACATATTTATTACCACAGGGTATCTTACTTATATACGATATTGCAATGAATAATATCTTCCTTTTACAGGTGACTTAACCTACAATTTACATCCCCGGAGCAACTCTTTTCGCTTTGACTTTAGTTGCTTTTATCTTTCAAAATAATATAATCAGAGTCGTATACATAAATAGAACACAGTATGCGCAACTTAATATTTATTTTACTCTGAACTGCATAGTAATATACGTATGTTTCATTATCAATTTTAATTTCTACCTGCTTCGAACGATGCACTAAACATTACGGCTTATTTCTGTTAATATGTTATGTCTTATTTCTATACATAACTCGTTGATTTTCTATCGAAGTTCAATAGACTCGTTCAAGAAACAATATATACTTAAACACATTTTCTGCTGATAAAAATAAATCATTGAATGCTNAATCAAAGTACGGATTTTGGAACCAGAAGAGAGTCCCTGCTTGGGCGCCAAAAATTTTAGAGGAGCAAAACCTTTTGGTCGTGGTTCTACAATCGTTATTAAAGTAGCCTTGAGAAAGACTCTGCCTTAAGTGTAAGTTAAGTAAACTCCTTAATGAGTATTAAATAAATAAGTTTCAAATTTTTATGAAACTGGCTTTAAGATTAGTATGTTATTTACGATAACGCCATCTTGTAAACGTTTTTATAAAGTAAAGCTTTCGTCAAATTATAATTGATCAATAGTCATGGATATAAAACTATTCTTCAATTTCTGCATGTGGGAAAGAAACACGGACTTAAAACTGTAGAAACGTCCCCTGATCGGGCGCCAAAATTCTTATAACTATTACTGGTATACTGGTGGATTGGAGCAGTGAAATTAATAATTAACCAAGTGAATTTAAGAAATTATAGCGGATTCTCGTTTAGGCAGTTGTCTTTATAGTTGACACGTTATTTACGATAGCGCCATCTTATAAACGTCCTCATATACCAGAAGAAAAGTAATTTAATCAATTTTTATATGTGAACAGATGCAGATTTAAAATTGGAAGTGTCCCCTGCTTGGGCGCTAAAAATCTTTGAGACTGATTGAAGCGATAGAATTGATTAATTAACCTAAATATTAACTTACCATTGCCCAATACTAAGAAACTCATCGTGACGACAGCGATGTAGATAATGCAAACTAGATCTAGCCAAAATCCGAAAGCTCTGGACGTCGCGAGGAAAATATGCCAGGCGCAGCTGTGCAAATCCTGATGATTATCGAACTCCCGCTCAAGAATCTCCTGCGCTTTAAACGCCCTGATCGTAGTCAGACCTTGCAGCGATGCGTTCAAGTGAGAGAACACCGGACTCCTAGCTGGAAACGGACTAAGATAAATATAACATCGTTTCACGCGCAAACTCCGATACTTACTGACACCTTCTAACCGTTTAACACTCCTACCGGTGGCCAAATAATAAATCCTCAATAAATAAAATAGGAATCCCACGATGATTGTCGGTACTAATAGCCAAGGGTTCACTACCGCCACCACGACAATGATTCCCAACAAGGTCAAACCGATCTGCAAGCAATCGACCAGCGCTGATGGTAATAATTCATCGACCGCGCCCATATCTTTGGAGAATCGATTTAGAATCCTTCCCGAGGGGTTGGTGTTGAAGAAACGCATCGTCGCCCTGGTTATGCTGTCGAACATGCGATCGTGTAGTCGCTTCGAGGCCACCATGCAGGTCTTGAAGAAGGCGAACGAGCGGATCAGGGAAATGACGACGGTGGCCACTGTGATGCCGGAATAGATGTAGATGCAGGTGTTCCGGTCGAAATCGAATAGTTCGTATATGGATTTCATGCTGATCGTTGTGTCGTTGGCTGCTTGTTTCAGAACGTTAAAATCAGTCACGTTGTAAATGTCATCGTTGGTATCCGTGCGATTTCCTTTCGGTAATGATGAATTTAAGACATGAGCATCCCGGTCGAATCTAATCTGTTCCAAATTTACCCTGGAAACGTTTGAAAAATATGTTTGAAGGTCCATAATGAGGTTATATAGGGTGATTCTCAATATATGCGACAACCTTTAAGAGCTGATTCCTGAGGTTATTTTAATCATAAAAGTTCATACGAGTATATGTCCAAAACGGTTTGGTTTTAAAGTTATTGAATGTTTAATAATAAATTATGAACTGTGACTAACACGATATAATATCACAGTTACTTCTTCAAAAACTATTGTGTTGAGAGGGAATTGTTTAGTTGTCAGAGTATTCATTCAGTTTATTGCCAGTTTCTGTTTTCTAAAATGAATTACACGATTGCTGAGATGTGTGATATGCATTTCGTTTACGGTCTTGCCAATGGAAATTCGCGTGCTGCTAGATGTCTTTATGAAGAACGATACCCGAACCGTATCATTCAATATTTGCTCGTCTTCACCAACTTCTTAGTGAAACGGGAAATTTTAAAAAAACGGACGACTGATAACGGGCACTCATCTGCAGTGAGAACTCCACAAGTTGAAGAAATGGTACCAAATGAAATTGAGGAACATCCTACTACAAGCACCAGAAAAATTGCGTTTGCTTTAAACATTAGTCAGGCCACAGTTTGGATAATATTGAAAGATCAACTGTTGTATCCATACCACATTCAACGGGTGCAGGCACTTTTGCCGGAAGATTTTCCGCAAAGAGTGGCTTTTTGTCAATGAATGCAACACAAAATCGCACAAAATCCTGACTATTTGGCTCAAATATTCTTCACCGATCAGGCTACTTTCTTTAGAAACGCGATTATTAATTTTCATAATCATCACATATGGGCCGAAGAAAATTCGCACGAACTAGTGAATGCCCGTCATCAACATCAACTATCTGTAAATGTGTGGTCGAATTGTTGAGATCACTTGATAGGTGCCATTTTTTACCGATGCGGTTAAATGCGAGGTATACCGCAATTTCTTCAAAGAGAGCTACCCTATGCCGGAAGAAGTTCAGTTGCAATTAAGATTACAAATGTATTTATGCATGACGATGCTCCAGCGCATTTTAGTTTAGTTGCTCGCGTTTTTGGACAATACGTATCCAGATCGGTGGATAGGACGGGGAGGTCCACAACCGTGGCCTCCTCGGTCTCCAGACTTATATTCTTTGGACTTTTTCTCTGGGGTCACCCTTAAATCATTAGTTTATACGACTCCCATTGAATGTCGATGAACTGAGAATCGTATTATCGCAGCTTTTCACACACATTCGAAATACCCCTGGTATTTTAGAACAGACTCGCCAGTCACTACGACGGAGGATAGAAACTTGTATTGCAGTTGGGGGCGGTCATTTTCAACAGTTAGTTAATTTTGTTTTACTAATTATTTTGTTAATTTACAATAAAAACATTAATTACGTTAACTTACTATTAAACATTGTACAACTTTAGAACTGAGCGATTTTGGACATATGTTCTTATGAACTTTTATGATCAAAATAACCCCAGGGATTAGCGCTTAAAGTTTGTCGCATATATTGAGAATCACCCTGTATAATCAGATTTGAATTGAGTGCCGTTGCACCCCTGTCAAAACGGGTAAATCCACCGAAACCGCAATAGTCGAGCTGATGGATCGAATCCAAGATGCATTGACGAATAAAGAAACCATAGTGTGCGCTTTGTTACGCCTTTTTTTTCTTCAACAAACAAAAATCTCTCTCAAGCCGAAAACACTAAAGATAAAAATTTCCAAGATTCAGTGTATACCGGATGTCCAGCCTAAGATGCAACGGTCCATAGCCGATTTATAATTGTTTTTTTGGAAAAATGTTTCAAATAAATGTTGCCTCGCCCAGATATGAGACGCGATAAATTGACTCATTTTGAGAAAAATTTCGCGTTTCTACCCCATTTTAGGGTTCAAACTGTTAAATGAAGGATACAGAAAGCCGTTTTAAAAAGCAATTCCACATTACGATACGGTTTTTGAGCTGAAATTAGCGCGACAAATTGGCGCTCTGATTTGACATCTCTCTCCAATCTCGCTCAATAATTTCACTAAAAACTGTACAATTATAATCACAAACATACCCGAGCGTGTATTACGAATCTTATCTTGCCTTTAAACAACGTTAAATTGCCTCAAATCGCTATTATTGTTACCCCAAATTAGGGCAAATCGGTACCATCAGAAATGACAATATTTCTCGAATTATTCGACATTTTTCAATATGCTTTCGACTTTTTACCCGTCGCACCTCTATAAATCGACTCGGTTTGAGAAAAATGTCGCGTCTCGACCCCATTTTAGGGTTCAAACTGTAAGAGGAAACATGTGAGAAGCCTTTTCCACATCGACCCCACTTCCACATAGCATCTCTACTTTGTAGCGATCGCACGAAATTGCCCAACTTTGACAATCGAAATCCGCCCGTCTGACATTTCTCGGTCTGCAGTGTCGTTCGCTTCCCCCGCGCCCACCATAATTTAGATTTCCGCGAATTTTCTCCTCTTTCCCTACCTTTAACTATTAATCGCGATACCCCTATTCCATTGCCACTCCCGTTACCCCTCTGGCCTTTTATTATTTCCCTTTTAATCAATTTCGCCTTCAACGCCTATTCCATCCAACGTTTTCTCATCAAATTTACACGCGTTAAATAGAGCGACGCCACTGGTGTTGGTACAACCGGAAGTCCGCCATTACTGAAACTAATTTTAAAGTGTGTAGAATATGATTCGAGGCAACATTTATTCAAAACACTTTACCAAAAAAAAAAAAAACAATAATAAATCGACTATGGACCGTTGCATCTTAGGCTGGACACCCGGTATAATTGGAAGAAAGAACTACCTACGAGGAATGAGGGCAGTACCGGATCGAAGATTCGTGAATATTCTCCTGAAATCTAGAAGGACGTTCTAGAAGGGCCCCGAACAATCTGGAAGTTTCGCGTCAGCTATAAATAACGCGTCGGGTTGGCCAGGAGGCAGTCACTCGATACGAGTTGGATAGTGCAGATCGCGAGTGAAATAAAAAGAGTGACTTAGTACGTGTAATATAAATATCCATGCAAATAAATCGTTTACATAAATATAGACATTAGTGATAGTGATTTAATTAATAAGCATTTTTAATAGATTTTAAGTACCGTAATTGTGTTAATAGAATAAGTGAGTTTAAATATATGTGTGTTTTTCTAAACCCCGACAACGTTTTAAAGAATAGAAAAACGTTACAGTATGTTGCACTTTCTTTTCGTGATCGCCAAAATATAAGCGCTTACAGTAATATTTATATTCATCGAAAGAAAACCTTAATCTAAAATATTTGAACGCGCACACAAAAAAAGAAAGAATTTTAAATGCTGAAGGCCGATATAAAAAAAAAATATAAATTTACTAAAATTTCAAAACGTGCCTTAACGCTAAGCAACCAAAAATACAATAACAGTTAGCGGTGAGTATAAATTCTATCGATTACATTAAATAGTTTTATTTTTGTAGTAAAACATGCCTGATGAAGGTTTTCCTAAAACCGAAACCGGTCGCAGAAAAATTGCAGTAAATAATAAATTAATTAAGAAGTACATACTACATATTTTATACGTCTGTAACAAAATAAATCGAAAATTTAAATTTCCTTACCAAAATGTAATAAAGTAATCTCCGGCACTGGCAGCGAATTGCGCAAGAATAAACAGGAACGTAACGATGAAGATGACGCAACAATTCCCTCCGGCTTTGAAGTAGGCGTTGTAAACATACCCAGACACCGAGCCGATACTCTTCTGTTCGTCGACTCCCAAAGGGATATCCAAAGTTTTCTCATCCGTCGAAGACATGCTCTGAATCGAACCATGCCGTTGAAACACCAACGGCTCCGGTTTCTCTTCCACCTCTGTCGGCTGTTCCTCTAGTAGTTTGGCGAAATCCAATCCGGAATTCCTTAAATCATTATAAGTACCTAAAAAAAATATATATGTAAAGTTAAAACAATTCGAAGAATCTCTGTATCGTACCTTCGGCTTTGATAACGCCATTTTCCAAAATGATTATATGATCCACCTCCTTCAAGTATTGCAATTGATGCGTAACCAAGATACACATCTTATGCCTCAAATAGCCCGCGATGCAATCCTCGAATAATTGCTTTCCGACGTGACTGTCGACGGCTGATAACGGATCGTCTAACAAGTAGATATCGGCCTGCTTATAAACGGCTCGGGCCAAATTGATCCTAGCCCTTTGGCCGCCGCTCAAAGACACGCCCCTTTCGCCTACGATCGTCTTATCGCCGTGTGGGCAGGAGTGCGAAGTCACGTTCTAAGGCACAATGTTTCACAACCATCTTATATCTGGCTCTCTCCATCGGAAGCCCGAATAGAATATTTTGCCGTACGGTACCTGTAAATGTAAAAAGATGATGCAAAGGAGATAAGAAACAAAGAAGAAAGCAACAACTAGGTAAAAACAGAAGAAAAAGAGATAAACATAGAAGATCCTTAGCATATAATAGCAAAGGAACATCATAGGGATTTTTAACATTTTCGGCGCCCAACGTGGGGCTCAAAAATATTGTAAATTACGTAAAGCAGCAGTAGAAAGAAGGGACCGTTTAGTATATTGGATCCGTATTAAGAGTTAATTTATTAAGTACAAGTGATGCAAGGGTTTATATTGATCACACGTTGGGCGCCAATTGTTTTACAGATTGACTGAAAATAGGGAAACTAAAAAGAAAACAAGAACTAAGTAAGGACTGAAGACAAAAAAAAAGACATACACAAAAGAGTAGAGAATATTATAGCAACGGAACGTCGTAGTATTTTTCAACAGTTTTGGCGCCCCACGTGGGGTCAAATATATTGCGAAGTACGAAACAGCAGAGAAAAGGGGTGTTTATTATATTGGTTCCGCAGAGGACTAAGTTGACTGACAGAAAGTAAGCAACAAAGAAGAAAGCAAGAACTAGGTAATTACAGAAGAAAAAGACGTATATGGAGGAGCTCAAAATATGATAGTAAATTGTAGTATATTGACGCCACGTTGGGCGCTGATCTCTTGCAGATTGACTGAAAATGAAGAAACAAAAAAGAAAGCAATATCTAGTTAAACAGAAGAAAAAGACATCCACAGAAGAGCAAATAATATAATAGCAAAGGAACGTCATAATAATTTGTAATATTTTTGGCGCCCAACGTGGTGCCAACAATATTGTAAAATACGTAGAGCAGCAGTAGAAAGAAGGGACCGTTTAGTATATTGGATCCGTATTAAGAGTTAATTTATTAAGTATAAGTGATGCAAGGGTTTATATTGATCACACGTTAGGTGCCAATTGTTTTACAGATTGACTGAAAATAGGGAAACTAAAAAGAAAACGAGAACTAAGTAAGGACTGAAGACAAAAAAAGACATACACAAAAGAGTAGAGAATATTATAGCAACGGAACGTCGTAGTATTTTTCAACAGTTTTGGCGCCCAACGTGGGGTCAAAAATATTGCGAAGTACGAAACAGTAGAGAAAAGAAATGTTTATTATATTGGCTCCGTAGTAAGAGCTAATTTGACTGACAGAAAATAAGCAACAAAGAAGAAAGCAAGAACTAGGTAATCACAGAAGAAAAAGACGTATATGGAGGAGCTTAAAATATGATAGTAAATTGTAGTATATTGACCCCACGTTGCGTGCTAATCTCTTGCAGATTGACTGAAAATGGAGAAACAAAAAAGAAAGCAATATCTAGTTAAACAGAAGAAAAAGACATCCACAGAAGAGCAAAGAATATAATAGCAAAGGAACGTCATAGTAATTTGTACATTTTTGGCGCCCAACGTGGGGTCAAAAATATTGCGAAGTACGAAACAGAGTAACAGTAAAGAAGAAGGAACGTTTAGTATATTGACTCCGTATTAGTGTTGTCAGGGGTGTAATTATATTCGTTTATCACTCTATTTGTATCATTAAAACATAAAATTTTAATATTTGAAAAATAAATCTGTAAATATAGCACTAAATAATAGTTTGTGAAAACGTGTGCGTAAATGTTAGATGTACAACTTCAGAGATCCAGTCATAAATTGACTAATATTTAGCTTTGTATATGTGGCAAATGCTTAATAAGGTATATATAGGTGCTAAAAATAAATATTTACTTTATTCTACCACAATGATGTTGGGAGTCAATTTATTATACACGCCATGCATGCAGAAAAAAAAATAGCAAAAAAAAGTACTGTATCGCTCAAATATTTTGTACAACGGCCCCACATCGGGCGCCAATTCTTTAGGGCTTACGTAGAAGTGTAGGAGTTAAAATGGAATATTTTGTATATCTGCCCCACATTGGGCGCAAATGTTTTAGAAGTTACGCAAAAGTGTAGGCGTTAAAAGGAAATATCTTGTATACCTTCCCCACATTGGGCGCTAATTATAATAATAATAATAATAATAATTTATTTCACAAACGTGCACATACAAAGAAAAGAAATATAAGCATGAAAGAAATAAGTCAAAAAAAAAATATAAACAAAAATGAAAATGCTTAATCACAGGTTTCAATCGAATAGATAAAGAAATCATTCAAACTGTAACAATTTATATGAAGTAATAATTTTTTACTTCTCTTTTGAATGAATAAAAATTTTCAATTTTCCTTATAGATAAAGGCAAATGATTAAATAATTTACAGCCAATAAATTCTAAATTGCGTTGAAATTTTGAAAATGAATGTTTTGGAGGAAGTAAATAATTTTCTTGTTGGGTATTATATTTGTGATTAGACTTGTTTATTAATTCTTTAGAAACTACGTGAAATTATGAGTTAAAATTAAATATTTTGTATAACGGGCCCACATCGGGCGCTAATTCTTCAGAAATTAGTAAAAGCATAAGAGTTAAAATGAAATATTTTGTGTATCGGCCCTACATTGGGCGCAAATGGTTTAGAAATTACGTAAAAGTGTAAGAGTTAAAATCAAATATTTGTATATCTGCCCCACATCGGGCGCTAATTCTTTAGAAATTACGTAAAACTATAGGAGTTAAAATGAAATATTTTGTATATCGGCCCCACATTGGGCGCGAATGTTTCGAAATTGCTGTGGTCTGGCACCCCGGATTTCGAAAATTCAAATTTGTATTTTTATTCATTCCAAATTGTCGCGAAAGAGTTTCCACAGTTCTAATATTTTATTTTTGTAAATAAGGTTTTTATTTGAATTGATTTGATTGTCGGAATTATTTTAATTGTTTAATGGTTTAAATTAAATTCATTTAGTTGTACATTTTGCGTTCACCAGTATTGTATATATTGTTCAATGTAACATTCTAGTATTTTCTTTGCGATTCGTGCGGCTGAGACCACGCAGGAATTTTTATATATGTATGCGATGTTTAACCCCGTGAGGCGCTCAGTTATTTGATTTGATGCCGAGATGTAAGTTCATGTAAATTTTTATTTTATTGCTGCATTTTTGGTATTCCATTTTTATATTAAAATTTTGTTCGGTTAAATTGAAAGTTATCTCATTAATCAAGGAAATAATAAGAGTTATTGTATTTTTTGTGTACACAAGTTAGCTATAAGATCTGTTATTACATATTTTGTTCTAGAAGGCTGTTTTTTGTTCAAAGATTTTAAGTTTTCCGTTTTCTAGTTTTCTGATTTGATCTTAATAGTTAATAACCTCGGATTAGGTGGAAAGAAGTTTTGTGCTAGTAATTAAATTTCATTTTGGTATATATACTTGTTTTGACCACGTTTAAATTTATTATAGTGTTTTAATTTTGAGACCACGTGGATTTTTGTGAAAAAAGGATTTTCTTCTAGAACAAATTTGTCCTTTTGTTTGTTTAAAGGATTTGCATTGTCCTTTAGTAAATTATAGATTCAAGCCGGTTTTGATTTTGGCCAGGACTCTCAGTCCAAGGTTTGATTTTTTCCTGTGTCAATTGTAATTAAATGTTTTTTTTTATAAAAATAAAAATAATTGTTATTAACGTCATTCAAAATTTCTGTTCTTTTATTTTTAATTACTTTCACCCACATTTTGCCTTTCATGAATAGTTCAATTGTGAGAGCAACCTTGAGATTAAGTGTACTTTTGCTTTTTAATATTTTTATCCGCTGAGCTAGTTAATTTAATTTTTCATTTTTAATTTCACTTTGTTTTTTTTTTATGCTGGCACCATCAGTACACAGCAGTAAGTTAAAAGAAAATATTTTGTATACCCTCCCCACGTTGGGTGCTAGTTCTTTAGAAGTTACGCAAAAGTATAAAAGTTAAAATAAAATATTTTATATATCGGCCCCACATTGGGCGCAAATGATTTAGAAATTGCGTAAAAGTGTAAGAGTTAAAATGAAATATTTTGTATATCTTCCCCACATTGGGCGCCAATTCTTTAGAAATTACATAAAAGTATAAGAGTTAAAAGTAAATATTTTGTATGTCGGCCCCACATTGGGCGCTAATTTTTTTATATATCGTATAAAAATTTCATATAATACCTAATTATAAACATACCTGCGAATAACCACGGTTCTTGCGAGGCGTAACTAACTTCACCGTTCACCTCTATACTGCCTTCTTGTAATGGCAGTTCCTTCAATATAGCGTGCAACAAACTAGTCTTCCCACTACCAACTGGTCCAATCACCGCTAATATTGTACCAGGACGTACTTCTACACTGACGTCGGTTAAAGTATTGTCGACCGATGCTTCCGTCCACTTCGCGGTGACATTTTTAATCTTCACACCTTTCTGACTCCCAGCATCACCCGCGACACTGTCATCCTCTATTTCCTTGACGCCTGCGGTGCCGTTCTGTAAAGATTCGACGAGATCTTTGCGACACAAGACCTGATTCTCATCGTACAACATGAAATCGTTCAAACGTTTGATGGAGATGTTCGCTTCCGCGATCTGTCCGATGCCTTGGGGAAAGAACACGGTCATACTCTGACGGAGGATGCTGTAAAACGACGTGATGACGAAGACTTGTTCAGCGTAGATTTTATTGTCGAAGAGGATGTACGCGAAGATGCTCAAAAAGATCGCTATACGCGTGGAGAACATTATGAAAGAGAGTAGGACCCCTCTTACGTAGGAAGCGCCTGTTACAGCGCGTATTTCGTATCTGTAGTGTGAAAATTATATAATAATGATATATCTGAAATTTTGTTGAATACCCCTTCATACTTGCGAGCTAATGAGACAAGATGCGCGAATGGTTTCTCCAAGGTGTACATCTTAATGACTTGTATCCCCGATATGATCTCGTTCATCAATCTGACTCTTTCGTCAGTCCTTATGGCTGTCTTCAAACGTAACACTGCAGTCTTCTTGCCCAGCCATACTGTAAAAATCACATATAGCCCACCATCATGCGAAGAGAGACTCTTATAACGGAAATATCGATACTATTGATCGACTTTGTAACATAAAGAAAATATTTAAGTGCAAACGAATAAGATATTTATTTTATCAATGGTTCGAAATGAATAGCAGTGTAAAACAACGCAAATAATAAAGTAATTATCTCCGGTAAGTAACATGAGTTCGCCTATTAAATAACAATTACGTTTTTAATTACGAATGAGCAGTTATCCCCTTTTCATATTTAGTATAACCGAGGATGCTATGGGGTGCTATTATTCAGCGACCTTTGGTCGAATATTCAATGTTAAAGTAGTTAATTCAAGTGAAACAGTGTGCACGGGACTCTTATAACGGAAATATCAATACTATTGATCGACTTTGTAACATAAAGAAAATATTTAAGTGCAAACGAATAAAATATTTATTTTAAAAATGGTTCGAAATGAATAGCAGTGTAAAACAACGCAAATAATAATTATCTCAGGTAAGTAACATGGTGCGCTTATTAAATAACAATTAGGTTTTTAAATTAGTAACTCCACCAAGTTTTGCATTTATTTTAATCATCGAATTTATCACAAACGAAAACCCAGTAAACCAAATTCAAATTTCCCGCAATTATTTTTAGTAACTTCAACATTAAAGCATGAAATTACCTACGATTTTGTATTAGATTAATAGTTATTTGAATACCTTTAAGTTGAAGTTACTAAATATAATTGCGGGAAATTTGAATTTGGTTTACTGGGTTTTCGTTTGTGATAAAATATATCAGAAATGATGTCAGTTTGTTATACTGTTATTTAATAAAAAAAAATAATAATTTTGTGCAAAATTTTATAATTTACTCGAGAGTTTCAATACACTCTAAAAAATGATGGTAAATTTACCTCACTGGTATGTGAAAAAACATATGAAATATAAGGTAAAAATACACCAAAAAGAGGCTAAACATCAGATTATCACAAATTAGTGTAATTTTGCCTGGTAAACCGACTTTGATGGAAAAATACTTCAATAAATGAAGTAATTTTCCCCCTTGAAATTTGCTTAGGAGCAAAGAAAAATAACATATTTCGTGGAATATTACCCCTTATGTTGGTAAAAATACAATATGGACAATACAAGGGACATGAAATTCTGATTATATATATTATATATATGCATCTTTATTTGATTGGAACACAAAATGTTTTTTTTAACATTGCATACATTGTGTCGCTTGATCAAAAATTAAACCCGTTACGAGAATGCATTACATAGCCGTCGACTATACAACGCGCAAGCGTTTGAGGTACCAGTTTGAATGCAAGTGCGGATCTTCACTGATGGCTTCAACGCATAAATGTAAATGGTGTGTTTTTCATTTTGTCTTGCAAATAAAGATTGAGGTAAGTTCATTTTACATTAATTATGTATGGAGATGATTACCATGTACTTAGCTATGACAGCACACATAAATAACAGACATACACCTGCGCATGGATATCTAATATGATATACTGGGAACTTAACCTCAATAGCATTTTGGCGGTATGTCTCTACAAGATATGAAACATTTATTAAGTTTTCAACGTGCAAGTGACACGCAGAAAACTACCGTATCAAACTTTCAATTTAAACAACAGAAAGTCTTCGTTTTGAAGGAGTCAATTCTTTCTTTTTTTCTTTCATTAAACATTTGGAAATATAAAACGACTAGTGTCTTGCCGTTATTGGAGGCTATGTTTTCGTTGTTAAGTGATAATACAAGTAAAGTAAGGAAGAGACTATTTTGGTTTTACTCTAAGATTTAATGACAAAGTAAAGTAGTATTAAACACTTATACATGCAAATGTGCAAGACTGCAGAACGGCAAATTGAGTTCAATAGTTAATCACAACATTATTTATGTATATACCATATAGTTTTGCGGGAATCGCAGATATCAAAACCCGTTAATCGATTTTAGAAAAAACGGTTTCTAAATTCAGTTTTAAAATCGATTTCAAACCAGTTTCAAACTAAAAACAATACTATTACTTTTTAAAAGTGCTATGTGTTTTAAATTCGAAAAACTATTTAAGGCGCAATAATCTGCTTTTAAAAAACCGGTTTGATTTTGAAAACCGGTTTTACCGGTTACAACTTTTAAAGACGATTAATCACTGCATCCAAACCCCGTTTCACATAAAGAGGCTTCGATTCGCAGCACTATTATCTACATACAATATATTTTTAAATGCTAAATTTATTAAAATTTTCAGATAAATCTAAACTTGAAGAAATTGAGGTGAATATACAGTTGATAATATGCTTGGAAGAAGTATTAATAAAATATATTTCTTTCATATGTTTTACATTTATTTTTCTTTTCTAGAAATGTGAAGCCGCATTCTTTAATGGTAGAAAGACAGTTATTAACCCAACAGATTCATTTCGTTCTGCATTACAACAAATGATGGCGGCATGTTTTAATTTTCATTTGCAGTACGAAAAGAAGCTTATAACACATTAGAAGTTCTGCAGAGATTTTTTTTAAAAATATACCCTAACAGGGCAACAAAAATAAACAAGCTCCAAATCCAAACACAAATTGATAAGATTCTTTAATGTATTTTGTTAGTCAAAATTATTTATGGTTACATTAACTAGATCTTTGTATTATGAATACAACCAGTCTTAGTAACTATTGGCTTCTTATCGACCTTTCTCCCAAAATGTTTACTTTTTAAACATTGCTTGAATTTAAAAATTTATTGAAAATTATTGTAAACTCTTTGTAATTCAACTAATTAATATAATCTTTCAGAAATTATTAAAATAAATCTAATATTATAAATGGTATATTTTGAATATTTAAGTGGAGAATCTGCATTAGTTCTAAATGACATAAACATGTTATTAGATAAACTGAAACTTAATTTCTGGATGATAAACAACCTAATAATCAATATTTCTAATTTCTTTGTTACTCTATCTATACATTAAAAAAAAAAAATGTGGTAAAATTACCCCAAAAATAGATGCAACTGGGCTACCGCCTATTTTTGGGGTAAATTTACACCTATAGGGGATTTTTCACATACTGGTGAATATTCCTTGAAGGTGTGGTAAATCTACCTAAATTATTCCATTCCATTAGGAATATTACTTTAGAGGTGTAAATTACCAGAATAACACCACCTTCAAGGGAATATCCACCAGTAGTGAAAAATGAACCCTATTCTTTTATGTAATTTTACCACATTTTTTTTAGGGTGTATAACAACAATACTTACACTGTATCGGAATGAAACTCAGCAATGCTGCAACGCCAATAACTGCGGATATACCGATCTGTAAGTACATCAAGTAAGTGATGACGATTGTCTCCAAGGGGCCCACCCAAAGCTGATGCGCGAACAGAACTGCCACGTCGAATCTGTTCACGTCGTTCGATAATAAATTCACCAATTGGCCGGCCGTAGTTTGACCTAAAGCCGTCTTACTCAATCGCAGGCCTTTCCTATAGATCAAGGAGCAACAGGCCACTCGCAGTTTCATTCCTAAGTGGACGATGCCCATCATGTAGGGGTGTATGATGAAGACGTAGATCAAAGAACACAAGACGACAGCTCCCGCGTACATGTAGGCTTCGTCTTTCGAAATGGTGTTCTGATTGGGGTGTAATACAAGATCAGTTGCCCTAAGGCTATCGGTTGTATCATCCTAGGAAGGAAATCGGTGTTATAATAAAGAAGTGTTTTTTTTTTATGAGCGGGAAAGAAAAAAAAAACATAAAATAGCAATTCTAAAGCCAGAATAAAATATACAGGCTATTCCACGTAACTGGTTCATTAAAAGTTTATGATGTTCTATTATTTACTTATATTTGAGATTTTGGCACCAGTATCTGTTCGATTGGAACTATAAATGCAAAATACCTTAACCAAAATATCACTTCCGGTTGATCGGAAATGGATGTCAACTTTCTTATTTTGAATAGAATGATATAATGTTTTATTCATTTTTGGATTCTACAACTATAAATACATCAGTTTTCATTAGCTATTCCTATAGCTACATGTTGCCGTTTTTGAGTTATTTAAGTTTTTCTTTTTTTTTTAGTCATAATAATTGCATCATTGAGAAATTAATATCTCGGTTAATACTGCAAGTAGAGACTCCAAATTTGCTATGTTATGAATGTAGATATAACTCTAAGAAACGGTAAGCACACTTTACATTCTAACATACAGGATGTTCAAAACTGAGGAACAAAGTGACATATTTTCAAATGCAGAAAACTCATTTTCTTTTTAAATAGAACACCCTGTATTTTAATTCGGAATTAGGAAGTAAATATCATCCTCTATCACTTTATATCAGCCTATACCTATCTTTAATAGATTTTGAGATATGAGTGACTTTTTGTTAAACAGACTAAGTATTCTTTTTTTTTTAAATAGAACACCCTGTATTTTAATTCGGAATTAAGAAATAAATATCATCCCCTATCACTTTATATCAGCATTCCCCTATATCTATCTTTAATAGATTTTGAGATATGAACGACTTTTTGTTAAACAGACTAAGTAGCCCTATCTTTGCGTGTTTGTAGCTGGCTCTGAATGGGATTCATGTCAAATTCATTGACTAACCAAAAGTGTTTATGTATATCATTGTAATTACACTTTCGTACAACGCAATATTAATAGAAATGACTATTCGAACAGATATTCTTGTATGGTTATTCAAAAATAATACATGAATTTGACGTGAATCCATTTCAGAGCCAGCTAGAAACATTTAAAGATAGGGCTACTTAGTCTGTTTAACAAAAAGACGCTCATATCTCAAAATCTATTAAAGATAGGTATAGAAAATGCTGATATAAAGTGATAGAGGATGATATTTACTTCCTAATTCCGAATTAAAATACAGGCTGTTCTATTTAAAAAAAAAATGAGTTTTCTGCATTTGAAAATATGTCACTTTGTTCCTCAGTTTTGAACATCCTGTATGTTAGAATGTAAAGTGTGCTTACCGTTTCTTAGAGTTATATCTACATTCATAACATAGCAAATTTGGAGTCTCTACTTGCAGTATTAACCGAGATTTCTCAATGATGCAATGATTATTACTAAAAAAAAAGAAAAACTTAAATAACTCAAAAATGGCAACATGTAGTTATAGGAATAACTAATTAATACTGACGTATTTATAGTCGTAGAATCCACAAAATGAATAAAAAATTATATCATTCTATTTAAAATAAGAAAATTGACATCCATTTCCAGTCAACCAGAAGTGATATTTTGGTTAAGGTATTTTTACTTTATAGTTCAATCGACAGGATGCTGGCGTCAAAATCTAAATATAAGTAATATAAGACATCATAAACTTTTAATGAACCAGTTACGTGGAATACCCTGTATATACATGTGTGTGTGTACAGTCGGTCACAAATAAATACGTTAAATAAATAAATATAAAATAAGTTTTCACAAATATATTTACACATAAAAATGAAAAGTGTTCACTGACATTGGCCAACAAATAAACCTACCATGTTTTTATTAATTATTCTATACTTATTCTAAGCAATAAAAAAGAAAAGAGAGATTATTCTTGGGCAGCAAAAGAATATAGTGCCAGGCATCTAAAAAACAAGCTTATGTGCTTCCATTTGTAATGTAATAAAGACCACATTTAAATATCTAAGAGCCGGTATTTCCAACTTCAGATTAATATAGTGATCGTAGTTCAATACCATCAATTTGCAATTTACAGCAACAAGGAATGTTTAAAATATTTTATAGAAAGAAAAAAAAATAAATTATATTATATATAAATTATAATTTATTCGATGAAAATTCAAAACAAAGGAAAGATTCAAAATTTCAATTCAACTTTTCGTGTGTGCACTTTTCAAAAAATTATAATTATCTCTTAACTTCTCAATCAATCTCAAGTATAGGACTTGTGGGATATAAGACATGTAAAATTAGACACCGAACAAACAATAAGTAATAAAATATGGGGGATGCTGTTTGAAAAAAAAAATAGATACGATTCTTCATAATTTCGAAAGGTTAACACAGTTACAGCTGTTTTCGGCGCCAAAACATACTCCAACATGTTGTTTAAGCATATTCTGGATCCTAGATTGACATTCCAAAAATCAAGTGTTCTCTGATTTTTTGAATAAATGTCTGCTAAAGCAATTTTTTTTAAAAAAAATTGAAACAACTTCAGAACGACCGAATCAAATTACCTACAAAAAGTAAAGCTATTTATAAAACCTAAAATTCAAATCCAAATATGTAGAAATATACAGGTGTTCAATTTAAAATAACAAAGTAAACGATGACTTCCGATATAACCCGAAACGCTAAAAATCTGAAAATATTTTACTTAAAGAATTTTCAAATTTTCATTTTGGCTACAACCTCATAAATTTCTAACTTACCGATTAATTTTTGTGGAATTACGACTCAATTAAACTCAAAATTTCTTATTTAACGACGTTTCGATATTTAGGGGATGTATAGATTCATTTTCGCGCGACATCATAGTAAAAAGGCGTGTTTGCAAATTTTCTGTATCTACATTTATTTCTGTGTACTTAATTCGATTCAATTCATTTTGCGTTCTTTGATTAAATAAATCCAAAAAGAAGTAACTCAGATTCATGTGGTACCGTTTATTATTAACAACTAACTCTCGATTTGACAAAGCAAAAGAAAAATATTTACGTTTTTTTGTAACTACTGAAGTCGCATATCCGGTGAAACTCGAACGTCTTATCAGGATATTGAAAATAATATTTGTAGACTTACGTAGAATGCTCTTAACAAAAAAGGAATGTTTATTTTATAAAAAGAAGAAATTTAAAATGTCTCAGTTTTTCTATTTTTACAAGGGCCTTTATTTATTCAGAATGACGTTAAATGAACTTACGGCATACCATTAAGAATAATACTAAATGAGTGCAATGTATTGTTACGCTACACAGTAGCATACAGCCCGGATTAAAAAAATAAATTTTAAAAGAAATACATTAATTAAATTAGAAAAAATCAAATTTTATACATCCAGTGGTCCTTTCTCTTTATTAATTTTGATTTAGAAGTGTGCTCTCTCACAGCCAAATGGCTGCGGGCGAGAAATTTCTGATCAGGGCCGGTGACATAAAAAAAACGTTAAAAGGCAAGCGTGCAGGACTGTTGTCAAAAAAATGTCCTTTCCTTCAATTTTACTGTCAATGACCAGTTTAAATGATATATAAGGCATGATAATGTTGTGCCTAATAGTGGTTCAATCTCTTATGTAAAATTAAAACATTTAAAGTGTGGATAAAAGTGATTTTATTTAATAAAAAAAAATCTAAATGTGAACTTGTTTAAAATCAGACATAAATCTTTGGATATTTATCTCAGGTAAGTACGTGCGTCCTTTTAATTAATAACATTAAAGTTTTACAAGTAATTCCACTTTGGTTCCACAAATGCAGAGATTTCCTACATCACCTGGACATCGATCGTCTGGCTGTCTGCTGCTATACATATTATATCCTTTTTCTTATAATATCTAATTAGTTTTAAAATATAACTAAGTAAAATAGTAACATTCCCTTTTTAAATAATAGTAGAATATATGTGCCATCACAGTATTTATACATAATACCACGTTTAGCGGGTGCTTAACATGACGTTTCCTTGCATCAGGCCCGGACTAAAGAATTTTTGGCTGTAAATTTTTCTTTTTTATTTTTTAATGATGAAATCCGATTTCGGCGGGTTTGTGCTATATATGTCGTGTAGTTAACACCCAAGCAAAATTTACTTTCTTATTTGATACACCCTGTATATCCTTTTTATTATTTTAAAACAGATAAAAGTAAAACTAGTAACGGTACAATTAAATAATATCAACACATTAAACCACTGCAACATGTGAGATAAATTAACTCACCGATTGCCACTACCTGCAATATAACTAAATTTATCTGAAGTTGGAAATATTGCTCCTAAATAAAGAAGGATAAAAATAAACGCAATAGATGGTTAGTAAACAGAAGAAATGCGAGAAAAAAAAAAACTACCAACTACGACAGGTCTCGTTATAAAACACAAATCATTCACTCCGCTTTCGATCTATTTACGTGTTATGGCCGCTGCCGTTTTCATATTTCCCGCCAACTAGGGCGGACGAGCCCCCACCACTACTCCGTTCGCCCGGACCAATGGGAGCGAAGTATCTGACCAGCATCCCAAGCCACACCGGTTGGTTCAATCTACGACTCCAAACTGCTTGCTTAAGATGTACACAGCGTTTTTTTGGTTACAATGACGGGATAAATATTAACGATTCGAGAGTTCCATTAATTATTATCGATATTAAGAGAATGATACCGAGAAATGCACTTACCGTATAGCGAATTCGGTGAAGGCCAACACGACGCCGTAGAACATGAACTCCCAACCGAACACTTTGATCAGTACCCGCCTCAACGATGGGGTTCTTTGTTTTTTCTTCGCTCTCTCCTCTTCCTTCGGCCATGCCAGTTCGATTTTGTCGCCTAGGTATGCGGATTTGTGTTCGTTTAATGTCTGATACAGGTCGGACTCTTCTAGGTCACGTTTGAAGCCGTGCCAAAACGTTGGTAAAGTGTATCTGGGGAAGATTTAAAGGAAATATTATGAATTATATATAGCATCTATACTCGAGATTTTAAATTTGGCGCGTTAGTACACTGTTGGCAGCACTAATTCTTAAACTAGTTCAAGTTTTGTACTTTATGCCATGTTCTGTTTATGCCAACAAGATAATTTCTTGACGGTAATACCAGAAAAATGCTGAAACCTTTTCGATTAAAAAATTGCAATTAAACATTAATATGCAGAGGAAGTCTTGAATGTTTGTACTTACGTCATTAACAGGTCGGTAAAGATAAAGACAAGCGTAGTTCAAAAAATTGGAAGCATCATATAGACAAGCGAGATAGAAGTATATAACATAAGTCGTAGCTACTTAAGCTATACGTCCATATTTTATTAAGTATCAACAAACTAGTTGAAGTGAGATAGAATACGGTCGAGTAATGCGTAAATAAGACCTTTATCATAATGTTCACTTCAGGGCATGCAACCACGCCATTTTAACCCATTTTACCGCTCGTTGACATTTGACATCTGCTTTTACTGTTTATTGACCCTTCTTTTAGGTTTGAATTTTTACTTACTTCTATTATTTCTTTTACCAAAGTTCTTTTCAGAGCTATAGTGAAGTAAATCGTTTACTTTGTGGTAAGTTTAGAGGTGTTAAAGAAACATACAAAGACTTAAACATTTTTTTAGGTTACAGTTCAAGATGCTGGTAAACGACTTAGTTCTTGTTGCCAAGAGTTGGTCAGTCGTTTACTAGTGTATTTCGAGGAGGAAAAGCGAAATGGAAGTCCTCTAGTATCCGTTGATGCGGTCCATGAGGTAAATTGTAGTTGGTTATTATTAAATTAAAACTTACATACAAATTGTAGAGAAGTGCGAATGCTTTGGGCATTTCTATGGGTATCATCTACAACACAAAGCGCAAGAAGGAAGCTATATCTGCTGTTCCTTCATCGAGTGCTTCAACAGCCTGTACAAGCCACGATTGATGCCAAAACATGTGATGTGTCAGAGAGAAATAAAATGGATGTTCGTAAAGTAATTTGTGGTTAAGGTTTACTGTTATTGATGAATTACTTTGAGCACATGGGCATAAAGTTTCAAGACTGCCTCTGTATCACTGCGATTTCAATGCTATCGAATTTATATGGGCACATGCGAAAGGATATTATAATAACCATGTTGGTCGGATGGTTATGGCGATAAACAAGTATTGGGAATGTGGCAGAAAGTTTGGACAGCTGTACACAGACTCCTGGCAAATTGCATAAATCACACAGGGAAAATAATTAAAGAGTGGTACGAATGTGAAGCAAACATGACTTTGTTTTGACAGTTAATTGCGGATCAGAAGATGAGAGCGAAAGACACAAATGAAATATATTTTTAATTTCACTATTCTTTTCTTTCAATATTGACATATTTTAATTTAATTTACTGCAATATTATGTTTTGTATATACCGTTGTATAGAAATTATGTTTGCTACATAAAATAAAACATCATCTTTCGTTTAATTAATCATTGGTAATGTATATTAAACTAAATACTTTTATGTTGCTTGAATATTTTCTACATTTTAATTTGCAAATAGATTTTTGATATGAGAACTACATTATTGTGGTAATACATTATTTCATTGAGAACACATTTAATAATAAGCTTAGCCTGATCACGAAAGCATTGTCAATAGAAAAGTTCACTATTTAGAATCCTATTAGTTGCATTACTCATGATTGTTTTTAAAATACAACGTTGACTAAAAACTGAACCAATCCTTTCAGTTATAAAAGCAAATCTATTAAAACTGCGTATAACCTCATTAAATTTGACAATTGTCATTTCGTAACAGTTCATTGTAAACAATGTTGGTGTGCCTGAATTTGTTTCAGACGCTGCATACGTCATAAAGCAAATATGACGTACTACAAACATTCATGAATCTGGCCTGTATACAAGATTTTAGTCTTACTAACTAGAATATAGTTCATTATTACTATGGCAGACGAGGTACTAGTGAGTCAGTTGCTATGACGTCACGACCGTGTTGCAAATTTTCTGTTCGTCAAAACGTAAACAAACCGTTAGGTTATTTAACTGTCAAACACTTTTGACAGGTGAATAAACAATCTCTTAAAAATACATTTACCATTAATAATTAGTTGATGATACTTTTTTAAAATCAGGATTTAAAGTAGTTAATCATGATAGGAGTGAAAAAAATAACAAAAAAGCACAAGTAAGTACAATAAATTTAATCGGGACCATTATCGCTTAAGTATTCACAGTAACGATTATATGCAAGTTTCTTCTCTATACAACACTCCCTCTGATTTACTATTTAAATTTCGTTTCCAATTGTTGTACAGCAAGTACGTCAAATTTTTGTTCAAATTGTACGCATCTCCGATCTGCCATATTTCATCCATCGTTTCGTACAAACTTCCTTTCTTTGAGAACAATATTCACCTTATGCTGTATTATTTACGTTATTAATAACATGTACGTATCAATAAATATACACGTTTTACGTTATTTCTGTTCAGAAGTGGTATGCTGTACGGATAAGTGTACGTTATAAAAATAAAATGCGTGTTATTTACTGTACGCTATGTGGAATAAAATAACCCATGCGATCCCTTGCAGTTATGCGTAATACAGCAACGTTATGAACAAAGTGAGGTTAAAGTTTACTGAGTTTCCATAGAAACGAGTTGATTTTTGAAATGAGTAATGATTTAAAGAATTGTGTGGCTGTTGGTTTATTAGAGGCAATTTTAACTGTTAATGATTACATAACTGTAAATGGAACAAAAGGTACTTACATAAAAGATTATTTGTATTTTGTAGGAATAATTCTGTAATTGAAATAGACCTAGACTGACTTGATCATTTGAACTACTCTTGATATTTTCATAAAATTATTTATAGGTAGATTGCTAGAATAGGTGCTTACATAACAAATAGAACCATCATACAGCAATAAAGACAAACATTAATAGCACTTAAAAGTAGAATTATCTGTTCAAACATGGAAATATTATATTTTTCAAAGTACATTGGTTACGGATGTAACTATTTTTATGCACACAGTTGTTACAGAATTGTGGGGGACAAATTTTTAGGTGGCACTAGAACAATCTGCTGAAAGCTGAATAATTCGGAAGTAAATAATGGACTAGGTAAATATAAGGACTCGGCAAGTCAAATTACTAAAATTCAAGAAGAAACTGTATGTATGTACACTTTTATATGTGAGTCGCCTGGAACAGCTTGGTTATTATGATTAAAAATATATGTAGTCGTAAAATACTTCAGTGTTTTAATCTAAACTTAAATATTATATTTTAAAAACGTAACAGAACATTATTAAACAAAGATATGGAACTTCACGGTAAAGTATTTGCAACAGCTGTCATAAATATATATATTTATTATTCTACAACTTGTTTTTAATAAACAACAAAGTTTCTTATTATTTAATTTTGACTATGTAGGGATACTAGCATTTACAAGGAGGTGACATATGTTATATGTATCCAAGTGTAAGGTGTTTAATACTTTCACTGATATTATAATTTGCTCGGTTCCTTGGTAGGCACTTTTCTGCCGTTCAATCCAAGCTTCTCTCCTCAAGCACTAACCATCACGTTGTTCTACTTTAACTTTAACAGGATCTCCTCATATTCTTTCCTTTGTGGCTATGTTTGCTTTGCTTCTCCAGTCAAATTAAGTGTCAAAATCATGTTAGTTGTTTCTCTGTACTGCTTTGGATCGATTTAAATCTGTTCTTAGTTCTACTACCTCGTCAAACTCTGTCTCTTCTTTGTGTTACCTCAGAATATGATATGAAGAAAACACTTCACTTATAATTTTACGGGTTTTACTTCACAGCACGACCATACATTAACATAACTAACACACATTCCTATGTGACTGTTCGCGTTAAAAATAACGTTAATTTATCATACTGAATTGGCAGGAGTTAGAACTTTCTCTAGTAATAATTTTATTAATATCCTTGACAGCGTTTCATTACAACAAATATTCGGGTTTCTTTAGTTTTGACATTTTTATATTTTACATATTCCTTGGATAACTGAAGTTTGACTTCTGTAGATGGCGCTCGTTTGGATATTTTGGCGTAAAAATTCATATTTATAAGTAACAAAGGCGGAATTTCGTTCTTCTTTTAATATTTTAATCTTTATGTTCGCTTCTCAAGTGAATTTGTATAAATAGTTTCTTCAAAATGTCATTGTCAACGACACAACACCACTACCACACTACCGCTATGGTTGCGTCGCAATTATTCTTTCTAATTGACAGAATCACGCATAAAGCTGTCTCCGTTGTTAGACGTTCCCATCTCTATACTTTTTCTCTAATAACGTTTTAATTTTTACACGTGGGATAACGTATGTGATACAAATACGCAAATTGATTGCAACGTTTATGACGATGCTTGCATGTTATACGTTATGTTTATTTTTAACGTTTTTATGTTATTTATAACGTAAATGGATACAGCATAGGGGGGAATATCTACCACAACAATTGTTTCAACCATAGAATGTTTTTTCTTAAAGAAGCACTGTCAAAATGTTTAATGTGTTATGTTAGTCTGAAAAATGTATGTGAAGAACCACTTCGTAAACATATTTGTATATACTCACTCTTTCTGTACATGTCATAAATTGTGTTTCCAATAACACATTGACAATGAGTAGAATAATCAATTTTTACAACATTTATTTCCGTATGCATTTTCGTTTTGGGTTAGTGGATGTAATTCCTTGTTTAGTCATGGATGAAACTTTGCTTATGTTTGCAACCTGAACTGCTAGAGCACTCGTTACTCTCTAAAAACGAATACTGTAAAGAATATGGCCATTAAAAAAAATATATGTTTTATACATACTTCTAGCACGAAAGTTAACAGGAGTAATGGCCCGTTGTTCTCGCGTTCTGCGTCGAAATACACGATTAACGAAACTATTATCTCCTTCGACTGTTTACACAATGGTTTCGGTATGGTTTAGTTGTAATAACTACTTATTTTAAATAAATATATACCAAGTATAAACGCAAATTCCCATAGTTTACTGCAAATGCAGAATATAACCCTTTGACAGTTGACAGCAACAACTAAATTGGTGGGAATACATTGGGAAGATCCGACAAGCATGCAATTTAAAAAGCAGTAGGCACCAACATAGTATCTTTAATTGCACATGAAAAAGTTATATATTAGTTGGTTATTTTAATAATATGGTGTTGCATGGTCCGAAATTGCAAATAAGACGTAACTTGTCTGTAATAATATATGAAGCATATAAAAATATTTTTAAGAATCTGCACATGCGCAATCGTTGATAGATTAAAGAAGATGTGGCTTTCTCTTGTGTGGAATTTTAATGGTAACGAAGAAATTAATTACTATTATCATTAAATAACACAGCACAATAACACAAGAAACGAACCAAATAAATTGAATTAAAAATGTCTTAGAATTACTCCAACGATAATGTTTAATTCACGACCTATGTATTAATGACTTCAACAGTTTGACTTACGCCCCGTGTTCACCGCTGGCGCCATTTACTGAGCCTTTTTGCAAAAAAAAAAAAAATGTATTGCTAATGAAAATAGGTAGTATGTATATTGAATATAATTTAGTCAGTTAAAACAGGTTTCAAAGTCTAATAATGGAGTAAGTCTAAGTTGAAGTGTATACACGATTGCCTACTGTACAGGCGAATTTTGAATTTGCTAAAAATGATTGTAAAAAGTTTATGGCCGGGATTTAAATTTTTCTATTTTGTTTTTAGTAAAATACTGTAACGAGCGCCAACTTTTTAAACTGGCGGTTTCGATAGGCGTCCCTAGATGGCGCTAGCATAGCGGAAGAAAGAACTACCTACAAGGAATGACAGAGGGCAGCACCGGGTCGAAGATTCGGGAATATTCTCCTGAAATCTAGAAGGACGTTCTAGAAGGGTCGCGAACAATCTGGAAGTTTCGCGCCAGCTATAAATAACGCGTCGGGTTGGCCAGGAGGCAGTCATTCGATACGAGTTGGATAGTGCGGATCGCGAGTGAAATAAAAAGAGTGAATTAGTACGCGCAATATAAATATCGGTGCAAATAAATCGTTTACATAAATAAAGACATTAGTGATAGTGATTTAATTAATAAGCATTTTAATAGATTTTAAGTACCGTAATTGTGTTAATAGAATAAGTGAATTTAAATATATCGCCCGTGTGTTTTTCTAAACCCCGACAACGTTTTAAGAATAGAAAAACGTTACAATACTATATTATAACAACTTTGTATATATATTTTTTTACAACAATTTGTGGTTTTTAATCACCTAGCGACCTTTCTGATAAATGAGTGAATACTCCTGTGATCAGTGACCTTGTATTCTTTCTGTTATATCCACCAATTTCGTTTCTTCTCTTTGATCAACCATTTCTTTTCTAATTTCGTCTTGTTTTTGACAATGGTTAAAAGCAAAAACCAGATATTTTATCAATGAGCGCAGGTTTTCAGTAAATTCATAACTCATTTCAGTAGATCGATAGATCGCAGTTGAAATCTATCCGATCTACGGAAAAATCAGTAGACATGGCAACACCGGCCAGGACACCAATATCGTCCATGCGGATTCACTGAAAACGGCAATTGACCCTTCTGTTCTCATCTCTTTGCTGATAAAATCTTCCGGCGAAAAAGTTATATATATAATTGCCTAATATTGGCACCACTGCGCACTTGGCACATCTGAATTTCTTATTTCATTAATTATGTCATATTTTATATCAAAAATAATCATAAAAAAATACAGTAAACGCAGCCAATCGAAAGAAGTAAATACGAAATAGTTTATAACAATCCAGAGATCTTTGAGATATTTAACGACAGCAGCTGATGAGAGATTAGTGTGATCACCTTGTATAATTTATTTAAAGAGTCAGAATCAAACATTCACCAAATAAAATGTTATCTAAGTGATTATTGGTAAATAATTTGATTTATAAATAAACTGGTTATCTATCGTTTACCAATTTTTAAATTTGAAATTCTTTAATTTATATTTAAATAACAACAACAGCACATCAAAGAGCAGGATAATTAGTAAGGTTATAATGGCAGATGATGTAAACAGATATATCTGCAGGTATTAAAAATATAAATGTAATACTTTTATTTTCCAAAACGAGAAAGAGTTATTCTATTTTTTTCTGTAAACGCATACAAATAGTATTCGTTCTTATATAGATAACCACCCAACTGTAAATCTAATCTTATCACTTATTACTATACCTTTTTGTTTCCCAGGTAACCGATAATGTGCACAATACGTAAAATACTGTTATTTCAATGAAAGTACATTTTTTTTTTAAAATACCTCTTAAAATTATTTATGCAACAGATAAAGCAAAATTCATGTATCCCCCAATTTCAAGTAATAATGTTGAAAATCAATTTTCGCTTATAAATGTATTCGCTAATCGCGAATTAACAAACAATAAAAAATATATTACTATATTTTATCAGTGATTTTATTCAAATAATTTTTCATCTGGTTTATAAAACTCAAAACGTCACCCCACACCGTTTTAGATAGAATAAATACTATCAAATGTATTTAGAAGTTATCTATCGCTTCTAAATACACATATTTCCAAGTTTTTATATCATTTATTCATTCATCACTAATTATTTTTTCGGAACTAATTTTAAATTTTAGCGCCGAAAATAACAACGTGAAAGGTTTGTTAGCTGGTGCTACACTTTCCACACTGACTCCTACTTAAAACAGGATAAAAGATTTACTCTTTATGCATCTGAGAAAGAGACAATATGCATCAGTGTAATTGGTGTAACACCAACGAACAAACCTGAAGTGAATCGGTTCTGATTGGTTCCGAGTAGTTTGAGCTCAATTGTGATTTCGGTTATTTGTTTTGAGGTTAAGTTATTTTTTCGTTTATTATTTATTATGTGTTGGAAAATTGATAAAGAAAATAAAGTTAAAAACATTAGAAATGATTGGTAAGACACGGGTGTTACATTACAGAAGTTCCATTAACAAAGATCGTTTACAAAACTCTTACTAAAATTTCGTTTATAAAATATAATAGGTAGGTAGTTGACAAGCAAAAAATTTTATATTACACTACGTGAAATATTTTATAAAAGTGTCGTAAAATATCAGAATTAATGATTTCGGGGTGAATGGATTCGTGAATTAATTTCTGTGTATATTGGAATGTTCTTAATCTCTTATTTATATATTTAAGCGATTCTTCGATAAATTTGCGAAAATGAATACGTGATCGTGATTATCTTCATAATTATTGGAATCAAATACTTTAAAAACAAGGTCTGCAGAATGTGTTGCAAAATAATGTTAAATAAAATATAGAATTAAAGATTACACCGTAAACAAAAAGACCAGAACAAATAACTAGGTAAGTACGAGAGCATTATAAAATAAGTACTTTCAATTTTCTAGGTTATGTCAAAAAATATCGTTTATAAAATATTAGGCGAAAATGTGAAACTATCATATAAGAACTTTTATAAAACACATCTTTTATAGTGTAACATCCGCTTAATTAATCATTTATTCAAACTTTATTTAACTCAATAACCCCAAAATAAGTTTGACTGCCTATTTAATTTTATAATATATTAGGTACATCTGAATTGCAATCAGCAGGTGAGTGTATACGTCAGTATGCAGTTCATTGCATGTTCATTTACTTTATGATTCATAACCTTAAAGATGTTGGATTTATCGCTAAGATTCTGTTCCTTCTCTGAACCTTCTCTGTTGCAAAATCGAAGTAGTTCCTAATAAGCGTAATTTACATTCACTTCGGACAATTATATAGCAGCGAAGTGACCTTGAATTTCATAAAATTACATCAATTACAATTTACTTCCTGCCAACTTTCTTTTTCTGCAGTCTCTCGTGATTTCGAGATTTCTATCGAATGATCAGTAAACAAAAACAAATATTGCATTATCATATGTTCCTGTAATTGCATTTTTTTTATAAACCGCAAAAGTACATCACGTTTTCTAATATGACGAATATGCGTGAATAATTTTTCCAAGAATTTACGCGAAAAAAAGGTATCTAAAAAACGTGTGATCGCATAACTGAAAACCAAATGAACGTAACAAACCAATAAAACACGTTTTTTTTTCATGACTCGCATTCAACTAATAGATTAAATTGAAACTATTGAGTTCGATATTTGCCTAGTTACAACTTGAATATTCACAAACCCGTGCATCAAAGTTTAATAGAAATAGATAATGTAAGTACTTAAGTACACTTATTGTTTGTTTTAATTTTAATGCTTGTATATATTATACGAACTAGTAACATGTTTTGGTATACAAACTCCAATGCAATAAACTTTTTTTCCATCTTAATCGATTTTATTAATCAATTTAAAAGCAATTACATTGACGTGTATCACACAATAATGGGATGTTTCATTGTTTAATAATTGTTGCTGCATTTTTAAGGATATCAAATTACTATACCAATACAATAATATGAATTGTTTGTTTCACAATGGAGATACAAGAATTAAATTACTATTTACACAGATAAAAAGTAGGTATTTTTAGTATATATATTTAGAATCCTTTATAAATGTTTTATAAGTACCTTAGTTTATGATAGCAAATAGTTACAAAGAAATTAGACCTTTTTAATTTTATAGAGAACACGATAGAAACTGTTTCTTATTTGACATAATATAATATTTAAAAATAAAAAACAGGTACCTAGTTTTAAACGTATTACCACTGGAGCATCACTAGAGATTCACGTGCATGAAAAATGAACTTTATTTAACGGTTGATTGATTACTCAATATTGTATTATACGATGTATTTACAGACATGTAGGTATATCAGAAAAGAAAAAATATCAGCTGTGAAAAGTATGAATCATTCCGACTATTGACCATTCACTAATATTTGATAGAATAACGGTTTCCTTTTAAATGTGTTACTTGGTTTAAATTGTAATTTAATGGAAAAAAAACTTAAGAGTGAACCATATCAGCTAATGAACTCGCCAATCGGAGAAATAGGTGATGAAGATATTTAGTTTTAAGGGGCGAAAGGATTTTAATATTAAATTTTACTTATTATACAGGCTGTTCCAAAATGAATTACATCTAGGTGTTTATGAATTTCTCCTATAAATTATGATATCCCGCTTTCTTGAAATGCATATAGGTTATCCACCTGTCACTGTCAAAATTAATCGTCGATCGATGTGTGATGAAATTAATAACAAATACACAGAGATTCAAAATGATTGCCAATTCCGCTCCTATAGATAGTAACAGGGTGTAGGTATATGCCGCGTGTTTGTAATGAAGGTTTGAACTAAGTCAGTGTTGGAACACAAGAAAGTAAACGGATCTGTCATAAATAAGGAAAACGTAACCTATATTTGACTAGCATTATAAACGACTATGGATTGGTGTTTCTGCTTGTAAAAATGAAATGTAATTAATTAACTTTACTAAATTATGATTTTACAATTCAGTACTAACTGGTGTTTAACTAAATTTATTTATTACTTTAAATTATAACACACAATTAGTATAATTATTAAGTGACAAAACTGCATCCTCTCAGTTCTTCTATGGTATGCATGCGGTTTCTATAGATCCTATTTTTTAGATAGCCGAACATGAAGTAATCTATTGGGGTTAGATCAGGCAATCTTGGTGGCCATGTTTGTGCTCTAACGAACCTGTCAGCAAAAAACTGTTGAGGATATTGGCGGGTTTGTCGAGCAGTAGGTGCTGGAGCATTATCGTGCGGAAAATAACCTGCTTCAAGCTCATTTTCTTGTAACTCTGCAATAAAAAATTCCAACATATGTAGGTAACGTTGGGCTGTTACAGTTTCCTCGAAGAAAATTGGCCCTATTATTCGTTGCCTGGACATAGCTAACCAAACTCCAACTTTTGTGGGATGCAATTGCGTTTCTCGAAATTCATGTGGATTTTCTGCAGACCAGATACGATAGTTTTGTGAATTGATATAGCTGTTAGATAAAACCAGGCTTCATCGAGAAAATGATTTGTTTAGCAAGTCATCGTCCCTTAAATTGTTATTAAACCAATGACAATATTCCAATCGCCTATCGTGATCTAATGGTAATAATTCCTGTACCGTAGAAACTTTATAGGGATGAAAATGTAACTTTCTTTTGACAGCTCATTGCGCTGAAGTGTATGATAAGCTTATAAAATTATAAAATGTAATAAACTATTTCACTTAATGTTAATATTGATTTTTTACCTGTTTGTTGAGCTAATTACCACAGATAAATTCCCTTATTTTCTTATAGTATTCAGAAATACTATTGTTGGTGATATTAGATGTAAATATAAACGACTTGAAAAAAATTATAAGATAAATAATCGAAAGATACAACAACACGCACGCCAATGTCGCTAAATGTTTTCGAAAATTCATTTAATGTATGAAATTTGTATGTAGCTAACTTCGCTCATTAAATTGGTAATAAGTATAAATAATTTTTTCCGGAAAACAGTTTTTTTCTTACGACAATCATTTTGAATCATATGGTATGCTTCAACAATAAAAATATTTTTTGCAACGTGTACATTATTTAGTAGTATTAACTATTACTACTCAGATGTAATTCATTTTGAAACACTGTGTATTATTAAATAACCAAGTTTTACTATTTTACTAGAGGTAAAATTATAGGAAAAGAATATATTGCAAGGAAAATATTTCAATATTTATTAACATTATTACATATGTTTCTAAATCAATATTTTACTCATTGTGAAAAAATGAATATTTGCAAGATTGTTTTGACAACCTAAAATCGCACAAAACAAGCACAGCACTTTATACAAGAATTCACAAACAAAATAAGTGGACTCATTTACATCGCACTAAATCATCTATTTATTTCATAACAACAACTTAAAACTGAGTTAATTGCATCACAAATTTTAGGCTAGTGAGCAATATTTGGGCTTAGTTCAAGAAACTTCATATCGCAATCATAACCTGCATAAATTGCTGTTCAACCAGTGAAATAAATTTTCTTTTAATATACGACAATGTAAATGAAAGACGAATGATCATGGACAATTAATTGCACTGATTGTGAGTTATGCCTCTTTTTTGGGTCATAGTTTAGGTTCAGTTCTTGCTTTACATAAATTGACGAACACATTAGAACTTGTAGTTAACTTACAATGTGTTCAGTTGTGAACTAAAAATTAAAATCTTCAATTTATAAATACGTGCAATAAAAATCTTTAATTAACAAAACTTGTACTACTTTTAAAAGCTTTCAACAATTTATTCAAAGGAAACCAAACTCGTGTGACATTAATACAACTGCTGAGTATTACAAATCAAAAATTCAGGTGGCACATCTCATCATGAATAATTTTGGGCACGCCACTGGTGCCAATTCCAGTGATGTAAATATTGGTCACCAATTTAAATTTGCGTCAGTATTTAGCAAAGCAGGCAAGTACAAGATAATAAAATATAAATAACTTTTAATACTTACAGAAAGGTGATGATAGATATAGGGTTTGCTCCTTCTCTGGGATTCGGCGAGCGTTCTTTCTTAACAGTGGCGTCCATCGCGTACGGAATCGGCTTTTACTTCTGTTCGTGTCGCTTCATAAAACCTAACGAATAAATATTATAGATTTACTATCGAGAGATTGTCATAAATAAATTATAAATTTTCCGCAAAATGCAATTATTTATTTTTGTTTCCACTTTTCTGCCTTTAACTTCTCTCGGAAGGTATATTTATAACATTGAAAAGCCGGAATCGGCAAAGATAAGCTATGTTCGACTGATTCGTGGGTGCTCTTTCGTTGTAGTACGGCTATTATAAATAAACAGAAAAACATGTCGGCATGCTATAATTGGATGCAGCGGCAAGATAGCAGAAAATGTACGTATCAATTTGGGAAATAGCATAACTGACAATTTAGGCACAAGAGCAATGCAAGCACTACATTTCTGGAGGATTCAGAACGTCGGCATATTTGAGGAAACACGTTTCTAAAATGAATTCAAAGGTTTCCAAATGATAAAGTAGACATTGCGCTTAACAACGAATGGTAAACTAGAAATTATACAAATGGTGCAATAAACGTAGAAAAATAAGCTGATGATTGTACACTGAAATTGTAATAAACATTCTTATATAGTTTAAACTTCTCTCGGAAGGTATATTTATAACATTGAAAAGCCGGAATCGGCAAAGATAAGCTATGTTCGACTGATTCGTGGGTGGTCTTTCGTTGTAGTACAGCTATTATAAACAAACAGAAAAACAAGTAGTCATGGTATAATTGGATGCAGGGGCAAGATAGCAGAAAATGTACGTGTCAATTTGGGAAATGGAAGAACTGACAATATAGGCACAAGATCAATGTAAGCATTACATATCTGGAGGATTCAGAACGTCGGCATATTTGATGTAACACGTTTCTAAAATGAATTCAAAGGTTTCCAAATGATAAAGTAGACATTGCGCTTAACAACGAATGGTAAACTAGAAATTATACAAATGGTGCAATAAACGTAGAAAAATAAGCTTATGATTGTACACTGAAATTGTAATAAACATTCTTAAATAGTTTAAACTTCTCTCGGAAGGTATATTTATAACATTGAAAAGCCGGAATCGGCAAAGATAAGCTATGTTCGACTGATTCGGGGGTGGTCTTTCGTTGTAGTACAGCTATTTTACAAACAGAAAAACAAGTAGTCATGGTTATATTGGATGCAGGGCAAGATAGCAGAAAATGTACGTGTCAATTTGGGAAATGGAAGAACTGACAATATAGGCACAAGTCAATGTAAGCATTACTATCTGGAGGATTCAGAACGTCGGCATATTTGATGTAACACGTTTCTAAAATGAATTCAAAGGTTTCCAAATGATAAAGTAGACATTGCGCTTAACAACGAATGGTAAACTAGAAATTATACAAATGGTGCAATAAACATAGAAAAATAAGCTGATGATTGTACACTGAAATTGTAATAAACATTCTTATATAGTTTAAACTTCTCTCGAAGGTATATTTATAACATTGAAAAGCCGGAATCGCAAAGATAAGCTATGTTCGACTGATTCGTGGGTGGTCTTTCGTTGTAGTACAGCTATTATAAACAAACAGAAAAACAAGTAGTCATGGTATAATTGGATGCAGGGCCAAGATAGCAGAAAATGTACGTGTCAATTTGGGAAATGGAAGAACTGACAATATAGGCACAAGATCAATGTAAGCATTACATATCTGGAGGATTCAGAACGTCGGCATATTTGATGTAACACGTTTCTAAAATGAATTCAAAGGTTTCCAAATGATAAAGTAGACATTGCGCTTAACAACGAATGGTAAACTAGAAATTATACAAATGGTGCAATAAACATAGAAAAATAAGCTGATGATTGTACACTGAAATTGTAATAAACATTCTTATATAGTTTAAACTTCTCTCGGAAGGTATATTTATAACATTGAAAAGCCGGAATCGGCAAAGATAAGCTATGTTCGACTGATTCGTGGGTGGTCTTTCGTTGTAGTACAGCTATTATAAACAAACAGAAAAACAAGTAGTCATGGTATAATTGGATGCAGGGGCAAGATAGCAGAAAATGTACGTGTCAATTTGGGAAATGGAAGAACTGACAATATAGGCACAAGATCAATGTAAGCATTACATATCTGGAGGATTCAGAACGTCGGCATATTTGATGTAACACGTTTCTAAAATGAATTCAAAGGTTTCCAAATGATAAAGTAGACATTGCGCTTAACAACGAATGGTAAACTAGAAATTATACAAATGGTGCAATAAACGTAGAAAAATAAGCTTATGATTGTACACTGAAATTGTAATAAACATTCTTAAATAGTTTAAACTTCTCTCGGAAGGTATATTTATAACATTGAAAAGCCGGAATCGGCAAAGATAAGCTATGTTCGACTGATTCGTGGGTGGTCTTTCGTTGTAGTACAGCTATTATAAACAAACAGAAAAACAAGTAGTCATGGTATAATTGGATGCAGGGGCAAGATAGCAGAAAATGTACGTGTCAATTTGGGAAATGGAAGAACTGACAATATAGGCACAAGAGCAATGTAAGCATTACATTTCTGGAAGATCCAGAACGTCGGCATATTTGATGTAATATGTTTCTAAAATGAACACAAAGGTTTTCAAATGACATTGCGCTTAACAAAGAATGGTAAACGGAAAATTATGCAACTCGTCAATATAATATAACTTGCAGATACAATATTTGAATTAATTCTGATGTTTGGTTCCCTATACAGGGTGATTCTCAATATATGCGACAAACTTTAAGAGCTGATTCCTGAGGTTATTTTGATCATAAAACGGTCCAAAACGGTTTGGTTTTAAAGTTATTGAATGTTTAATAATAAATTATGAACTATGACTAACACGATATAATATCACAGTTGGTTCTTCAAAAACTATTGTGTTGAGAGGGAATTGTTTATTTGTCATTTCAATATTTGTCAATAGTTATCAGAGTATTCATTCAGTTTATTGTCAGTTTCTGTTTTCTAAAATGAATTACACGAATGCTGAGATGTGTGATATGCATTTCGTTTACGGTCTTGCCAATGGAAATTCGCGCGCTGCTAGACGTCTTTATGAAGAACGATACCCGAACCGTATCATCCCGCATCATTCAATATTTGCCCGTCTTCACCAACGTCTTAGTGAAACGAGAAATTTTAAAAAACGGACGACTGATAACGGGCACCCATCTACAGTGAGAACTCTACATGTTGAAGAAATGGTACTAAATGAAACTGAGGAACATCCTACTACAAGCACCAGAAAATTGCGTTTGCTTTAAACATTAGTCAGGCCACAGTTTGGGAATATTGAAAGATCAACTGTTGTATCCATATCACATTCAACGGGTGCAGGCACTTTTGCCGGCAGATTTTCCACAAAGAGTGGCTTTTTGTCAATGGATGCAACACAAAATCGCACAAAATCCTGACTATTTAGCTCAGATATTCTTCACCGACGAGACCACTTTCTCTAGAAACGCGATTATTAATTTTCATAACAATCACATATGGGCCGAAGAAAATCGCACGAACTAGTGAATGCCCGTCATCAACATCAATTCTCTGTCAATGTGTGGGCCGGAATTATTGGAGATCACTTGATAGGTCAAATTTTTTACCATGCGGTTAAATGGCGAGGTATACCGCATTTTCTTGAAGAGGAGCTACCACTACTGCTGGAAGAAGTTCCGTTGCAATTAAGATACAAATGTATTTTATGCATGACGGTGCTCCAGCGCATTTTAGTTTAGTTGATCGCGGGTTTTTGGACAATACGTATCCAGATCGGTGGATAGGACGGGGAGGTCCACAACCGTGGCCTCCTCGGTCTCCAAACTTAAATTCTTTGGACTTTTTTCTCTGGGGTCACCTTAAATCATTAGTTTATACGACTCCCATTGAAAATGTCGATGAACTGAGAAATCGCATTATCGCACCTTTTCAAACAATTCGAAATACCCCTGGTATTTTAGAACGGACTCGCCAGTCAATACGACGGAGGATAGAAGCTTGTATTGCAGTTGGGGCGGTCATTTTCAACAGTTAGTATAGTTAATTTTGTTTTACTAATTATTTTGTTAATTTATAATAAAAACATTAATTATATTAACTTACATATTAAACATTGTACAACTTTAGAACTGAGCGATTTTGGATATATGTTCTTATGAACTTTTACGATCAAAATAACCCCAGGAATCAGCGCTTAAAGTTTGTCACATATATTGAGAATCACCCTGCATATGTACTTCTAGTATGACATTCACCTTGGAACATCCCGGTATATTTAAATCAAATAATTGCGATTAAAAACAAAAGTATAGTTTTACAATGGCATTTAATCACATTATTTGTTTACGTTTTGCGTGTTTGCATGCACACACACCTTAACATATTCCTCGAAGTTAATTTTCCCTTTATTTAATCAGTTCAACACTGATTATCGCAAATGAATGATATATAAATAAATAAAATTATAATATTGTTCTCCTTTTGTCAATTCCATACGGGAATATAAAAATATCTAGAATAATAATAATTGTATGTGCGATATTGACGTATTTTTTTGATTAAAATTCTACTGTGTAATTGCTCCTGGAATGATAACACCGGTATATCATATAAAAAAAAAGGATTCTTAACTAAATTGAAGATGGGTGTGTAAATAAGCATGCATACGTAATGGAACATATTTACAAGCTTGTGATCTTTTTATAGCACGAAAAAAAAATAATGAGATTATTCTTTGACAAACAATTACGGCTATCGAAACATTTTTATTGAGTTCCATACAAGGTGTCCACATCATTATAGGCTTTAATCCGCGAAAATATCGTTGTATATTTACGCGGGCTGTATGTATTAACAACACACTAAAACTTTCCTATTATTTGATTACTTAATTATTTCAATTTTATCAATTAATTACATAATAAATGTTTAGAAAGTAAACATATTTGTCTTTTACAAATGAATTTCTGTTATCATAAAAAAATAGTACAAGTTGTTATGAAACGTATAATGCTTTTATTGAATATTCTTTGGACCTTGATGGATGTTAAAATCGTGATATAACAAAATAACCGAGCAGGGATTATTTAATATGTAAAAATAGCCTAATTTAGATAACTGATTCTGCTTTCGTGACATGAAATTGGGAGGATTGTCCTGACTAAACATGGAGTTACAATTCTTTTGATAATAGTAATTGAAACATACAATTAAACGTAGAATAGCTACAACATTTAAAACTAAAAAATAGATTATCATATACAACCTCTACTCTCATTCATATGAAAGTTTTGTTATTTTCACGGTTAATCCACTTAGGGGTAAAATTATAGGAAAAAAATACTACAAGGAAAATATTTTATTTCAATATTTATTAACATTATTACTACATATACGTTTCCAAATAAATATTTAAATCATACCAAATATATCAATGATATTAAAAAAAAATGATTTTCTTTAGTTTCGACTATACTATGAGATTCAAAAATGATTGTCAATTCCGCTCCTATAGATAGTAACAGAGTGTAGGTATATGCGCGTGTTTGTAATGAAGGTTTGAACTAAGTCAGTGTTGGAACATAAGAAAGTAAACGATCTGTCATAAATAAGGAAAACGTAACCTATATTTGAACTCGCATTATATAACGACTATGGATTGGTGTTTTGCTTGTAAAATGAAATGTAATTAATTTAACTTTACTAAATTATGATTTTACAATTCAGTACTAACTGGTCTTTAACTAAATTTATTTATTACTTTAAATTATAAAATACAATTAGTATAATTATTAAGTGACAAAACTGCATCTCTCGGTTCTTCTATGGTATGCATGCGGTTTCTATAGATCCTATTTTTTAGATAGCCGAACATGAAGTAATCTAATGGGGTTAGATCAGGCGATCTTGGTGGCAAACTTTGTGCTCTAACGAACCTGTCAGTAAAAAACTGTTGAAGATATTGGCAGGTTTGTCGAGTAGTACGTCCTGGAGCATTATCGTGCTGAAAATAACCTGCTTCAAGCTCATTTTATTGTAACTCTGCAATAAACAATTCCAACATCTGTTGGTAACGTTGGGCTGTTACACTTTCCTCGAAGAAAATTGGCCCTATTATTCATTGCCTGGACATAGCTAACCAAACTATTTTCTGCAGACCAGATACGATAGTTTTGTGAATTGATATAGCCTGTTAGATAAAACCAGGCTTCATCCGAGAAAAATGATTTGTTTAGCAAGTCATCGCCCCTTAAATTGTTATTAAACCAACGACAATATTCCAATCGCCTCTCGTGATCTAATGGTAATATCCTGTACCGTAGAACTTTATAGGGATGAAAATGTAACTTTCTTTTGACAGCTCGTTGCGCTGAAGTGTATGATAAGCCTATAAAATTATAAAATGTAATAAACTATTTCACTTAATGTTAATATTGATTTTTTACCTGTTTGTTGAGCTAATTACCACAGATAAATTCCCCTATTTTCTTACAGTATTCAGAAATACTATTGTTGGTGATATTAGATGTAAATATAAACCATTTGAAAAAAATTATAAGATAAATAATCGAAAGATACTACAACACGCACGCCAATGTCGCTAAATGTCAAGAAAATTCATTTAATGTATGAAATTTGTATGTAGCTAACTTCGCTCATTAAATTGTTAATAAGTATAGATAATTTTTTCCGGAAACCATTTTTTTTCTTACGACAATCATTTTGAATCTCATAGTATTAGTTTATAACTTTCTTATTTAAATTAAAAAAAAAAATGTTTATACATTTCTCATGCAGTCTTTTATTTGGAATTTGGAATGTAAAATCTACTTCTTAATAATCCTTCAAAATTTTTAGTTATGACGTCATATTATTTTTTCATAAATGGAAACCATAGTAGGCTATGTTATAATCACAAATAACGAATTTTACGGACTTTACAAAAACATATAACACTCTATGTTTATTCTAATAGTAAGCAAGATATTGCGTTTTTAAATTTCTTATAGATTTCTAATAGCGTGCTGCCATGGATACGACGAATCTACGAAAAAATCAAAAGTGCTATGACAGCCAAACAAAATAATTGATATTTCCCCTGTCAAATAATAAGCGTAAGCTTATTTTTTCTCAAAGGGAATACTTAGTATATAGACAGAAATATTACATTTTCGAGGCTTCTAATAAAATTGTAGTGTGCCATGAATGTTTTTAAGTTTATGTCATAACCTTCATAAAGTTAGTTGCTCTAATAGCCAAATTTAAATTTCCCGCCACTATTTTTAGTAACTTCAACGTAAAGGCATTAAAGTAACTATTAATGTAGTACAAAATAGTAGGTAATTTTATGTTTCAACGTTGAAGTTACTAAGAATAATTGCAGATAATTTAAATTTGGCTATGTGGGTGTGTATTAAATGCAAAAATAATTTAACATCTTAAAAAACACAAATAAACTAAGAATCAAACCAACAAATTAAATGTAATATTAAAAAGTGAATTAATTATTCAAATTAATTGTCCTCCGGCATTTGCAATATATTTCTGACATCTTTTTTGCTATAGTATTTATGCTATTTATTATATAAGGTGGTGTTAATTTACAAAAAGCACTAACCACATTTTTGCGCAGTTGTTCAACAGTATCGCAAGTATGTAAATCTCATTTTTACAAAAAAAAAAAATCCAATGGCGTTAAATCTGGAGATCTTGTTGGACATCTTATGGGTCGATAATGCCAATCCATTTATTTGGGAACCTATGATCTAAATAATTTCTGGTATCTAGAGAACTGTGTGCAGGTGCACCATCTAATTAAAAATAAATTTGAATCCGTTCACTATATGGAACGTCATGTAGAAATTCTATCAAATGAGCATTTAAAAATTCAATGTATGGCCTAGCTGTCAAATTACCATCATATATGTACACAGAGATTCAAAATGATTGTCAATTCCGCTCCTATAGATAGTAACAGGGTGTAGGTATATGCCGCATGTTTGTAATGAAGGTTTGAACTAAGTCAGTGTTGGAACACAAGAAAGTAAACGGATCTGTCATAAGTAAGGAAAACGTAACCTATATTTGAACTCGCATTATATAAACGACTACGGATTGGTGTTTCTGCTTGTAAAAATGAAATGTAATTAATTTAACTTTACTAAATTATGATTTTACGATTCAGTACTAACTGGTGTTTAACTAAATTTATTTATTACTTTAAATTATAACATACAATTAGTATAATTATTAAGTGATAAAACTGCATCTCTCAGTTCTTCTGTGGTATGCATGCCGTTTCTATAGATCCTATTTTTTTGATAGCGAACATAAGTAATCTAATAGGTTAATCAGGTGATCTTGGTGGCCATCTTTGTGCTCTAACGAACCTGTCAGCAAAAAACTGTTGAAGATATTGGCAGGTTTGTCGAGCAGTATGTGCTGGAGCATTATCGTGCTGAAAATAACCTGCTTCAAGCTCATTTTCTTGTAACTCCGCAATAAACAATTCCAACATCTGTTGGTAACGTTGGGCTGTTACAGTTTCCTCGAAGAAAATTGGCCCTATTATTCGTTGCCTGGACATAGCTACCAAACTCCAACTTTACGGGATTGCAATTGCATTTCTCGAAATTCGTGTGGATTTTCTGCAGACCAGATACATATTTTTATAAATTGATATAGTCTGTTAGATAAAACCAGGCTTCGTCCGAGAAAAATGATTTGTTTAGCAAGTCATCGTCCCTTAAATTGTTATTAAACCAATGACAATATTCCAATCGCCTATCGTGATCTAATGGTAATAATTCCTGTACCGTAGACACTTTATAGGGATGAAAATGTAACTTTCTTTTGACAGCTCATTGCGCTGAAGTGTATGATAAGCCTATAAAATTATAATATGTAATAAACTAATTCACTTAATGTTAATATTGATTTTTTACCTGTTTGTTGAGCTATTACCACAGATAAATTCCCTTATTTTCTTACAGTATTCAGAAATACTATTGTTGCTGATATTAGATGTAAATATAAACGATTTGAAAAAAAATTATAAGATAAATAATCGAAAGATACTACAACACGCACGCCAATGTCGCTAAATGCCAAGAAAATTCATTTAATGTATGAAATTTGTATGTAGCTAACTTCGCTCATTAAATTGGTGTTAAGTATAGATAAATTTTTCCGGATAACAGTTTTTTTTCTTACGACAATCATTTTGAATCACATGGTATGTATATAATAATAAAATCTGCAACCTTTTAAAAAGCATCCAATATTAAAACTAAATAGTCATAGCCTCCGAATCGGTATAGTTATACCGGAATTTGTATCACTTCAATAGTGATTATTATTGCTACCAAATATGTCATCGCTAGCAACGTGAGCTTCATCACTTCATATTACTTAATTCCGATTCTGTACCCTAATAGCCAAATTTAAATTTCCCACCACAATTTTTAGTGAGTTCAACGTAAAGGTATTAAAATAACTATGAATGTAGTACAAATTGGTGGGGAATTTTATGTATCAACGTTGAAGTTACTAAGAATAATTGCGGGAAATTTAAATTTGGCTATTAGGGTAGGGATTGCATTTATATTTTCTTAAAATTCGAAGACTGCTGCTTTTTGACACTCCTACAGCATTTTCGATTCCTCTTAAAGAAGTTTTTTTCCGAATTATCCATAATTTTTTAAATTATTCTCCAGCCTTTTGAAAATACGAACAATTCCTTTCGGGATATTTCAGCAAATACAGATTTAAAACTCTCATAGCGTTCTTTCCACTTTCATATATATATATAATGCTTCCAACATATCATATTTTTTTCACGATTGGTGAACTCAACCATTTTTTAAAAATAACAATGCAATAACAATATAAGGCGAAACTAATTAGACAATAACAGAACTCAAATAACTCGAAGAAGAATATAACCATATTTGATAAAGATAAGATAATACAACTAACACCGATGCATTCACAGTTTGACGTGGTTTGACAGATAAAAAAAACAGCAATTGTTTCAATTTGTAAGAGCATAGCACTCTGTGTAGGGAATAGTTTTCATACATTTATCAATCATAGCCCATAGCACACTGTTATATTAAGCGTAGAAAGTATAATATCTCTGTCATTATTATTATTTTGTTTGGCTGTCATGGCACTCTGCTGATTTTTATTAATCACGATAGAGCATCAGCTTTAATTAAGAATTTACCTAATTTTAAACAATGCGAAAACATTAACGTGTCCATCCCACGCAAAAAGCTTGATAATCTTTGACATTATCGCAAAAATAAGAACTCCAAAATTTAATAATAAAAGAAAATTCCTGTTAAAAACATCTCTGTGACAGTACTATATCCACACATTTTAAAATTATCGTGTAATTATTTTCTAAATAATACTTTTTTAATCAAAACATCGGCCTACCTTTTCGAAAATAGGAATATTTAAACAATTATAGAAAAATTAAAAATTTCTTTACAGTTCATTCGAAAACATGACATTGACAATCAACGCGCAGTAACAGTTAATGCCCAGTCGGATTTTGGCACAACTCCCGGTGAGTATTGATGAAAATACTGGTACAAACTACTTCTATAATATCCGACTAGGTTGGCACGTGGGTGCATGAACAATTCCAAACAACAAAATGAGTTTAAATTCCGTGAAAAATTGCCTGGTATTGATCTTAGTAGAGTATAGAAAAAGTTGATTTTTTTCTGTACTATTGCTTTTGTGCCATATAAAAAGAGGTATTTTATACAAACAGGTGATACACAGACAAGGTCAGTCGGCATTTGTGACGACTTATTGCATAATATTACAGTACTTTCCCATATTTCCCACTTAAAAAAGAAAATTAAGTGTGCAACTTGTTGATTTAGATATTGCATGAGCAGTTCTTGCTTGGATAGAAATACAATTGCTTCAGATTACAAGGTTCACTGTTAGAAATGCAATTGTTATAATTTTACACGGTATACAGCATTACTCACATTGTTATAAATCAGCAAAACTAAATAACACAAATTACTTTGATCAAATGAATTTTGTTTATTTTCTAACTTAATGCTTGGTCGACAAACATTGCAAATATTTCACGGAACTCTTTGGAAGTAATGTTAAATATGCACAACATATTGCTAATTAGTAAAACATGTTTTGCTTATCAGCGTTAAATGAAGCAAAGCATAGCTCTATGCATATTTTTTCGGAGTCTTTTTAAAAATAAGGAAGTACGATTATCATAAAAATTCCAGTAATAGCAAGGATTTTATAGTATACATTTCTATTCAAAAAATTTAAATCCATATCAGAGAAATAGTCATATTACTGTGTTATTTAGGTATATGAATTAAGTATGTAAAGCCAATAGTTTCATGTCTATTGATTATTTTAAAGTGCCTGCAATAATATGCTTATCTGTATTAAACAATGAGACGTTAATTGAAATACAATAGGTAGATGAAAAACTATAAAGTTTCATATAATTTTCCTATTGCTTTTAATTCTTCATCTTGCATTTAACATAACAATTAGAGGTTATTTCAAATAATCACATTATTAGTAAGTAATATCTACATTTTGAACGTTTTTTTATTTTAAATTCCTCAATTTCTTCTAAAGATCCTGTTTGAATCTGATAAAGGCATTTAAAAATATGTTAACCACGCATTCTGTTTATACAGTATGCTTCTTTTTTATTTATATAAGTACGCATATATAAAAAAATAAATATTCACACTCGATTTATACATCTCTAATAAGAATATCAAATAAAGATAACACTTACCTGTATAATCAATGAGCCCTAATCTTCGATATTCCTTTCGCTCACCGGCTTATTTTTCATGTACCATTCGGAGCGTAAAACTACGACGATACAACATCCACTCGCCACAGGCAATCCCGCACTGTTTTTCCTCTTGCTTCTAACCTGAATCAGCTCACGAGCTAGCAAATTTCTTTCACGCATGCTTCCTATATATGTATTCAACATGCGCGAAAAGCACTTAATACAAAAATTATTTCCATATTATCAGGTGAGAACGATCCAATACACTTCGAGAATTTTCATAAATATATGAGATATCGACATTTTTTTTAAACGAAAAATGGGAAAGTTGACATTCCCTCGTAAAACAACGCGAATATTATTTAAAAAATATCGCGTCTTAGTAGATTTCTTAGAAAAAATACTATTTTTACTAATAATATTCCCATAAATTAATTGTATTGATAGAATTTGTCCACAAGTTCGTCTTTCAAATACTCAACTGTCATTTGCCGTATTTGACGCATGCGTCTTTTGAAGCGCCTAATTCAAAATTTTAATTCTGAAGATTCTTATAACAATAACAGAAATTTTAAAAGTAAGACACTGTTTTAATAAACAATATCCATTTTATAACAATAAAAAAATATATAATAATTATATTCTGTCAATCGTGTGAATTTGTATCCAATTTCATGTATATTATTCACGTTTTACGCTTTTGCAACATAACCTAAAAATTTACACAACCTAAAATATAGAACATTTTAATCCATCAGAATGCCGTTAATGAAAGGAAAAGCACCTATAAGAAGAACATTGCAGTATCTAGAAGCCGGTAAACTAGCACTAAAAGATCAAATAAAAATATTTACTGTAAATTACAACGTTTACGGTGACCATCACCAAGGTGTGAGGTAACAAAAAATTACTAAAATATCGCTATTACTTCAATCCTTAAGCGTAATTGTTCATATAGGGATTTCGTATTCTGGTACCTGCCCCAGATACAATACAAAAACACAAACGTACAGATATGCACTTTTAAGAATTTAACACCATCGCCATTCATAAAATGTTTTTATGGTAAGTGCAATCGAATTAGTTTGTGGGTTGTATCAAATCCGGTTTTTTTTTACCCTTTTAGATACTGGGCATCAAATGTTGATAGACGTACACAATAGAAGTAAAGATGAAATTATGGAGCACTTAATAAAAGTCGTCGGAAAGACAAAGTGAGTTATTTTTTGTAGTATCATGGGTTTCGGTAACTACGTTGAAGTTTTACAGGGAAGTATTAGAAGCGGAAACGTTAGCGAGGGAGAAGAAAGATAATCCGGCAAATTTCGGAGTCGGTTGTGAGAAATCGTGTATCTGTGAGTTGTCCGGGCAAATCCCTTGTCCAGGAGTGTGCCCCTTGCCAAAACATATGCGAGGGAAATATAAATTTGCAAAAGACGATTGAACTGATGTGTATTTGTAGATTTTAATTGGAATAAATAATAAAGAATATGATGTTTGTGAAAGTTTGCATTTAAACCTGGAAGCCACTTGACAAAAAAATATTATTAAATTCAGATTTTTCGCAATTATTTTTATTTACCCCCACCAACATAAACATAGTAAAATATCTGTCAATGTAATAAAGATTCGCAGGTAATTTCATGCTTCAAAGTTTAAGTTACTAAAAAAGATTATTAAAGTTATTACCAATTTGATGAAATTTTCTGAATCGATAATAAATACTATAGAAATGAAGGAAAATTTGTAAAATTTCATCCAACATAGCCTTAAATTAAATACGTATACTCATCCATTAATTTATCTTTCGAAATACACTTGCGCGGTGTCTTAAAGTCAACATGAAAATACTAAATTCCCCTAAATGAAATTTTAACAAAAATGTGTAAAAAATTTGATTTTTCTTGAGTAATAACCAAATTTAAAGTTCCGTTTACAGCAGAGATAATTAGCGTTTTTGGCGGTGGACTATTCGGTCAATGATGACAACATTTGGTAACGACACGTTCACGTCAACGCCAAAACGGAGTTCTATGTTGGTGGCTGTGTGTGTCAGTATTCTAATCATCCCACATCCTAACCTCAAAAATCACAAATATGAATCTGAATCTGGAGCAAATAGTTCTACTGCTTACATTACAGCAAAAAGATGACGATTTTCTTGTACTTTTCAAGGATATGGACAATGTAAGTGCACAAATTGCAGCGACTACGTCGGCAGCGCTAACACATAGGGAAAAACACTACAAACAATCATTATATTTTGAACGATATGTGGAAATGTATTCGGATAACTTTTTATCTGTTGCATCAAATATTACAAATTGTCTATATAGTATAGTATATATAATTCAATCTTGACGTCAAATATCAATCTAACAATAAGATAAGGTAAACCATTAACATTTATTTGCACCAGTTTTCCCTAATAACAAACTTAGTTAAGTAGAGGCTCAGCTTAAGGTGAATATGTTTTGTACCGTCGAAAATAAGGAATAAAGCTTAGCTAAGTATTGAAAACGGATGGCAACGCAGTGTCAGAGAGTGTGAAAGTGACTTGTAACTTGTAAGTTTTTGACGGAAACACACAGAAAGATGGAGAATGTTGACTTTTAATTCTTGATTCGAGTTTTCATTATTGTTGTCAGGTCAGTCTCAGGAATATTAACAGCTTATTCATAAAAGCAACACTATTATTGCTGAAAATTTGTTGTTTAATTAGATAAAACATAACAAACTGTATGCATTTGTGCATCTTCAAACATTATGTTATTTATTAAGATATTACGTGTCATTTTGTTTCAAAAATGTACAAATAATAAATATCCCCACAACAATAAATAAAACACATTTAAAACACGTAATACAACAAATAAAAGTCTTCTTTCACTTGCCGCAACACTTGTCATTTGAAACCAAAAGTGAGGTTAACTGGACCTTAAGCTGGGAAAATCTTCGGCTTATTTTGAATAACACTTAACTGGTCCTTAAACAGTGGTGGAAAACGAAATCATAGTTTAGGATCTACTTAAGTCTTAAGTTAAGCTTAAGTATAACCGGTGCAAATAGCCGTAAACAGTACATATCTAATATATATACCTAACCAACAAATGACAAACACGGCTTCTACTTGTATTAATGTCGCTGCAATCGCTTTTTTCGCTTGTGAACGAAGTTTAGAGTATGTTCACGAATTCTCATGACCAAACCGGATGTATTTTAGCATTGAATTACTTTGATTAGAGCAGTACTAGAAATGACCACAACGCAAAAATAGCAAATTCTATGACAATTACACATATTTAGTGATAAAGTTATGCGCCAAAATACGCTAAAATGTATTTAACAGTATTTGTTCATGGGAGACATGTGGTAATTAATAATCAGTTTTTTTGAGGTTAAGTTTATGGGCGATTAATCGCTGTCAAACGTCATCCAAGTAGACATTTTCGTTGGACATTCATTTAATTAAAATACACCAGTTTTGACATAGAATTCATAAGTCAAATAATAAATAAAAATCGGCAAAATTCTCTTCAATATTTATTCGTAAAATATAGTTTTTTTTTTAATTATACAAAAATGATTTCACAATTATCATTATGGAGACTGAGAAATGTATTTTTTTAAGAAAAAAACCACGAGACATTCACACGGAAATAAATAAAATAAATAAATAAATCTAGTAGAGATAAAAATCACATTATTTTCGCTCTTGAATCACCATTACCTACGGTTTTTATGTTTACTGTAAGGCTTGTGATGGTGACGTTCGGCAGTTTTTCTGTATCCGATCTTTCCTCGAGAACTGTTGGACGGTGCCGGTTGTTTGTTGTGCTGAAATTGCGCGATTATAGGCACTTCCGTCGCGACGGTTTTATTTATAACTAATTCGTTATTCGTTTTGTGTTGTTCCATGAGTTTTAACTTTGCCTCGATTGCCTGGATTTGAAACTCCCGGTTGGTCTTCGGCTCTGGCTTACTCATCGATAAAGCTGGGATATTCAGTTCGATCTTTGGTTTTTCCACCTCCTCCTAGGATGAAATCGACTTATCAAAAATCAAAAAAAAAAAAAGTCGATGTTAGATTTTGCGTAATAACATTGTTTATATACATACTAGTTAGTCAACATTTTGGACAAAAGCGGTAGATGGCAGCACGACGTTGGTGCCCATCTCGATTTAAATATAAGTTTTATAGTTAGACTACGAACTACAAGATGGCCTTCTTACGCGTCCGCAAAATATTATTCAATTGCAATAAGGTTTGTTTGTTTGGCTGATCTAAGCAGATACAAGGAATTTTACGTGTTTGTTTGTATTTTAGATGAATATTTCGTGCGTGTTTGTTTGTTTAGAGCAAGCAAATCCGATCACAAAGAGGTTCCTTTCTGCTCGCGATCGACGTCGAGCAATTACGAGCAATTTGTGCAACATAACCTAATCGCACTAACATCGTGTTGTAAACTGTCGTTTGTAAATGTAATCCGATTTATACCTGCATCAAATATGCACGATATGGATAATATAATGATACCAATGTGATTGATGTAAAGAACGATTATTATATTTTAAAAACTTCACTTGATAGGTACATAAATACTAGTATATGATGCATATTTATTGTAGTCTACATTCATTAGTTTGAAAAATTACTTTTACTTTTCCTCTTCATAATAGCTGTGACAATTTGACAATAGTAAATAATAAAATTAAGATTATATTGCAATCGAGCGCGTTTGTTTGTACCATCTTTAAATCCAGCTCTGAGACGCTCTCAAGTTACTCTGATGACGTCAGTAGATACTGCTCCAAGCACACAAACAAACAAAGCTATTAAAAACAGCATACATGATGACGCGTTCGCGCTCTTTCTCTTGATTGGCTGAAAAGTTACGATGTAACCTTGTATATACAGATGTTGCCCCCAAAGGTTACCTCGTAACTTTTCAGCCGCTCAAGAGAAAGAGCGCGAATGCGTCATCATGTATGGTGTTTTTAATAAGTAAACTGGTGCATATATGTAAAAATAAAATGGCGATTGTACCCCAAACTACATATTTATTCATTATAAAAAAACGAATTCTATTATTAGTAATGTAAACATAAGTAAATCAAATAAAAAATGTTTTGTGAATATAAGAAAACTATATATATAGAGTACCTATACATTAAATTAGAACTAAGAAAAAGTCAAAAAGTAAAGTAAAATGGTACATACATCTAAAAAAAATAACGATTTATAGTAGGCTACATTTTAAATTTCAAATTTCCCGCCTTTACACCAGCTGAAGTTAGCGATAGTACCGCTATACACGGGAGAAGCGAGGAGAGCAATAGGAGAGAGGAGGAGAAGAAGGTTTTCGTATATACGTTCGAACGAAAAATCCGCGTTTTATTAAAATTTTAAATATAAAAAGGTCATCGAACTACAGATTATATATTATCAAACTAAATACTTATTCTTTTTAATAAAACAAACATTTTCTGATTATTATATAATCATAAGCATAAGTAAATTAAGTTAACAAAAACAACTTATTAATTTAAAACTAAGAAATAAAAATTGAGAAGTAGATTATGTTTTTTTTTTCTCGGCAAATTTTCGTCCTTTTAGATTTAACTTTTCTCTTTTCAGTGATTTTTGTTTTAAGTTTAAATATTTTATTCTTAAAAGAAAAAACTTCAATTTAGAAAATTGTTCAATTAATGTTTTGTCAACAAGAACGTGCCTTGCAATATACTTTCAATTTCTTTATATTATACAGAATACCTCAGAATTCTAATCTTCTAATGTAAACAAATACGAGAATTATCGCGAGGTGCGTCATCACAATGCATCCACCCTCCATTTCCCCCAGGCCACACAAATCGCCAATGCTAATAAATCACAGATACGATTCCGTCATTTCCGCGATGATAGATAGAACACAGAAATCTGTCGTTCTCTCTGGTCGAGATACCTGTTATATTACCGCGTTTTCAAATCAATTTACATTCACCGATAGAGTGACCACTTCTGCCGAATACTTTAGTTTTTCCGAAAATTGCATTACGCTTGACTAACCTAATATATATAACAACTGAATAATAACTGTAGTTTTTGATATTAATTTCTAGGTTAAGAAAGACACAAAATAAAAGCATTTATTATCAAATCAAGAAATTGGTAATTAGGCGATCAAAATCACATTTGATGTGTTAGTCGATTAAATTAGTTAAAATAACTCGATTGTATATTTGTTTATGTTTTATGTATTTTGGAGGTTATGTTCGAAATATTTCTGTAATATTTTAATTTCTCGTAAAGAAACGCTATAAAAAATCAGAAATGTTATTTTGTTAATAAAAAAAAAAGGAAGATACCCCAATCACATTGCTGTGAGCCCACGTGACGAGATATTCTTCGTTCCGACTAGCAAGTTATTCAAACTCTTCTTCGCCTTGGCGGCGTCTTGTCTCGTTGCGTACGTGACGAAGGCGTATCCCCTCGGTTGTCCAGCTAGAGGACCGTTCGGTGGAATAAGAGGTCGAACTTTTCGATCGGACCATGTTTTTGCATCAGTTTTAAAAGTTGATACCAGTAAGGAGAAAGATCACAGCATAAGTTTAAGACCGGACACACCTATTAAACGGCACTGATTACTTACTCACTGATTCGGGGGTCCAAATTGCCGATCCAAAGGCGTTTCTCGTCCAAAATCGTTTGGTTGGCCTGTAAATAATTCCAATGGAATCTATTCTTACGTTTTTTTTTTTATTAAACGTACCTCATCATTTGTACTCATATTAATTACGGTGGAATTTATTAAACTAGAAAAATTGATGGTTTTATAACCGCAATGTTTGTAAATTTCTAAATTTGGAAGCGGTCAATAATGACACTAGCGTGTATGTGAACCAATAATTGTAGAAAATATGATTACCAACGAGCAGCGACATCATTTATCCTTCTCTGTAACTGCGTCAAGTTAATTCGGTTGTATAAGATGATAGTGTTAGAAATTGAAAATTGAAACACAAAATATCATAACGTTTGTATCGACGAAGCGTGCATTGACATCAAATAATTAACAATATTTGGTTTTATTTAGAAAATATGCTCCCGTAAACAATATTTTTAGTGGCATTCATCGCGCCCAATTCATCTTATCGTAAAAGACGTGCTTTTTATATATTTGTTGTGTAATTTGTTTCCGATTGCTGTAATTAATGTAATATTATTTTCCTTTTTAATACGCAAATCCAATGGATAAAATAACATGTAAGATTTAAGTATCTCTATATGTTTCTCTTAAATTCTTAAATTACGCTCCTATTCTTAGGTTTCACAATACACATTTATAAAAGAACCGCACGCGATATGCTATATAAACTATAAATATAAACATCTGTTCGGAATCCAAACTATTTGGTCGTGAACTTGAAAGATTTCGTTATATTTATCGATAATTTTAGCTGTCCGATGGTCATTATCAGCAAATGTGCATTACGTGAGTAAATGTATGGATATCTCAGCATTTTAGATGATATTCTGTAACGTTGAGAGAGTTTCGTCAGATTTTAAAATTGCGTGTCGATAAACTATCGATAAAGTTTCTTCTAAATATGCAAGTTTTCGCGTAATATTTTAAATATTGACGGTTCAATAGGTGTATTCGTTTTGCGTGTTTGGTCAGTTAGGTTCGTTTCAGTTTTTAATAAATACTGATCCGGTGTTTGTTTTTTAATGAAGTGACCTAACTAAACTAACCACAAGCGTACGTCCCTTTACCCCTTTAGTAAACAAAAGAACATTTGGGGCATTTTCAAATGAGCCAAGCAAGAAGCTAACCTAAAACGTGCGAATTTGTCAGTTGCTCATTTTTTTAATGTTGTTGGCTTGGTAATTTCGGTTTGTTTCACTTTAAACACTAACTAATACTCTATAACCACTATAACTAACCAAAGGTATAAAACGAATTCAGCTAATATCTTTGTTCTCTTTGTCTATTTGCAAAGATTTATCACGCAGCGCAAAAATTTATGATACGGCGTAATGTTTTAGGAAACAAAATTTTGCGTCATGACGCAAAAATTATGAGTTTAGAGGAGGGTGTTTGTGAGAAAGCCGATGGGGACATTGCAATCGTTTATAATCGTTTCTGCGCAATGTAATTCCAAAAGATGTTGCTTTTAATTTTTAATCTGTAGAAAAGTTGTCGGTTGCTTTGCTCGCGGAGTAATCACAATTGAGTCAGAGGTAATTTGATTGGTTGAAACAAATACACAACTTCAATCCAAGTCATTTGATTAGCTCTGACTGATTTTAAATGCTCCATCAACAATGTACACCATCTATGGCAACGAATTACGTAACAAAAACGCAGGGGTTATATAGAGCAGTGTTCCCAACCTTTAAGTATTGAATTTCCCATGAGAACTATCTAAATTGCCCTTTTTTTTTAACAAAATTCCCACGAATACAGAAACATAGTAAATACCATGGTACACATATACAAGGTATGCTCTTGCGTATCTCGTGATGACGCGATTGGGATTCAGTCCTATACTAGTAAAATAAAGTAGTGAGCTAGTACAGTCGCACCACTCTATAAATAACGTAAACAAATAATTTATTAGTAGATAATTTCTGAGAAATAGAATAGCATGCATTTGTGTTCTAACGGCGTGTTTGCACGATATGCAATTCTATTGTTAATTAAATATTTTACTTTTAAAATGCATCACAAACTATTATTCAAACCGATTAATGAATCATCCCAGATAACACGTAAGCTTACGATAAGCTTGCCACTTGCTTAACTTTACCTTGTCCAGACAAACTTAACAGTAAAAGGTTAATGCTGGGGTTAATGCAGGTTGCGACAAAGTTATTATATCAAGGTACGGTGACTTCGTGTATTTCCGGAGTGATTCGGCGTCAATCGTTTATCGAGTATTGATTTTTTTTGGTTTAACCCCATTCCGCTATTCTGTCATCGACCGCCATTATTTGTTGTGTCCAGTTGTGTTGTTACGCGTTTGAGCTGTTTCAGTGTATAATAGTTTAAAACATCATTCATGCAAAAGTAATATTACCTAATTTTATATCTTTTACTAGATATGCGTTGTTGCTTCAAGAATATCATTCTAACGATGAATTGAACTGTGTCTGGCCAATTGCCCCACTATTGCATATAATTCTAACCTAATTTTCTACACCATAAGCGCATAAGCCAATGCAATTAGTTTAAAAAGTTATAGTTTATATTTGCTAACTAAATAGCTTGTAGTATAATTTGATTTTTATATATTCAGAAATTATGAATAATTAAATGTTTGAGGTTTTTTTCAGTTTTAATGACAGTGTAATAGAATTTTTAATAAATTCACAAATACACATATAAATTTAGTGTTATAATTAATAAGAATATTATAATATATGTATTTGTATCTCTTATTTCAAGAAAATCATTATGTTATCAATATTTTTTAGGAACCGATTACAGTAATGAGCGTCACAAATTAAATTAAACCCAGGCGTAATGTGGAAGGTCTTAGAAGATTTTTCTTTCATAGCAGAGTGTTTAGAAACTAAAATGGATACGGTTTAAGGTTTGGCCCAACAGACTGCCACAATACAACAGGCATTATATGGTAACTAATAAGGATTAAGAGGAGAATCAATTTCATAACTTATGAATTCTTTTTCAGCGAATATAGAAGCGTCTATGACATTAGTAAACCATCAAATAGTTGAAAACTCTTCTTGAGAGAAAAAAGTTGGTGAGTAATTGATATTATTTAAATTATTACCTGTTTTTTAAGTCCGAAACCATGTTCATTTATTGAATTAATTCCAACAAAAAATTTACAGATTCGATATTTGATATCAACCATGGAAGGAACGTTAAGAGTTTGACATCAAACATCCTAAAAAGCCACTAGAGGACAATATTGCGGCAAATCATTCTCTAACAGGGAAAAGCTTAAAAACCCTTTCCAGAAGACTGAAATGCTTAACATTATTTTTGGTGAGTATTTTATTTAATAACACTAAGTATAGTAAAAATAAGATAGTTTGTATTTTGTAGTAACAAGGAAACAGTTACTTTTCGTAATATCCACGACGACTTGTCGACTCTTGGAAAACTGATAGCCGTTTCCCTTGTCTTCCCATCTCTGGTATTGTTAATTTTTAATAGTTGTCGTTTTTTTATTACAGAGAATCGCGGCAACACGATGGCAACGGAAAATAGATATAATGTTGTTTCTATATAAATATAAAAACGCAATCTAATATGTATATATAAATATGTAGAAGTTTTTTTTTTATTATTAAATACTGAAATTCTAATTTTATTAGAATGAATTTTACTTGATGCAAACAGATGTGATTTTGAAAACAATAAAATATTTTAGGAGACGATGGACGGCATCCGAAATAATAAAAAGAACGCAAATTATATCTAATTACTAAAATTCTCTCTGAGTTTTGTTTAGCAATATTTTTGTAAAAAACATTTTTGGAAACACTTGGAAGTTACATAAAGTTTATTGTACGAAATTTATTTTGGTTTCAGTTGCTGGTTATATCTTTCCTTAAAATATTTTAGTAATTTTCAAAGTCACATGAAGAAGAGGTCATATACCAACTCCTTTCTTGACTATAACCAAGCTTTAGAGAAAGCTTATACAAACCTTGATAAAAGCTTACAACAATCAAACAAAATAGGAATTGGGTATTAATTTTCTTCATTTTCTTGGTTTTTAGGTCAAAAATATGGAAATGTACATTAATAAGGACGTTTCACTTTGATTTCAAAAGCTTTTCAAGTATACATATAAAAATATAAATTGTAAATGGTGTAACTTATAAGTAAATTGTTTAATAAATGATAAAATCATAATTCAAAATTCATAGTAAACAATGTTTTGTTTATTAAATAAAAAAAATGTATACCATTTATAATTTATATTTTTACATATATCTTGAAAAAGCTCTTGAAATTAAAACGAAACGTCCTTAATGTACATTTCTATATTTTTATGACCTAGAAACCAAGAAAAAGAAGAAATTAATATCCAATTCCTATTTTGTTTTGATTGTTACAAACTTTTATCAAGGTTTGTACAGGCTTTCTCTAAAGCTTGGCTCAACATTATCATTCCAACCTTGTCATATCGTTTTACAGACAAGCTTATGGAACCTTGCCATGGTAACCTTATCACATGCTTTTACAGACAAGCTTAACCTGTAACCTTACTTGGGAAAAACCTTGTCCTGTGTCAACTAGCAAGCTTGTCATAACCTTGCAGTAAGCTTACACCCTTGCCATAACAAGCTTGCTGACAACCTTTTTCCCTTGTCGGAGCAACGTTTAAAAAGGCTTGTATTAACCTTAAATTGTTATCTGGGATTAATTTGATTAAATAATCTTTCGCGCATAGCAAAAAAAAAAATCCCACGAATACCATGCTATTTCCCTTTTTCCCTTCGACTTAAAAACTTCCCACGAGTTGGCAACACTGATATAGAGATATTTACATCTTCGTTTACACGCTTTATTAAGTACAATTAAAAGCTCAAAACCCTTTGTTGCCTAGAACAACATTTCTACAATCCTTCGTATATATTTAAATATATTCCAGTAAGTTACAAATTAAAAGTTATTTGTAAATTTTACAGACTGTGCTATCTATTGATCTTCGCCTTTCAAAGCCGCTTCTTTCACTTGTTGTCGGCACCTTTGATGTTTTGTCGCCGAAAATATGACTTCTAACGCTACTTCATTATTTTAGCACCAGCTAGGTGTCTCTCAGTTGTCTTCCTGTTCGTTTATACCAATCATAAACAGCAGCTTTGCTTTTTTTTTTGTCCCTTTGCGTTGCAACGCAAAACGCAAAAATTATGACGCAACGCAAAGTTTTATGGAACACAATTTTAGATGGTGATGCAAAAATGATGAGTTTAAAAAACACACAAATATTATTGCGATTATATTCATGACAAACTCACTCGTCTACAGCAAAAATCCACCTTCGCTAATGATTTAAGTTTTTTTTTAAACGCAGACAGCTTATACTTGCGTCATGATTGTCCTGAAGCAAAACCATCTTGCGTATTGCTTCCTAGCGCAACACGATTTTCTACGGCGCATGTACACGTATTTTGAGTTCAAACGCAAAGGGACAAAAAAAAAACAAAGCTAGCGTGTTCAGAGAGGGAAGAACGTCAACACAAAATGGCCGCTATTTGTTATCCGCTATCATTTGCTGCGTTAAATGAGTGTAAGTACACTGTAAAAAAAGTTGCATGTAAAATCGTTGGTAACAAAGTTGCCTACAATTTTACAGGTAAATTTGCTTCATAAGGTAAAATTTCTACCATCTAGTAAATTTCAATTTGCTGATGTGTTTTTCAAAGATTGTACTGTAAAATTCGTATGTAATATTTATATGAAACTCTATATTTACCGAACACTGAGTAATTTTCATATGTCGTTTTATAAAAGAGCAAGCAACTTACCTAAATTCTTTTATAGCACCTAATAGGTCATACTGAATCGCTCAAACCAAGGGATCAAGAAATGAACACGCCTTACGCGAAACCTACCGATTGTTTTGTGACGTACATGAGTATCACTGAGCCAATAATAAGTTCCGACCAAACGAATAGAATTACCTACGCGCACAGATAAATAATCCAATAACCAATCACATTGCGGCGTATGAATTTCGTATTTTCTATGATATCTATAGCTTTACCCGAAAATTCAACTAAAAACAAATAAATATAAAAAATCCTCATATTGTTACAGCAAAATTAATAGGTTCACTTAGCAAAATTACTTTTAAAGTGCACTAAAATACCCCAAAAAATGTCAATTTTTCACTTTTAAGAAAATTTGAGAGTAAATACAAAATTGTACATGTTTTTTCCTGTATTTTCCTTTTGAATTTTTGTTACATCTTAAACTTGACTTACATGAAAAAGCTATAAATTTTCCCGAAATTTCTTTTTCATGTTAAATATCCTAGAAAAACCACGTAAAACAAAATTTACATGATTTATTGTGGTAAATTCACAACGTTATTACATGTAATATTCCTGATTTACCATGGCAAAATTACTGTAATTTTTTACAGTGTAGAGTGAACCCAAAATGGGAAGTACATATCTCGTCATATCCGTTTTGAGCGCTGAAATCGTCGGAAGAGTCTATTATGCTAGCTTTAGGGGTGTTCCTGCCACTTTGACAGAAATATTTAATATAATTTCTATCGTAAAAAATCTTTAGTTCTTCTATTCTGCGTCGACATTACGATGGCGACATCAGTGTTGCCAGATCTACCGTTAAAACGGTATTTCTACCGTTTTTAACTTCAACCTTCCGTTTTCTAGTTCACAATCTACCGCTTTTTGATATTTTGCGGTACAAAAGTGTGTCAAATGTTACCTGCTATTTCCAATACAAAAACATAGTGATTTTTAGTAATTATTTCTCCTACGATGTCTATTAAAAAGGCAGACGACCTTTTTTTTTTTACTTAATTTTCATAATTTGAAGTTTTTTTTTGTTTTTTACGCAAATATAAATTAATAGGTAGTGAAATAAAATGAATAAGAACATTTGAATTTCGTTACGAAAATAAATTCTTCCGCCAGATATTGACATCTACCGTTATTTTACATGACATTCTACCGCTGCGAAATAATTTCATCTGGCAACACTGGGCGACATATGTACTTCTGATTTTGGGTTCACTATACTTCTTTTACGGAATTTGATTAATACCATGTGATTCAAAATGATTGTCGTAAGAAAAAAAACTGTTTTCCGGAAAAATTTATCTATACTTATTACCAATTTAATGAGCGAAGTTAGCTACATACAAATTTCATACATTAAATGAATTTTCTTGACATTTAGCGACATTGGCGTGCGTGTTGTAGTATCTTTCGAATTATATCTTATAATTTTTTTCAAATCGTTTATATTTACATCTAATATCACCAACAGTAGTATTTCTGAATACTGTAAGAAAATAAGGGAATTTATCTGTGGTAATAGCTCAATAAACAGGTAAAAAATCAATATTAACATTAAGTGAAATAGTTTATTACATTTTATAATTTTATAGGCTGTACTATATATTGTATTTGGTCTGCAGAAAATCCACACGAATTTCAAGAAATGCAATCCCGTAAAAGTTGGAGTTTGGTTAGCTATGTCCAGGCAACGAATAATAGGGCCAATTTTCTTCGAGGAAACTGTAACAGCCCAACGTTACCAACAGATGTTGGAATTGTTTATTGCAGAGTTACAAGAAAATGAGCTTGAAGCAGGTTATTTTCAGCACGATAATGCTTCAGCACATACTGCTCCACAAACCTGCCAATATCTTCAACAGTTTTTTGCTGACAGGTTTGTTAGAGCACAAAGATGGCCACCAATATCGCTTGATCTAACCCCATTAGATTACTTCATGTTCGGCTATCTAAAAAATAGGATCTATAGAAACCGCATACATACCATAGAAGAACTGAGAGATGCAGTTTTGTCACATCATAATTATACTAATTGTATGTTATAATTTAAAGTAATAAATAAATTTAGTTATACACCAGTGAGTACTGAATTGTAAAATCATAATTTAGTAAAGTTAGATTAATTATAATTATTTCATTTTTACAATCAGAAACACCAATCCATAGTCGTTTATATAATGCGAGTTCAAATATAGGTTACGTTTTCCTTATTTATGACAGGTCCGTTTACTTTCTTATATTCCAACACTGACTTAGTTCAAACGTTCATTACAAACACGCGGCATATACCTACACCCTGTTACTATCTATAGGAGCGGAATTGACAATCATTTTGAATCTCTGTGTATTATATAATCATTAATTATTAATATTTTTGTTTTGGCTCCCGTCCAGAAACACTTATTTTGCATTTCTTCAAAGAGTCACTGCAAAAATGTCATTACAATACTTTCAACATGATAAATGTGTAATAAATTGTCATTGTGCAACCGTACTAAGATGAACTGGTGCCTTCACGGCACTTATTATTAAACTACAATGAAAATTACAGAAAAAAAAAACGTATTCTGAGAAACGTCAAAATACTAAGGTATGTAACATTGGTACCAACTGTTAATCTGTAGTGTGAATTCCCTAGCGTCGAAATTTCTTTTCTATTTTCGATTGTTGATTTGTTGCCCCAAAAAATAGTGTGCATTATCACACAGCCAGAAACTATTTTGCGAATATTCGTACTCATACTCAGAAAACTGTGGTTTCTGAATAATTATATTCCTGCCACCTGTCAAACTAAAATCGCACTTTTACTGACGTGACATTAGGGAACTTTGTCTGTGTTGCTCATTTCCGGAATGTTTCTAAATGTTTGTTCATTAGGAAAATTGCGCGAACGAGCAACAGAAACAAACAGTTTCTTAATGTTGCTTCAGTAGAAACGCAACTTAATATTAAAAATTTCCTGCTAGTATTGATGAATTGGTTGAAATTTGATTGTTACGTCTGATAGATACACTTACGAAATAAATTTAAACAATGTTTACATCTGTTACGCACAAAAAAAAATACTAATATAACAAATAAGTATTGCCTGAGATCTTTTTTTTATTTTTGATTCAGATAACCTTAACCTTACGAAACCGAAAAAAGATTATTTTCGGTGTATGTAGCGGACATTGAGTCGTAAAATAAAACAAATATTATTCTTCATGCGATCCGTATGTGTAAATCCGTACAATAATAATATATAATAATATCTTCTGATCCGATCAGAAACGACGCTAACAAGTAGCGAGTTGACGTAAACTTTGAAATCCGATAGCTACTTTCGTATATTCGCAATATAATCCTTTCGGTGTAGATTTCTGAGTATTTAAACATCGACGCGTATTAGTCTAGGACCATTCGTTTGAAGTGAATTTTATCGAACGGTCGTGACAAATACAAATTCAATCGTCATGTCTACCGAAATAGAGACCTTCACTGTTCGGGAGTTCAATCGGGTGAGTTCAGCCAAACCCAACGAAATACCGCCGAAGAATTTTCGTTAGAAGAAATCGCCAATCACGATAATCTGTCGGACTGTTGGATCGTGGTGTACGATCGGATATATGACGTAACACGATTTATTGAACAGGTATATTTTAACCACAGACAGGATTAATGTATAGAGCTTTTAGATGCTCAGCGTTCGGATAACATGAGGGCCGCCATTTTGATGTATAACAATGCGGTAATAAAACAATGTAAACATATAACGGTAATATTTTAAAATAAAAAAAAAAAAAACCCTTTGTCGCTGCTGTTATACTATAGCTTTATTCGTGGAGCAATCACAAATCAGTCGGGTGTAATTTGATTGGTTGAAAGAAATCGGCAACTTCATTCCCAGGTAGCACCAAATATTAATAAAATATTTTTTTCCCAATATATATTTTATATAGGAAGTGACAGATTTTTTTTTATTTCATAAATATTGCCAACTAATATTTCTCGCATATTATCCAATACATATGTAGTATATATTTATTTCTTATATACGTATAATATTTTTTTCAAATATATATTTCATATAGGAAGTGACAGATTTTTTATTGTAATTAATATATAGAGCATATTGAGAAATACTGGTTTTCTTATGTTGCTTTAATATTGCTAATCTATATACATGTAGATGGTTTCGTGAAAGTATCTGCTATATGATTTTTCATTTGCAACAATAATTATAAAGCATTGATATAAATATCAGAACTCAAATCTTCGAATAGGAAACAATTTGGGATCGAGTGAGATTTCAGTTCAGATATTGATGCTAATAAATACTTTCTAATTATTGCTGTGTAACTTAGAAAAATTACATAGAAGATTTTGTCACAACACCATTCATATGTACAGTAGAACCTCCAGTATCCGGACTAATTGAAGATTAACATGGTCTGGATAACGAAAAATCCTGATAATCGAAAAAAGATAAAATATTACATATGAACTTTTTTTGTCAATATAATTCCGGTAATGAGAGGTTCTACTGCAAAATAAAAAATATGGATTAGCAATATTTAAGCAATACAAGATAACCAGTAATTCTCAACATACTCTACATATTAACATACATATACAAAAAAAAGGGTTAATGCTGGACGGCATACTTCTACAAGATAAAAAAGCGTGCTAATTTTTTTTTATTTCAAAGATTAAGTAATTCAAATGCACATTACTTAGAGATACAAGATTTTTATTGCGCTAGGTACAACTGATACTGTCTTTTTAATAATTCATCTGGCACCCTCGTATGTCGATCTCATCCTTATGGCAGCTGAAATAAATTTTATACAACAATTGTACATTGTTTATCAGCAAATATTCCATACCAACAACCGCCTCAAGACATCTGCAAACATGTCAATTTTTGTATAAAAATATCTTACTACTTATATACTGTACAACTTACCACTAGAACCCGGGTGCTGGTAGAACTAGACCGCTGATAGCTATAATCGAAATATTCACGTAATATATATTTTGGCAATATTTTAAACCTTGATGGAAGTTTTTTATGCAACTATTGTATTAAGGAAACAAGATTTAAATCAAACAATACAAAACATGTATATAATTTGTAATTGTACTACTTTTAAAGAGCCCTTGCCTACCCGTATCATCGCTGTCATAACAGCATTCGTCTCTTTCTCGTTGTTTCATCCTTCTGTCATCTTTACTACAAAAAATTCTTGTTAATGTACTGCATCGTGTAACCATTTCTCTTAACCATCAATTGCTGCTTTGCTATATTTTGCAATATCCCCAGTATTTTCATCGATATTTTGATATTTGTTATGCATACCTCCATTTTGTAAGCTGCTAATTTCATATTTTTTAAGTGTGTGTTTGACTAAATGATACTTATGACAAGTTCGAGTTGGACGACATACCTGCAATATTATTTTTGTAAACATGCAGTGTACACCTCCATTGTAACATTTCTTAATCTATTCATTTTATAATTACGATTACGACACTTACCAGTTGCCGGTATTGCACTGGTTATAACCAGTGCAATGTTTATTCACAACGACTTCTTTTCTTATAACCCATAAAACTACACAAACCCATGATACAAGAATATAAGGTATGCTCTTGCGCATCTAGATGTGACGTATTTGAGGGCCATACGGTCCTACCAATCCAAGAATTTAATAGATATTACCAACGTAAAGAAAATTAACTCCCATTTTTTTTTAAATCTATCCTCTTAAAATCAATAAAACTGTTTTTTTTGCATCAATCAAATTTGCATTGAAAGAAAATTTTAGATAATTCACATTTTTAAATGTAATTTTCAATTGAATGTAAAATCGTTATTGCTTTGTGATGAGCGATTCTGTTGATGTAAAGTATTTTTTGCCTTTTGTATAACATTTTATGTTTGCTTATTTTAGTGCAATGAAGCAAATAAAGCATTAATAGTTACAAGCTTTACTTTAATTGGACATACACTTCTTCAGCTCTTACCTTCATACTTTGTACTTACACGTACTAACATTTCACAAATTGTAAGTGGTTCATATTTTTTTTTAATGGCAAATGAAATATCTATTAGTCTGGTACAAACATTAATGCAGACAGTGTTGGAATAAAAAAAATGCAGATAAAAAAAGAAATGATTGTAAGTGCAGTGTTTTATTTTTCTTTTTTTACAAATTCTTCTTATTCTACTCCCTCAAACGAATGAAAGTCACTCAAGAATTTCCACTACAACGTTTATACACAGTTTATCCACACAAAACCTAAAACGAATTTATAACACGTAACTAAAATCACTATACACGTAAATCGAAACTACTACAAGCATAAGAGGACACAAAACATTAAATAAAAACTAAATAAAGTGTTCTAATCGATGTAAAAATAAACTGAAACTTGTTAAAATAAATATAGTAATTTGGTAAATACATCAACAACAATGGCGACAGCCGAGTGATCGTATCTGAGAGCCAATGCGCGAAAAAGACGAAGTTTTGGTTTTTAGATGAGCATACACCTTATTTTCTGTATCCATGCACAAAACCTTTTGAAATTTCAAACATTTCTTCGCTTTTTTTTCACACTTCTCAATCCAAGACCAACGGCATTAACTCTACTCACGTGATGCACGCGTGCTTGTCGCTTGTTTACGATATGATGTGTGATATAATGCACTAACTCATGTGACTCAAAACAGCAAGTAGGATTGGACAACCGCAGATGAAAAACTTGTAAAACCTAAAGCCAGTAGTTTAATAGTTCAAATTCAAATTAAAATAATAAGAGAAAGATATTAATTTTTGTTAAAATGGAGTATATTTTCTACATGCGTTATTCTACTTAAAAAATATATTATTAATTCTTTCAATATTACGAACACAAATATAAAATAAATATTCAAAAAATATTTTGCAATCAATATTAAACTCGCAATATTTTATAAATATTGCTTATATGTTGAATGTTAATTTTGGGTTTGGAATGTGTGATATAAATATTGTTTCTATGTATAATAAATATTATTTTTAAATATATATGCACAGCTATAAACAAATATTATATAAATGTGTTGTTTATGTTGGAAATATTTCTCATACATATAATATTTGTAAAATATGAAATACATATTTTATAAATATTGTGTGCTACCTGGGTTTCTTTGGCTCTGACTGACATGACTTGTATAGGTACATAAAGGAAATTTTTTTACAGATCACATCTTTTCATGAACTCCTACTAATATCTTTGCACTTCACATGACCCACTCACTAATCAGTGCATTTAGAAACAAACTAACTCATTTCACTATCGTAATTTAATCACTTTACTGTTACATATATGTAATAAAATTCAACAAAAAAGTAGTGATTCTTCCAATTTTAAATGTATTAATATAACACAGTGACAAAACTAAGTTCTTCACATAAAAGAGTAATATATTTCTTTTAAATTATTATCTTTGCAATCCTAACAAAAAATACCCACACATTAATACAACAGAAAAAAGTTACAATTTTAATAAGTATATTCTACACTACTTACAACAAACAAAATTCCTTGAAAGCCCATAAATCTCGCCCAAATAGCCAAATTTAAATTTCCCGCCACTATTTTTAGTAACTTCAACGTAAAGGCATTAAGATAACTATCAGTGAAGTACCAAAAAAATGGTAATTTTATGTTTCAAAGTTGGAGTTACTAAGAATAATTGCGGGCAATTTAAATTTGGCTATGTGAGTCAATTTGAGGACATTTTAGTGAACAGTTGCATAATAATAGCAAGCAGTAATTTATATTTACGACCAGCAATTCGTGTTATCTACAAAAAAGCATTTCCCAGTATAGTACGCTTTTGAATTTGGCACATATTTTGCCTAAATTGTTGATTACCTTTAGTAACTTTTTAATGACGTCGCCGATACCAATCGTCAGAAACGTCAAAAGCGCGTCGAACATAACCTGCAAATAGCACTCTTTACGCCGATTTTTCAGCACTTTCTATTCATTTGCTAAGAAAACAAGTAGCCGTGTTTTGAACTCGGCGAAACATGAGCTTTCCGTTAATATATATATACATACATAACTACAGCCCTTTTTTGTTAATAAGATCGAATATTCTGCAAGGATCTGTCTGCGATACGCTGAAATATGAAATTACCAATTTTCTTAATCTTTTGAATCAGCTGGTAGCGTTGGTATAATTAATCTACTTGAAATAGAATGAATGTATCTATTTTTTTTTCAACAGTGCACAAGTATCTTTATTCTTTCGTTGCAATAGTTTATATTTATTTCTCTTAGATCCTTATAGCAGACGTTAACTACAATAAGCACTCTTCACAAAAGAAAATGTAATAAAGTGTTGTGGTCTTTTCCTTTGGTTCTTGAAATAAAACTCACTCTTTACTTTACCCGTTTAATAATATTATCTTAACATGAAAATTTCGGCGCCTATCCTCTCTCGCTTTCATTCGCACACTCCACTTCGCACACATGTCTGCCAACTCTCTAAAGTTTAAAGATAACAAAAGTTCTACCACATACCCATAAGAGCAAGATTATAGATAGCTCTTGCTGATGGAAACTGATGTCACTACTATCAGGGGTAATAATCTACGAACGCTTTTGCTTCCAGGTACACAAAAAGACATTCCACAACATAAACACGAATCCCTATCATAGATTTCACAATAATAATACCACAAACCTCTCACTAAACTCTCTCTACACTTGAGCTCTCTTAACAGATTCACTAATTTAAGTAAAATCACATTGATATTATTGTAAATAGCACTGTAAATATAAAATGTTACAGTATAATTATAAGAACGCAAGAATAACCTTAAAAACAACTTGATTTATAAGCGTCTCAAACTCAAATTAAATACATACTGCAGCAACTGATGGTCTGTTTGACAGTTACGTATTAACCCGGCATGCATCAAAATGGCGATTCCTATACAACCTAAAAGTTTACGAATTCGTAAAGTAAAGGTCTAAACTACACATGTCTAAACGCTTTCTAGTAATATTATTCTTGTCTATGGCCTCGTCACAAGATAGACAATAATCTGGTGGATAAATGATTACGAATATAATTTATTATTTTGTCGGTAGCATCCGGGCGGTGCGGATGTACTTTTAGAGCACGCCGGTAGAGACGCTACTATCGCATTCCGAAGTACGGGACATTCGAATTTAGGCTTAGAATTATTGGAGAAGTTCTACGTTGGTGATTTACCGATGGATCAGCGGATATTTAGAAAACCCGGAGGATTTAGACTTAGTAACATGCCGTTGTAAGAAGATATTGCACCGACTTTTGTGTGTGTGTGCGCGATAATGCCTGCTTATAGTATTATATTATATATACATATATTATTTACATTCTCGGATATTCGATATACATTATTGAATTTAATATATTTATTACACAGCTAAGGTTTTCCTTATCGGGCTTTGAATATGAAATGATATTTTTATTCTTTTTTGTTATTTTTTTGCGAGGAGATGCTTTTATTTATTATGAAATCACTTCCTCGAAATTTTACATTGGATGATGTTTATTTCATTTGTCATAAATCTAACAGATGCAGTATGTATTCTTCCTATTTTTATTTTAGAAAGTATATTTTAGAATAAAATATTTGCTTTAATATTTTACTTTTTTATTTACCTTTGAATTAAACAAAAAAAAAATAAAAATAAAATGATTCATACATGCAAAGATTGCATTTCGGTAATGCATACATATTACTTTATAACCTTCCCACAATTATTTTTGGTAACTTCAACAGAAAGACATCAAAATAACTAGAATCTAATATAAAACCATTGGTAATTTTGTGTTTCAATGTTGAAGTTACTAATAATAATTGTGGGAAATTTAAATTTTGCCAAGTGGGAAGGTACATAACCAAATTTAAGTTTCCCGCAATTAATTTTAGTAACTTCAACGTTATTGAATCAGGAAACTGCCTACAATTTTGTATTACATTAATATTTATTTTAATACCTTTATGTTTAAGTTACTGAAAATAATTGTGGGAAATTTAAATTTGGTTAGTAAGATAATATACATTTAGTATAATTATTATTATAAATGATGAATTTTATATTCTAAAAAACAACATAAATTAGGGAAAAAAAAACACGAAAATCAATCCTGTTTTAACTATTTGAAAGTAAAAAACTAAAAAGGTCCTAAGTGAGAATCATGGAGTACTTGATGGGTATAATATAAAAATACATGCACAGAAAGCTATAGCGAGCAAATGTAGAATCTCAAAACATCAACATAGGCAGTTATATATAAAGAAAACATCTACAAAAAAGATTTAATTTAAATTTTAAAATGACGAAATAATTCATTCAAATAGTAAATGTTTAATCTGTAAAATTAGATCGAATTAATTCAAGTATTTTCCTTTTAAATAGGTATGATTTATTTAACTATAGCTTGATTGGTTGTTAGGTCGACAGGTGACATAACTTTAATTTGTTCGTAGAAGCAATCACTGACCAGTGATTATGAACAGGATTCGCTAACTACCAATACGTGAAGAGAATTTTAAAAATACGTAAATTCTATTGGATAGCCAGTGATTCTGAATCATTGCACGAACGCATGCAACTATTCATTTGTTATTAAGTCACTGCAATGTTGTGGCAGTGTATCAAATCATAAGTTCATAACATAACAATGTTAAATGTCATAGTCCATATTAAAATTTTAGTATAATACGTATGTATCCCTAATAGCCAAATTTAAATTTCCCGCCACAATTTTTGGTGAATTCAACGTAAAGGCATTAAAATTACTATTAATGTAATACAAAATGGTGGGGAATTTTATGTATCAACGTTGAAGTTACTAAGAATAATTGCGGGAAATTTAAATTTGGCTATTAGGGATATATATTCTTACAAAAATTCCCTAGAACTTAAGCTGGTTTTGCTAGTGTTCGGCTAAAAAATCCGCCAGCAGTTAAACGTGAAATTCTGCCGCCAAATGCAAAATTAATTAAGCTAAAACTATCGAGAAATCCGTTAAATTGGCAACACTGAATTAGTACGCTGGTTTATAAATATATAATTATTCAAACGATTGGAATATAAGTATCAATTGGGTGTCTCCCAGACTCGGTAGAATAGTAATGTCAATTTTTACAGTAAAATTTTAATAAACGCTGTACTACTAATTTCATAACAGCGATTGGATGTAAATATTGATTTGCACATCGCAAATCAATCATTAATGTAATCATCCTCGATTTCAGTGTATTTACTGGTTGTTTCTTCGTTGCTTTACTCAGTTTACTGCAACTGACTAACAGCTCTTATAGTTATAGTATGGTATTTGACAGTTTTGTCATGTTAATGTCAAATGTCATTCATGTCAACAAATCATTCATTAAAACATATCAATTTATTTATTAAAAGAAAATATTAAAATATATACAAAAATAGTATAAAAAAGCAACAATTATATAAAACGAATTATACTGAAACATATCACATAAAATGGCACGCCACTGGAATGGTATAAAACATATTTAAAAACAAATTAACAACATTAAAATAACAATGACATGGATCAGTGGACCTTAAATTTTCGTCTCCTGCTTCGAGTGCACGTGGCATATATCAACCACAGCAGCAGACAGCATCCCCCGAACATGTACAACCTAATAACAGTCGTTTCTCTCGGCATTGCACATTTGGAAACGGCAAAGTTGTTTGGGGTGAAGACAAACTGGAATAAACGACGTTCTTATTCATTTTTTACATATAACTTGGTTAATTCACCAGGCTAAATGTGGGGTTTTCCTTGTTCCTCCAACTAAAACTGGTATTGTTATCTCTAAGCCTTCTCCTGTTGGTAGTTTCTTCGTGCAACCGTGATGGACGTGACCTGAAATCGCTAATCTAGGATGAAGTTGGTTTAAAAGTTGATTGGTCGCTTCTTGACTCAGGCAGTCCCACGTTTCCCGGAATCTGTCTTGTTTTATCGGAAATGGAGCAGCATCATAATCGTCGACAGTCCATATCAGTCTCACGATAGAGAGGATAGTGCTAATTGTAAGATTAAAATGGATAAAAATTACGTTTGCAGTATAGAATAGGTCAAATTTTGAAATAACTATTAAGTTTTTTAGGTTATCAAAGTTTTTTGCTACGATGTAAAGTAGTAGGTACCTGCATTAAAATTGGTTTGCTGTATGCACTTAAATTATTTATAGAATCACATTTGCCTCCGTACGTTCCTTTAGTGCACTTTAAAATCTCTACAAATAGAAAATTTATTCAATCATTTCGATAACGAAAATTCTAACCTAAAAAAACTTGCTTTCGATTTTCGTTAATTGCAACTCGGCCGATCGACATAAGAAACAACCGTCTCCCTCTAGAGCCATGCTATTCACTAAAACGAAATGATTTACTCCGAACAGAGATGAGCTGTACTGAGGGAGCATTAAAAGCAGATACAAAGCGCTCATTCAAATACGGACTAATACTACAAGAAAGAAAAACCGTGAAATCCACTGATAATTGCAAAGAAACAAATCACATTACCCGTAATGAAATCCTATATCATGATTTCCAACAGCGACATATAAACGAGTCCCCTCGGGTACATCAAATAAGCTATAGAATCGCTTGACGTAGTAATCAAACTCCTTTCCGCTGCAGAATAAACCTTCATCGGTGAGATCCCCCAATACGAACACAAGTTCCGGTTTGTGTAGAGTCATTGCCGTTTGAAAGGTCCTGTACATTTGCCATTCACGTCTGGAAGTTTATCAAACCAGTGACCGTTTCTAGAACCCAATAAATGCGTATCGGCAAGCACCATGACTCTAACCGGTTCATCATTATCGCTTCGTATATTAGCATCTGTGCTTTTATCGTCTAATTGCGGCCAGGAACACTGAAAATATTCGATCCTTGATGACAGATTATAAGGTTATGTATGGAATTGTTTGCGTACGTCTTTCAGAACGATGTAATAAATTATATATTCGCAATATATGAATAAGGCGAGGATTCCACAACTGGTCTTTAAGACGAATTTAACATTAGGTTTCATGATACAAATTGTAAATATTTACGTGTATCGTTTTAATTTGTAGGTTAAATTTCTAGGGGATTTTATGTTGTGATGTTTACGGTAGTTAAATTTTTAAACTTAAATGATGGCTTGCGCCATCTAGCGTTGGATAGGATTAAATTTTAGCTGTTTGGATGTGGAAGGGAAAATAAACGATTTGCTTTTTATTGCAATTAGTATTTTATTTTATTAAAATTTGCGTATGAATGGTGTAAAACAATATTATATGGAACTAATGTGATTGCGGATTTTTGCTTAATATCCCTCGTTTTCATCGTCATATTTATATCAATAAAGTTATAATTACATATACACATATTAAATTCAGTTATTTGCAAATTAATAGCACTTATTACAATCTGTCCATTTATATCCACATAGAATCGATATCGTCGTCTTTATTAAGTTAATTTTATACAGACTGTGTCATTTACTTTGCGTCGGTCAAATCATCCTGTACACAATCAATTAATCGGAAAATGTTTTAAGTAGAATTTATTTAAGATTAAGTGCTCCATAACAAATAAAATTATTTTAATATATACAATGTGTTCAGTCTTGTCAAAACGTTATGCAAATTTATTTTTAAAATGAAATGTACCTAGTATATATACTTGGTTTAACTTAACCTCACAATTTTTAAATTACAATCGGTTTAGACTGGTTAAACTGCTAAGTTTGTTGTATTTAATATAAAATTAGAACATTCAGAAGTTCTTTTTGAAAACTGGTTTAACAAATATTACGTTGAATTCACTAATAATTGTGGCGGGAAATTTAAATTTGGCAATTAGGGAAATAGCTATTATTTAAAGCATTTTCGGATTAATTGATTGTGAAAGGAATGATGAACCGATTGTCAGATAAATCGCACACCCTGTATATACTCGGAGATTTTCATTAATAATCGAAAAAGGAACAATTCCTCTATGATAAAATGGTGTGGTATTATTGCAAAATAAGAAAGTCGCCATATTTACAATTATAATATATATGTATAACGGCTAAGAGTTACTTTTACAGTTTTTTTTTACATCTTTATAAATAATCAACAGCAAAAATTCAACATGTTCACGGTTACACCTCACTGCCTAATCGCTTATTATACAACTTATTTGGCACTTCGTACCTTTTTCGTTTCGATATAACATATTTTAAACGCAGTTTTATCTTGTTATCCAGTTTTGGGGAAATTCAAATTTCCCGCAATTATTTCAAAATCTCCTAAACGTGAAGATGGAGAGAATTGCTTTATTTACTGGTTTCCATCAAATTGGTTTCTTTTATCGACTCAAAAAAAGATGACATAGGGAAAATCAGGCATACGGAAACATAAAGAAAGATACATCTCCTTTAATCTGTCAACGATTGCGCATGTGTAGATTCTAAGAATTATTTTGTTATTGAAAGTAAACCACTGAGAATGTAAATCTAGCCGAAAAGGTAGCGGCATCTGTGTCGCATAATATCAAGAGCATTATCTTTTACTAGAATCGTGTTTTTTTATTATTATAACCTGTTCAGAAATATTTGCAATAAAATTAGAATAAAAAACGCATAAATTTGTGGATTTTTCTAATACATTTTCGTACTTACTTTAAAATATAAATTACTCCACACGTTTGAAAATTCCCGGCAACAGCTTTACAAGATGGCAGCTAGGCTTGAAGGTTATTGAAAACGGGCTACAAAGGAAAACAAAGGATTTTGCGAGCTCGTGGTGAAAGTAATGGATTACATTTTAATGTTCAATTGTCAGAAAACGATATCGAACTTTTAAATACAGGTATTTTTTTTGGTTATACCGATTTTTTTTAATTTGGGTGGTAAAAGATTCATCCAATATCCACCAAAGCGTTTCCTTGTTTAGCAAAAAGCAGCTCGCTTCAGTACTCACCACTAGATGACGTCATGAAATACACCAACAAATATTTGGAGAATAAAGCAACTCTCGCATATTAAATTAAAATGTCTACCAGCGTCATTAAGAATAATGGCGGGAAATTTGAATTTTGCCTAGTGGAAATACATGATATATTTGCGTATCTTCCTTGTATTGTGTGTAAAGCATTATATTTCTTAACCCTTGTAACAATTTCCTACGCTATCAAAATCGATTATCTTTTTTTTTTTTTAATTATCCCTGATATAACAATCATTTGGAATAGATTCAACAACGTATAATGTGAAATATACACAAGCTTAGAAATTATATAAAAAGGTGGTAATTCATGCGTTTCGGAAAACTTTTTATTATCCATTTTTTTTACATCATGATTGTCTTTAAGGCGTTGATATAGCTGTAGGAAACTTTTCCGGATTGGCGGTAAATCTGAATAATACGCGCATTAATTGAAGTTAGCTTAGTATTCGCACGAATTACCAACTTTCAGTATTGGCTACGGTAGTAATTAATTACGCAATAACAATATTTACTGTGTCAAATATAATATAAAACAGACAACATAAGGCGTTTTAGTTTCACATTTCCAACAGCTAAGAAACAACTGAATCCGCCCTAAAATCAACGAGTTATAATAGGTATCACTACCGTTATTTTATAGTTTTTTTTTTATCCTATTTACAACAAAGCAACATTGCGTTTTTATTAAATTGAATTGTTTACATTTCGCTGCCACAGACCCACTTACAAAGCTCTACATCGCCTATTATTTTATATTATATATATTTATTATGTATATTTTTTACATACGTAATTACAATTTAATTTATATCAGTAATAATAATAAGTATGTCCACAATAATTTTAGTACAAATTAAATTTCTTTTTATATTATATATTTATGTATATGAATATCACGGTTCAATAATACATAATTATTAATAATAATACATACATACTAAAATATTACAAACGATATATTGTATAAATAAGTATTTACAATAGTATTCCTAAATATATAATATGGCTATTTATATATTTTCTTTTTTATAATAATAATAATAGTGCTTGCAATTTGCATTATCAGTGAAGGCAAACATTTAGATTTCTTTTTATAATTTTATATACGAATTAGTGAACGTCAATTGAGAATGGTGGCGAGTTAAAGGTAATTAAGAAGTGTAAAAAAATCGAAAACGGCTTTTTTTGAGCAAATTAAAATTACGTATATTAATAACAATTTCACTAAATACTTTGAACTTCATACGAATTATCAGCATAAAAATTAAAACCTCTAATCAATGATCACAAAAATACTAAAAAAAACCTGTAAAGATAAAATTATTGAAGCATTTAGAACATTGTTCGAAAGTAATTGCTCAGAGGCATTTACCAGAATGCGAAATAAATATTTTCAAATTAAATATTTTTTTTTTAAATTGCAGTTCTTATAGAAATTAATAGTTAATTATAAGGTGCAAATATTAAGTTGAATGGGTAAATGGTGCAACAGCCAATACCAAGAGCGGTTTTGTCGCAGAGGTGTATCGTTAAAGGGGGTTTGAGGTGCTAAATGTTTCAATAATCGCTAGCGGTTTCTCTAAAGCCCTTTCGATAACCGAAATGCGCCTATTCTGTTCCGATAAAGTTGCCTCACCCTGGAAAAATACTTTCGACTCGAATGAACCCTTTTTTTCGGAGCTTATTCCGCCGCAAATGTTCGTTAAACTTAATTTTCGTTTTCGAGTCTGTGTGTCAAACTTTAGTATTAATAACTGGAAAAACAGGAAAGGAGATTAATTAAATTAAGGTCATTTATTTTTAAGTGTAAAAAAATTAGTGCGTGATAATACCAATACAAAAATGAACATATTAAAACACTTGTAAAGAAAAAATAATTGAATATTAAAAAAGAAATTGTTCCAAATTAATTGAATGGTCTAGTGATGTTTAGCAGAATGCAAAGTAATTTTGAAATTTAACGAATTCTTTGACTTTTTTTTTTGAAAAATTGCAGTTCTTATAGAAATTTAATAATAGTTATACGGTGCAAATATTAAGTTGAACGGGTAAATGACGCAAGAGCCAGTGGCGACAGTGGTTCTTCCGCATAGGCGCACCGTGATGTGGGTTCTGGGGTGCCAAATGCCTTAAAAATCGCTAGCGGGTACCCGTGAGGGCTTCCGACAATCTAAATACGCCTATTCTGTTCCGATAAAGTTCCTCTACCCTGGAAAAATACTCTCGACTCTAATAACGCTATTTTTCGGAGCTTATTCCGCCGCAAATTTTCGCTAAGCTCACTTAATTTTCGTTTTGGAGTCTGTGTCAAACTTTAGTTTTAGTAATAAAAAAAAAAAAACAGCGAAAGAAATAAATTAAAGTAAGGTTATTTATTTTTAGGTGTAAAAAATTAGTGCGTGATAATACCAACAGAGATCACAATACAAAAATTAAAATCTATAATCAACAACCACAACATATTAAAACACTTTGTAAAGATAAAATAATTGAATATTAAAAAACAAAATGTTGGAAAATAACGGCTTAGTGCGTGATGTTTAATACAATGCTATATAATTTTCAAATTAATTGATATTTTTTTAAGAAACCTTAAAAAATTGCAGTACCTGTAGAAATTTAATAATAGTTATAAGGTACAAATACTAAGTTGAATGGGAAAATGACGTAACAATCAATAGCAGCAGCCGTTTTGCAACAGAGGTGTACCGTGAAAGGAGTTTTGGGGTACCAAATGCTTTAAAAATCACTAGCAGCTCCCCCTCAGTCCTTCCGGACACCAAAATACGCCTATTCCATTCCAATAAAACTCCCCCACCCTGAAAAAACACTTCCGACTCGAATGAACGCTATTTTTTGGAGTTTATTCCGCCGCAAAACTCACTTAATTTTCATTTTCGAGTCTGTGTATTTAACCTTAATTTTTAGTGGCATTCTTATAGAAATGGAATAGTGGGTAAAAGGTGTAAATATTAAAGTGAATGGGTAAATGACCCAACAGCCAGTAGTGACAGTGGTTTTGCTCCAAAGACGCAGGGTTCAATTAGTTTTGGGGTGCCAAATTCTTTAAAAAATTACTAGCCGCTCCCCGTAAGTCTTTCGGACAACCAAAATACGCCTATTCTGTTCCGATAAAATTTCACATCCTGGAAAAATACTCTCAACTCGATTGAACGCTAATTTTTTGAGTTTATTACGCCGCAAATATTCGCCAAATCAAATTTTCGTTTTCAAGTCTGTGTATTAAATTTAGTAGCTCTTATACTTTTTTCATTATTTTTTTTTTTATTTGAGTATACTGGTTTTTAATTTTGAAATTATAAAGAAGCTCCTACGTCCCGAAATTTAATTTTTTCCTTTTTCAAAATTATTTTTCCCTTGAATTATTTCTATTTTCTTATTTTTGTCCACCCAACGATGTTTGTCAAAAAATAATTAAAAGTTTAGTTTAGTTTTGCTTCTTATAGAAATTGAATTACAATTAGAAAGTGTAAATATTAATCTGAATGGGAAAATGACGTAACAGCCAATAGCGACAGCCGTTTTGCCACAGAGGTGTACCGTGAATGGAGTTTTGAGGCGACAAATGTTTCAGAAATTGCTAGAAACCCCCCATAAGGCTTTTTGATAATTTAAATATGCCTATTCGGTGCCCATGAGCTTCCCTCACCCTGGAAAAATGTTCACGACTCAAATGAAAGCTATTTTTTGGATCCTATTGCGTCGCAAATCTTCCGTAATTTCGTTTTCGAGTTTGTGCATGAAACTATAATACTGGTAATAATAATAATATAATAAAAACAGTGCAAAAACAAATAAATTAATTAAGATCATTGATTTTTAAACGTAATCTTTTTAATGCATGGAAATTAGACAGATTAGGTTATATTAACGATGAAATTTCAAAAAAACTTAAGAATTTAAATTCACAACTTTGGTGTTGATTTTCAATTTACCCGAAAAAAAGTACAGTCCTTTAAAAACTTGTTGTTAGTTCAAACAATGCACCTATTCATATTTTTTGTTTTTCGATAATTTCACCAATTAAACCAAGTTTTTGATGAGTCCATTTTTATATCTAGCATTTCCAAACAATTAGTTGTTGATGAAATTATATTTTTGTGGTTTAAATTAGATAATTACACTAACATTTTAAGTAATATCTTTGAGAAGGCACCTAGATTTGCTTCAGTTCTATTTATTTCAAATAAAAAGGTGAGTTTCCAAAAGTGTGATCCTCCAAGCTCTGCTTGATAATGGATAAAATATTTTTAATTATGTGACTTTTTGTTTGATTAAATTCCAATTGAAGACCAAAAAATAACGGCTATTTGAGCTTTATTCCTTTATTTTTATATCAAAATTATTTCAGCGACGTTTTGACCCAAACTTGGTCTTCCTCAAGCTGTCCAATTTCTCAAGACTCGGCCAGTCTTCTTGATGAGGTAGTATTTACTGAAACCACTGCATATTATATAATCTAACTATAATTTGCTCAACTAAACTGTTTTCGATTTTTAACACTTCTTAAGCGAATTTGGTAGGTGAAATGGCGAATTTAAATGAATTTTAAGATTTAAAACTCCCGCGCGATACGCAAAACGTCACTTTGGATATTACGCGGGAATTTCAAACGAAAACATGGCATTCTAATCAAATACGTGTGACACCTAGTGACTTTCTTAGCAGCGTACAGTTTAGTAAGCTATATCTTAAGTATTAGTGACATTTTCGTTTCTTTTTAAGGTATATAAAGGCTTCTGCTTAAATATTTTTTAAGTTTTTGTAAAATACCTTTTTGGCACAGATCTTTTTGGTGGTAATCGCTCCTTTAGTATCCAATTTTCGTTTTTGTGTGTGTGTGTTTTTAATTATGTATCTTACATATTTCCCCATATTCCTTTATTTATGAATTTTCCTATAATACTGGTAATTTTTATAAATTAAATTGTACATATTTATATATTTATAATACATACAACACCTGCATTTTCTCCTTTTTTAATTATAGCTATGTAATATTACAATATTAACTTATATATTTAACAAATTGCTTTTTCATTTATAAAGGACGATTTTGCGAATAATAACAAATTAAACTTAATTACTACATATATATATCCATTTTTATTAATATAATAGTTACTTTCAGTTTTTAGTTTGGTAATTTACGGTTGATAGTAAGGCTCTATCTAGTTTTTTTTCGTATGAATTAATGACGTCACCGATTGTCATACACAGAGCAAGGTAATAATAAATAGCGGCCGTTCTGTTTTTCAATCCATTTGGGCCACTATAGTTTGTCCCGCATGACAAATATATATGCAGAAAAGAACCATTCCTTCGTATTTTGATTTGTTTTTTTGGTTTATAGGTACATTCTAACGGAATCGTATGTAACAATTATATTTTATCAAATTTTACTACAGATACGTGTCGGTGTGCTTTTAATTTAAACAGTGAAAGGAATAGCATCTTCTAAAGCCGGCCTACACAGACTACAGAGTAACTAACCGTTCTTACAATACGTAATGCTAAAGCATCAGAAATAAATTGTGTGATATTTATGATTATTTTAACCGATTTCTACGTGGTTATTTCAAAATTTAATATTGTCTTTTATGTATGTATATGAGATACAATGGTCGTAATGCATATTATATATCTATTAAGTGTTGTTGATTTTCTCCGTTATTGTGAATTAAAGGAATTAATATTAAAAATAATAATGAGCAAATGAGGAGTATCCATGCATAACTTAACAAGTCCGCATAATGCATTATATCTTTCTATTTGTTTAAATAGCCAATAAACGAAAAACCACCCACGATCAAATCGACATAGCCATCTTTGCCTATCCCGGCTTTCATGTTGTAAATATACCTCCGAGAAAGTTAAAGGCAGAACATCTGTTGTCCGACGTTTTCGGCTTCATATTCGCTGTACACGCGTTAGTAATGATTTCTCGATCTTACTTGTTTAAGAGAAAATCCGAGTCTATTAAATGATTATAACACTTACATCTCATACCAATACGCACGCAGGATAAATGAACTTTTTGAAGATTTTTCGAATTGTTTAAAAACAAAAAGTCCAATTCCTGTCACCAAAAAGGTGATAGGACACAAAGTAACTACAGCCCTGCTGCTTCCAATCAATCTATCGAAAAATGGGAAAGATCATGCAAAAGAGACTGATATCTTCTCAAACAAGGCGATGACAGATAAATCGTCACAGCATGGGTGAGAGGAAGGTTCTCGACCATAACGCTCTTACTGACATTCTAAATGAAATATTAGGAGGATTGATAATGGAGAGACTGGTATTAACTACATACTAGATCTCTAAGCATTCGACAGCACAGACCATAATAAATAGAAGAAAACTAAAACATTGGAAAGAGGGAACTGCAAAACTGGTTACTTCTTATACTACAAACCGACAGCAAGTAGTAAAACTCGATCAGATTTATCCTAAAAAGTCCGATTAGCGTCGGTGTGAGCTCAAGGTCTATATTAGGTCCGCTATTGTTCATAATATACATGAACGAACCTCAAGCTTGAACACTGAAAAATAGTAAACTTGTAATGTAATGCGGACGATATCACTATTATCAACAGCCAGTCAAACGTAACAGAATCGTCCCAGAGTTGCTCCGAATTTCAAATAAACGATATAGGTAAAGGTTCTCTAAAAAAATGGCCCTTTCTATGAATACCGCCAAAACAAAACGAATACAGTTTTCAACATCAAGAACTACGAATAAACAAAAGCATACTTGTTAAATGGGAGATTAAGTCTATTGATGAAGAAACAACGTCGGCAAACTACTTGGTTACTCTGGATCAGTCTCTAAACTGGGAAATCACATAGATGCTCCCATCAAGGGAATTGCATGTTCTCTGTTATGCTCTGCGGAGACAAAAGAGCTATCTCAAACGCTAGCACCTGTTTAAACATTTACCATGCCAACTTCATGCAAAAGCAGACATACGGCATTGTTTGTTGGGGTAGTGCACGTCTGCAGCAAAGCAAAGAGTTTGGTTTCACAAAAGAGAGAGCCATTAGGTGCATATTTGGAGCTACGTTATAGAGACAGTTGCAACACACGTTTTCCAACAACATCGTTACTACAATACCCACACTTATTTTTGAATGGATAGTATACATTAAGAACATATTGCACAATTCACAAACTGAAAGATCACACGTATGATACAGATTTCCACGATCTGCAATCCTAAGAAGATTAGTCACTTCGAAGCAATCCAGCATGTACTGTATAACCATCTTCAGCAGATATAAAAAACATCAATTCCATAGAATATTCACAAGAGAGTAAAATCATTTATTAATTCAGAAAGCATTACTTGGAAACGAATACCTTAATGATAACTTTGAAATAGATTTGTTTTGTTTTTCTTTTTTTCTTTTACTATTAATTCGAAACACAGTTTATGTAATGTTTTATTTTCATAAGAATTTGTTTATATTTGCTTCTTCTTTTTTCTTGTATTCTTATTTCTCCCATTTCTTTGACTTGTCCTATATCAATGTTTTTTGATCTAAATGGATTAATAAATATTATTATTGTCAACCGGGCTCGATTAAACTTTTTTTGCTTTGATATAATGTCTCGATCTTAATACCAATTAAATATTACAAATGCTTTCAGCACATCAGTTCAATACCACTATTAACTATCTTTACCGATCCCGGCTTTACAATGCTATAAATATATCTTCCGAGAGAAGTTAAAGGCAAAATCATTCTGTTGTTCGACGTTTTCGGCTTATACTTTCGCAGTACACGGCGTTAGATAAGTGATCTCTCGACCATTACTAATTTTGAGATATAATCCGAATCTCTTGTAAAACCGCGTCTCACATTAAACTTCCATTTTAATAAACGTAGTTAAAGCAACTGCGTGTTTTATTAAATAAGACAGTGATTGGTTGTGTTGAACCAGCGGATTCATAACAGTATTCGCGTCAAAACTTTTATCTTTAAGGAGTCCATGCGTTGCGAACAAAAAAACAACAATTCCCATAAAAAATGCTTAGAAACTTCCAAATTTTTACATCTTTTATCAGTATAATTTAACAAATAAATTACCGACTCGCAGAATTATTCCACTATGCAAAAGATTTCCCAGCACAAATAAAAATCGTTTTCTGTAATTTTGGGGGGAAAGACATGTTAAATTTTGTATGGACACTCCTCAAATCTCAAATATCAGTAAACATAAACAAAAATCAGGTGGTTAAGGTCACTATGGTTATGTTTAGTAGTTTTAGTAATGCTTTCAAACTACAATTTGACAGTTGAAGTCGTTTATGTATGATATAAAATATCTAAGTCATATTTTCAGATGCTTAATTTGACTGGAATAGAATTCCATATAATATGCGACAATAATATTGATAATAATAATCAAATAACATTTTGTTTTTGTTTCGTTAAGAGAACTATTAAAATATGATCGTGTAAATTAAGAAAATATTAAAAGGTTAAATTAAATATAATTTAATGCTAATTCGTAGGATGGATATTGACGTCAGGGTTGGCATGCGTAGGAATTTTGTTCGAATCTAGGAATTTTTAATTTTAAAAATTGAATAAAAAGGACTTTTTCCCAATTTACGAATCAAGATATTTTAAAATCTTGGAAATCAATTTTTTAAGTCATAAATTTTCAAATAATATTGGAATCAATCCAGTGATACCAGGTCCAGGGAGTTTTTCCCCTTGATCTAGGGTAAATTATATGTGATAATAATATGCGATTTTTCACACATTTAATAAATTTTTACATATATCGGATATGTCCGAAAATTTGGATCATAATGCATAGCAATTCTTGATATCCTTAATTTCTCCATATTGTGCATAATTTGTCGCGCACCAACGCATAATTTTTTTTACTTACACATAGAATATTTTCAGTCAGACGTCAAACCCAAAAAAAAAGACATTTGAAATTTTTCTGAATATTTTGACGGCAATCTGCAACTTGCTTGAGTTTATTTAAAAAAAATAAAAACAAAAAATACACATTTTATATCTACTTTAGAAGATCAGGGATTTTTTTGTTACACTTTATTTCTACATATTATAAAAAAAAATTATAATATAGTATTTCAATTCTTTCATTCTTTTTAGGTTAATTTTGCCATTATCTTCGTAAATGTATCATATTAAACACTTCTAAACCTAATACTTGCACAACACCATCTTAGATGAAAATTTACATTTTTACCACAAAAAAAAATAAATTATATTACTGTTAAATACAGGATGTATCAGATATAGAGGTAAATATAATAATATGTAGCAGCTGTAATCATATACAATCAAAAAGTCTTAATGCACAGGGGGTCTATCTGTAAGCATTAACGAGAAAAAATATATTTTATAAATGCCGTGGGCTAGAGCGCACCTTGCCCAACCTAAATGCTGTCCGAGTATACCCCACATACCACTATCATTCAGCCATTACCGCTGTTAGTTTTGTGTGGATCGCCGCTTGGAATGCAAGCCACTTCGAACATTTTATTTAAATTCTTCCCGTCTCGAAAAAACGATCCTTTTCAGGACCATCATGATTTCATATAAAGAAAATCGAAGCTTGATGCATTGGCAAAAGCGCGGGAATGTACAGATTCATTTTTGCGCGACATCATAGTAAACAGGCGTGTTTGCAAATTTTCTGTATCTACATTTATTTCTGTGCAATTCGATTCAATTCATTTTGATTATATGATTAAATAAATCCAAAAGAAATAACTCAGGCTCATGTGGTAGCGTTTATTAACAACTAACTTTCGATTCGAAAAGAAAAGAAAAATATTTACGTTTTTTTGTAACTACTGAAGTCGCATATCCGGTGAAACTCGAACGTCTTATCAGGATATTAAAAATAATACTTTGTAGACTTACGTAGAATGCTCTTAACAAAAAAAGAATGTTTATTTTATAAAAGAAGAAATTTAAAATGCCTCAGTTTGCTATTTTTACAAGGACTTTATTTATTCAGAATGATGTTAATGAACTTACGCATACCATTAAGAAATAATACTAAATGAGTGCAATGTATTTATACATAATACCACGTTTAGCGGGTGCTTAACATGACGTTTCCTTGCATCAGGCCCGGACTAAAGAATTTTTGGCTTTAAATTTTACTTTTTCTTATTCTTTAATGATGAAATCCGGTTTCGGTGGGTTTGTGCTTTATATGTCGTGTAGTTAACACCCAAGCAAAATTTACTTTTTTATTTGATACACCCTGCACATTAGAAAAAAAAATTATAGTATAGTATTTCAATTCTTTCATTCTTTTTAGGTTAATTTTGCCATTACCTTCGTAAATGTATCATATTAAACACTTACCTAACACTTGAACAACACCATCTTAGATGAAAATTTACAATTTTACCACAAAAAATTAAATTACAGTACTGTTAAATATAGCGATATGGTAGGTAGCATAATCTACAGGCTGTTATATTTAGAAAAACCCAACACTTACCCATTTTTGGGTCAGTCTATACAGAATGAAAATATTTTTGAATTATTAAGAAATCTATTCAGAGCAATTTTCGTAGGAAACATTTTTAACTCATGACGTGAAATTCTTGACGTTTGGGCTATTTCCATCGTTTGTTGGATTGACAGACGATAGAAATAGTATAAACATCAAATTATATTTTGGTAACATTTGTGCCTAATAAAATGAAAGATGGTTTTCTATAGTAAACGTAAAATGTCAATTTTTTGTATTTTTTTTTTTTCATATAAACTCAATCAAGTTGCATATTGTCGTAAGAGTATAAAATTAGCTGTACAAATGCTGTTAAAAAAAAAAAAAACAAGGTGACTGTCTAGTTCGAACAATATTTGTCTAGTGGTTCCTGTGAAAATTCATTTATGTAAAAATAATCAAAAAAAAAAAAACTCTAGTTTTAGTATGCCCAATTTTAGAATTGTAGATTAAATCATCTGAGTGTTAGGCCGGTTTTACATTATACTTAATTTAGTATTAAACTTTGACATGAATTTGCTATTAAATATTTGAAAGAGTATCATACAGAAAAATTTATTTGCAAATTTCGTACGAAATATTGTACTAAATATTTAGAACCTGTTCTATTTTCTCATTAATTTTACAAACGAAATATGCGTGCGCAATATGTGAATTGTTGGTTAAGTCCAGTGGGATAGGTCGGCGTTTGTCGTACTATACAAATCGCTCAATCTAAGTTGACATAGACAATGCAAAAATACACGATGTAGTTTGTAGTTGAGTCAAAGCATAAGGAAGTTCTGTTGTCTATCGTATATCGCTGTATTACCATCCATTTTAGAATAATGTCGTGGTCATGTCAGCAGGTTGAATTGTCGATTGAGTATTCAAACCTACCCTAGATAAAGTTAAAAATTGATTGATTGTATAACAATTTGTTGAACATACTCAGTTTTATAATCTATAAAAAAAGAAAGATACATACAAAAAATTGCATTTTATTTTCGGAATTATATTTCATCCCTAACCTGTCTTGCAAAATTAGCAGATCTATTGCCACTTGGTCGTTGCACCTTACCAAAATTTCAACATTTTCCTCTGCAACTTCATCTATATCGATGTAGCTTAAGTTTTTAGTAGAACACTAGAAATAAGCTTATAATCACCATCTGAAGGTCTAAGTACTACTAGACTTTTTGCGCCTTTATAATTGAAGAAGTAAAATCTATCAGATCCAGGTCTATCCAGGTCCGTCAAGAGCACCTAGACAATGAGGAAATTGCCAAAGTTCGACAATGGACCGTCAGTCCTTAATCCCGAATTTAATAAATTTAGAATGCATCTTCCTTCAGGTCACATGCTTATCCAATTTTTACAAAATATTTTACGGGACTAGCTATCATAGTTACATTTAAGATGATAGCCATAACAGCAATACTTCTTGGTCAGACATTTTACGTAAAATTATCCTTTTCATAACTTTTTCATACTAAATTTTTTACTTAAATATCAAACAGACATATTCAAATATTTTGTACCAATTTTCAGATGTAATTTTTTTATGTATGACATGAGGTAATTTCTTTATAAATTCAAATTAAAATTTTATACAAAATTTCATACTAAATTAAATATAATGTAAAACGGGCCTTATAGACGATTGTCTCCAGGCTTTTTGATAACTGTGTATGTAAAAAAAAAACAAAAAAAATATATAAAAATTCATAAAAGCAGTTTGGTTATTTAAGTGTTCAACTGTACTTTATAATTGACTTAAATGACGGAAAATTTCAAGAAATCTAAAACGGAACTATCGGAAAAAGGGATTGCCTTAAAATAACTTCTGGGTTCGAGGAAATTTTTAATTCTACACTACTTAGTATCACTATTTGAACTTGACATGACATATGATAATATTACCTCCAATTCATTTACGTGATTTTTGTTTATGAGAGTCATTAAAACATGCGTTGTTAAAGTGCAAAACGTAAGTAAAAAAAAAACAAGTAACCTTTGATATATTTTCCATAATTAACGGAGAAAATCAACACCACAAACCTCTAAGAACTACAGATAGCATCATATCGACGGATAACAGCGCAAATCGGTCGATTACGCGTCGATATATCACCTACGTACAGCGCTACTTCGAAGCTTCAATTCTCCATTCGATTTCCTCATCATTCGCACGCGTTATTCTCCGACGATTTCTTGCAGTTTACGCACCCCGTGCGCGTATAATCAATCCTGCATCCCTTTTCGCGGTGTGATATGTCGTAGGCTTGTGTGTGTGTGTGTGTCTTATGCTCGATTCTATTCGTTCAGTCGGTGAGCTGGCTGGGTCCCGGTGGGTCGCTAGGGGGGAGGCTAAGCAAGTGTTAAGCTTCTAGGAAGATGAGAGCGGTCGGCTTCGGCTCGAGATTGCTCTTCTTCGCCTCCACCACTAGGAACTCTATGTCTTCGCGGTCGCGACGCGCGAACGACTCGGCGATCAGACGCGCCACGTCCTGGTGTTGTAGACCCTCGACGCGGGTGCCGTCCACCTGGAGGATGAGCTGACCGACCTCCAGACCGCCTGCACTGTAAGCGGCACCGTTTTCCTGCACGAAAAAACGACAAAACTGATGAGAATTTACGATTACAATTAGGAGTTGTTGATTGTGGGCGGGCCGTTGTTACGGTTACTATGGTAACCGTGAATCGTATAATTGAACGAACCAATTAGAACGCTTCTGAGTTATTTTGAATTATATTTGTTGTATGTAGCAACAGAGAATTTGCGTAATTATCAATTCTCTTTGTATTCACTAAAATTAACTTACGTTGCGTCGACGGAAAGTTAAGCTGAAGTTTGTATCTCACGTCTTTTTTTAACATTATTTGGTTACATTAAGCATTTAGTTAACTTTTACCACTACCCTATTACCACATGTTGACTACACATAATAAACATCAAAACCGTGCCGATCATAACCTGGAAATAGCACTTTTAAAACACAGTTTTTACTAATACTTCCTTTTTATTTGCTCAAAAAATGAATGTCAATTTTGAACTCAGGAAATCAGTGTCTGCTTATCTCAATATCTCAATACCTAACAATATACTAAAAAATACAAATAAAACAGCTTCAATTTTAAAGCTTCAAATCTTGACCATGTATATAATATTTGATTTCTTTTTTCTTGGTTTTTAGGTCGTCAATATTAAAAACATGAATGAATACGACGTTTCGCTTTATTGAAAAGCTTTTTCAAGTATATAAATAAATGTACACAGTGTAAATTATAAATAAAAAGTGTTTTTGTTTAATAAATGACAAATTGTTTTGTTTACTATGATTTTGAACATATTATCATGTTTTATTTAAAGATTGCGTTTTAAGATAGGATGTTTTGATTATTTGTTTTTGAATTTTGTAATTAAATAGTTCTTTAAAAAATTATATAGTTATAAAATTAAATTATATAATTTTGTGAAATATTGTATATCGGTTTTATCATTGACTGCATTTTTATGTTTATAAATTTGAATTATTTCAAGTATATTACGTGTTTTTAAATTTTGTTCTTTGTTTAAAAGTGTTGCGTTGTTGAAATCAAAGGTATGATTTTGAGTTATTTCATGTTTTTTTTTAAAGCTGTAAGATTTTTATTATATTTGTGTCCTTTTATTCTATTTTCCAAATATTGCATGGTTTCACCTATATATACACCATTACAATTTTAACAGTCTATTTTTTGAACTATGTATGATGTTTTACCTTTTTCAATTTTTGATTTTAATTTTGAATAGATTTGGTTTTGTAGTTTGTTTGTGTTTTGATAGGCAATTTTGTAATTATATGGTTTGAAAATTTGATTTATTTTTTCGGATAAATGTTTAACATAAGGAATTTTTATGAATTAATAATTGTTTGACTATTATTTATATTTTTTTGTTGATTTAATATAAAAAAGAAAAATTCTTTGTTTGAATATTTTGTTTATAAGAGAATTTGGATAATCATTTTGTTCTAGAATATTTTTTGTTTTGTTAATAGTATCTGATCGAAAAACTGACTGTTAATTTTTTTGGCTCTGTCAGCTAAACTAATAATAACACTAACTTTTTGAGATAAAGGTTGTGAATACTTAAAATTTAGATAACGTCCAGACCATGTTGGTTTAGTATACCATTGAGTTAGAATTTTGTTATCATTGTTGATGAGTGCTGTTGAGGTCTAAAAAGGTAATGCTATTGTTTTCTTCGATTTCAATTGTAAATTTTAATCTTGGATGAAAGGAATTAAAATTTTCAAGTAAAACTGGTATATTTTTTTCTTCTAACGCGGTTATGCAATCATCTACATATCTTTTGAAAAAAAAATAATTTCGAAATTTATTGTATTTAAAATTTTTTCTTCTATATACTCTAAAACAATTTGTGCAATAATATACTAGAAATTGGTGAACCCATTGCACATCAAAAATTTGTTTATAAAATTTATTTTTGTATTGGAAATATGTTTGTGTTAGTGTTAATTCTACTGCATTAATGAATTCTGTGATAGGTAGGTATATTTGCAAAATTTTCAATTAATTGCCATTTTTTATGTATAATTTGTTTTGCTAGGTCTAATGGTGTATTTGTGTATAGCGATACTACATCTAAGGATATCATTTTGAAATTTGGTTTTAATTTAATGTTGTCTATAAATTCTTTGAATTGCCAGGAATCTTTTATATAGTAATCATTTTTGAACGCGATATTTTTAAGGCAAACTACAAAACCAAATCTATTCAAAATTAAAATCAAAAATTGAAAAAGGTAAAACATCACACATAGTTTATAAAAGTAAACTGTCAAAATTGTAATGGTGTATATATAGGTGAAACCATGCAATATTTGGAAATAGAATAAAAGGGACACAAATAATAAAAATCTTACAGTTAAAAAAAAAACATGAAATACCTCAAAATTATACCTTTGATTTCAACAACGTAACAATTTTAAACAAAGAACAAAATTTAAAAACACGTAATATACTTGAAATAATTCAAATTTATAAACATAAAATGCAGTCAATAAAAAACCGACATACATATTTCACAAAATTATTAATTTAATTTATAACTAAATACAATATTTTTAAAGAACTATTTAATTACAAAATTCAAAAACAAATAATCAAAACATTCTATTTTAAAACGCAATCTTTAAATAAAACATAATAATATATTCAAAATCATAGTAAACAAAACAATTTATCATTTATTAAACAAAAACACTTTTTATTTATAATTTACACTGTTTACATTATATTATATACTCGAAAAAGCCTCTTCAATAAAGCAAACGGTCGTATCATTCATGTCTTTAATATTGACGGACCACTACAAAATCAGAAAAACGAAATCAAACTATTATATACATGGTCAAGATTTGAAGCTTTAAAATTGAAGCGGTTTTATTTGTATTTTTTACTATTTTGTTAGGTATATTGAGATAAGCAGACATTGATTTCCTGAGTTCAAAATTGGCATTCATTTTTTGAGCAAATAAAAAGGAAGTATTAATAAAAGTGCTATTTCCAGGTTATGATCGACACGATTTTGATGTTTATTATGTGTAGTCAAAATGTGGTAATGGGTACTAGTGAAAGTTAACTAAATCTTAAAATGTAACCAAATAATGTTAAAAAAAGGCGTGAGATACAAACTTCAGTTTAACTTTCCGTCGAGGCAACGTAAGTTAATGTTAGTGAATATAAATGAATTGATAATTACGCAGCTGATTGAATGTTCTGAAGTAGAGTTTTAGTTTTTGCGATTTTACATAAATAGACGTTTCATATTGGGCGCGTTCAGGGACGGTCAGCTGCTTAGTAAAAGCAGAAAAGCGCTGAGTTACGCTAACAAGCAGCAATACGAGTTTCCCTGAATGGTTATGCGCTAGCCAAATCACAGATGAAACATAACCTATTATTCAAATAAATGGATCTGTCAAAATAAATTACACCTTTTGGATAGTGTATAATATAATCAAGCTTATACGAGGTTATACCTAAAACTATAATGGAGTTTATTACTGTAGATTTTTAATACATGATGATCTTGAATGTAACAACATAATGGATATTGTGCAATTCAAACGTATTCTTTTTTTGACAAAAATATTACATGAAAAGGTGTTATCTCAAGAAAATAAGTTAGTTGAAATATTTTAGGACTCAGTTATAACAATTATTGGTTGATAAATGCGGTTTTTTTTTTTCCAGATATCAACGGGTTTGGTTAGTGACATAACCTGAAAATCTTTTTTAAAGAAAAAAGTGTAAAAAATATGGTCAGCGTGGAAAAGTAAACACTCATTCGTGATTCTGCAGTTATTTTACACTCATCGAGTCCAACATTTCGATCTTCAGAGCGGCCGGGCTATTTTAGATATTACCCACCTCTCGTTTCAAATATATTAAATATAATACTTATTTTTGGATGTCATGTGTAACTACTCGTTTATTAAAATAAACAAAACAAACTATATTTTCAGTTTAACTATTATAGGTTATAGGTTCTTTGGAATCTACCTACCATGTGATTCAAAATGATTGTCGTAAGAAAAAAACTGTTTTCCGGAAAAATTTATCTATACTTATTACCAATTTAATGAGCGAAGTTAGCTACATACAAATTTCATACATTAAATGAATTTTCTTGACATTTAGCGACATTGGCGTGCGTGTTGTAGTATCTTTCGATTATTATCTTATAATTTTTTTCAAATCGTTTATATTTACATCTAATATCACCAACAATAGTATTTCTGATCATGTAAGAAAATAAGGAATTTATCTGTGGTAATAGCTCAACAAACAGGTAAAAATCAATATTAACATTAAGTGAAATAGTTTATTACATTTTATAATTTTATAGGCTTATCATAACTCAGCGCAATGAGCTGTCAAAAGAAAGTTACATTTTCATCCCTATAAAGTTTCTACGGTACAACCATTAGATCACGATAGGTGATTGGAATATTGTCATTGGTTTAATAACAATTTAAGGGGCGATGCTTGCTAAACAAATCATTTTTTTCGGATGAAGTCTGGTTTTATCTAACAAGCTATATCAATTCACAAAACTATAGTATCTGGTCTGCAGAAATCCACATGAATTTCGAGAAACGCATTTCATCCCGTAAAAGTTGAGTTTGGTTGTTAGCTATGTCCAGGCAACGAATAATAGGCCAATTTTCTTCGAGGAAACTGTAACAGCCCAACGTTGCAACAAGATTTGGAATTGTTTATTGCAGAGTTACAAGAAAATGAGCTTGAAGCAGGTTATTTCAGCACGATAATGCTCCAGCACATACTGCTCGACAAACCTGCCATATCTTCAACAGTTTTTTGCTGACAGAGTCGTTAGAGCACAAAGATGGCCACCAAGATCGCTGATCTAAACCCCATTAGATTACTTCATGTTCGGCATAAAATAGGATCTATAGAAAACGCATGCATACATAGAATAACTGAGAGATGCAGTTTTGTCACTTAATAATTATACTAATTGTATGTGATAATTTAAAGTAATAAATAAATTAGTTAAACCCAGTTTGTACTGAATTGTAAAATCATAATTTGTAAAGTTAAATCAATTACATTTCATTTTTACAAGCAGAAACCCAATCCGGAGTCGTTTATATATGCGAATTCAAATATAGGTTACGTTTTCCTTATTATGACAGATTCGTTTACTTTCTATGTTCCAACACTGACTTAGTTCAAACCTTCATTACAAACACGCGGCATATATCTACACCCTGTTACTATCTATAGGAGCGGATTTGACAATCATTTTGAATCTCTGCGTATATGAAATACGAAACCGATTCTAATTAACAATTAGATGTCATAACCACACATAACCAACGTATGCGCTCCTCACTACTACTTTTGACAGCGCTGAGGAAGGCAGCCTATAATTTCTACGCTGAGTGAATTAGTCAGCCGCTGTTTGTCAGCGGCAGGCCAGCTGCTCTATTCAGGGAAGTTGCTTACTAAGCTTCTCAGCCGCTGACCGTCCCTGAACGTGCCCATTGTCAAATTTAAGGCGTTTTTTTTTTGTTTCTCGACGCAATGGTACGAAAACGCTGGGTAATATTTCAAAACATATCATTTTGGCCATAAATGCGCTTCAAGTACCCAAGTAGCATCAAATATTTATGAAATATGTATCAAATATTTTTATATTGGTAAAATGTTAAGCCCACGTTCTAGAAATACCATGTGATTCAAAATGATTGTAAGAAAAAAACTGTTTTTCGGAAAAATTTATCTATACTTATTACCAATTTAATGAGCGAAGTTAGCTACATACAAATTTCATACATTAAATGAATTTTCTTGACATTTAGCGACATTGGCGTGCGTGTTGTAGTATCTTTCGATTATTTATCTTGTAATTTTTTTTCAAATCGTTTATATTAACATCTAATATCACCAACAATAGTATTTCTGAATACTGTAAGAAAATAAGGGAATTTATCTGTGGTAATAGCTCAACAAACAGGTAAAAAATCAATATTAAGTCAAATAGTTTATTATATTTTATAATTTTGTAGGCTTATCATACACTTCAACGCAATGAGCTGTCAAAAGAAAGTTACATTTTCATCCCTATAAAGTTTCTACGGTACAGGAATTATTACCATTAGATCACGATAGGCGATTGGAATATTGTCATTGATTTATAACAATTTAAGGGACGATGACTTGCTAAACAAATCATTTTTCTCGCATGAAGCCTGGTTTTATCTAACAGACTCTATCAATTTACAAAACTATTGTATCTGGTCTGCAGAAAATCCACATGAATTTCGAGAAACGCAATTGCATCCCGTAAAAGTTGGAGTTTGGTTAGCTATGTCCAGGCAACGAATAATAGGGCCAATTTTCTTCGAGGAAACTGTAACAGCCCAACGTTACCAACAGATGTTGGAATTGTTTATTGCAGAGTTACAAGAAAATGAGCTTGAAGCAGGTTATTTTCAGCACGATAATGTTCCAGCACATACTGCTCGACAAACCTGCCAATATCTTCAACAGTTTTTTGCTGACAGGATCGTTAGAGCACAAAGATGGCTACCAAGATCGCCTGATCTAACCCCCATTAGATTACTTCATGTTCGGCTATCTAAAAAATAGGATCTATAGAAACCGCATGCATATCATAGAAGAACTGAGAGATGCAGTTTTGTCACTTAATAATTATACTAATTGTATGTTATACTTTAAAGTAATAAATAAATTTAGTTAAACATCAGTTAGTACTGAATTGTAAAATCATAATTTAGTAAAGTTAAACCTTCATTACAAACACGCGGCATATACCTACACCCTGTTACTATCTATAGGAGCGGAATTGACAATCATTTTGAATCTCTGTGTATGTATCATATATTTTTATATTGGTAAAATGTTAAACCCACGTTCTAGAAATATTTGGTGCTACTTGGGTAGTGACGTAAAATTGAAACTGATTCAAGAGATTTTTGAATTGATGTACAAGACCGTTTCAAATTGCATTTCAATGAGAGCCGCCACTGATGTGTATGTCAGAACATCCCTAACAGCCAAATTTAATACTTTACTGAGAATAATTCCCGCAATTATTCTTTAAAATACTAAATTACCCACCATTTTGTATTACATCAGTAGTTATTTTAACGCCTTTACGTTGAAATCACTAAAAATTTTGGCGGGAAGTTTAAATTTGGCTATTAGTTTTCGATATTTTCCGCTAAAAAAAAAAACCTTACGTTTATGTTGATGATTCTCGGCAAAGGATGTTTAGTGTTCGCGCCACCTTCGATGGCGATGCCGAGGATGGGTTTCGTCTTGCGCACGGTCACCCTCAGGTTGCCTTCCGCGTCGGAGACCACTCGGGGCGCTTCGACGCGTTCCGCGTTACCCTGCAGGCCGTCGCCGCGCGCCAGCCGTTGCATCGATTGGTGCCTTCTCATGCCGCCTTCTCCTTCCAGCAGCGACTGTTCGTCCTTCATGTCGAAACTCCTGGAGAGTTTGTGTGCGAGCTCCTGAAACAGCGGCGGACGTTAGGATGGGGAGTTCTTGGGTTCTCGCGACGACGTGGGAAGGGTGTTGTTGTGTGTGTGAAGGGAGGATGGGAGATATGAAAATATGGTGACAAAAGAAAGAAAAAAAAGAGAGCTATTGAAAAAAAAAGATAATTGATGCATTAATTGGGGATAGTTCTGATATGTTTGTGTGTTGTAGAAGTCTTGACCAATACTCCTAGTTTTCGTAAAAATTTGTAGCTGTAGCCGCTAAATTTTATTAAATTTCCAAGTTCAAAATCAAGTTTTTTTTCGCCTTTTGCAGGTATAATTACATACTACATGACATAGAAATTACGACACCAGAAGGAATGCGATCTTTTTGATCAAACTTGGCAGCAGTTCAAAGGAAGTAGAAGCTGTATCTTCCAAACCCGTTAGAAGCATAATACGACCTATTTGGTGGCTATCAGTAAGAAGGCTTGGGTTTGCTTCCCAGAGTAAGGTTTCATGGTTTTCCTTGCTTCTCGGCGATTGCTGGGAGATTACTTAAGTCGCTCCACGGGCGTAAATATAATAATAACTGTTAGCTGGTCCATTTATTATATTATTGATATTATGTATCATTAAGAATCATAGGAAAATTACTCAATTAGAGTAGGGTCATTTCAATTGTTATGGAATCAATATTTTAGAAGTGGTAGCCTTTGTGTAGTACCTTTAGGTGGAGCACAGGGTTTAGGAGAATTTGTAATTTAACTTTTCATAAATGAAGTGTAGCTTGTTTCACAGGATAAATACTGCTGATGTTTTATTTGCTTCCAGTTCATTTTATGAAACTGAAGAACAGCTGAGAAAGGATGGATATAGAAGTCGTCTTGATCGTCTACGAAGGACGTATGAATAAAGTGTAGTTTGTTTCATCGGTCTCTTTATTCTTCGATGCTTGTCCTCTTTGAGTATTATCAAATACTTCTTACTTACAGGAAAGCACACAAAAACGCTTTATTGTTTTGCAGGGTATGCTCAGCTCTCTATGAGCTCATGCAAGGTTGTCTAGACAAATTTTCCTGTTTGATGAGCATTGGTGCAGTATATAGCAGTTTTTCAAGAGCTTTCATCGGATTTATTGGCCTCAGAGAATTGTTTCATCCTATGCCATTTTGCCAGGTTTTGAGATAAAAAAAGGCTCTGATCAGCCGCCAGACTATTAGTATGCATGCATCCAATACAAGACTTTCCCAAAGTAACATACTGAGTTTTTGTAACAAAAGTTTTGGACTTTACGCAGCATAGTTGGATAAATGCCATCTGTTCCTGGCCATTTATAAGATTTGAATGAGTTGATTGCCTCTTTCACTTTTTCCATATTCCCCACATTTTTGCTGTTAGTTTTCTCTGGATGTCTGCCTCGTAATTTTGGCACATTGCAGTGATGAATGGGTGATTCTAGATACGGGAAATGAACCAGAAAGAGTTCTCTTACGCCTCGGCCTCTTGTTTTCAGATTATTTATTGAGTTTGAAGGTTCTTTGGATAATATCCTAGTGCGTCCGACACATTCCGGACAGTCCTCACAGTGCCTCCTTCAGAATTTTTTCTTTGAGGAGCCAAACGCTGCGAGGACATTAAATCGTATATATCCCATTACTAAAAATACATACCCTGAAAATCTATTTCATTCTGTATTTATTAGTTTCTGTAAAATGACATGTTTCGGCTAATTAGTCATCCTCAGGTTTAATCTTTTTAACGTTTTAGTCCTAAGGATGGATTCTCAAAGTATTATATAAATATATAGAATGGACTAGAACTATAACAAAATCCTGTTTTGTGTTTTTTTTTTTTAATTTTCGCATCTTTATTAAACTAGTGTAAATTACACACAATTTGGTTTTAGGACGATTTTGCCTGAAAGGTGACCGAAATTTTCAAAAACTGTGAACTCAAATGGAAAAGATATGTTGCTATTAAATCTGCTATGAAATTTTATGTATTTATTAATACAAATCATTACATAATAACACAACTACCAAAAATCAACTAACTAATATTATTTTTTATATGTCAACTAAAATTCATAACAACAGTTTTGATACAAAAGCAACAAAACAAGCTAGATATAAATAACAGTTGTATACAAATAAAAAAAAGACACAATAGGTTTCGATTGTCGACAGTACCAGGTTAAAGGCCTCTCAATTGGAAAACTTGAAGTATTAATCGGACTAACAATTCGTACAACATCCAGAAATTAAAACCCAATAAATGCATCTTACTTTCTATTATTTCACGGGGTTACAATGTAGACCAAGTTTGTGAAAATACTCGATAAATACCAGCAACTGTCTTACGTCAGTTTATTATGTATATGTAAATATATATTTTTTTTAATAATACAGAAAGTATAAAAAGTTTTTTTTTCTTTATCATTCATGGGAAAGAATGTAGGTAAAGGAAAAGAGGAGAAAAATAAATCAAAAACGAACAATAAAAACTTAACAAAAGAATTGGATATAAATATATTGTACTTAGGTCATTATATAGAGGTTAAGGTATACATTGTTTGGTCTGGTTAACATTGTTTTCTAAAATTATTAAGCGGTTACATTATTCCTATAGAAAGAAAAAAAACAGGTCATTCGGTAGAAGTACTAAGAAATAAACTAGTCATATATTAGTAATAATCGAAAATACCTAATGTATAACTGTAACACACTACGCATACAATAACAGTACATATTTCATTAAAAAAAAAATAAAATACGGTGGTCATGCCCCATGCACAGTGTGGACGGACGGTGAAAGTTAATCTTGATACTAGAAGAGAAGAAAGTATGTTGGTCGTGTATATTATAAACGGGAAAAAAAAGTAATAAAAACATGTTTTCGTCGCGTATACAAAGTTTATAAGTAGGTATAACATAATGTTTAGGTTCAATGACATGGTGATAAATCTTTTAATTGTTTGTTTTAATGTTTATTTAGGTAGTAAAAATGTTAATTTTGTTATTCTAATGGATAATAATAAAATAATATAATAAGAACTACGATATAAAAAAAATATATATATTAATTAGCCAATCTAGAAAAATTTCAATTCATTACTGAACTTATTGTTAGTTAAATCTACTGTTTATTATTATTTTTAAATACTAAAATGTGCCATTCAAAAAATATTTTATTAATTCTTGCTTGGGTAAATAAGTCAAGTAGGTATGTGTTCTTTTGAAAGTTTTATCACAATCTGTCAAAAAGAAGAACATAACCTCCTTTCTCTAATTGTCAAAGTTAGTTTAAAAAATGCTTATACAGGCTGTATCAGATATAGAGGTAAATATAGTAATATGTAGCAGCTGTAATCATATACGATCAAAAAGTCTTAATGCACAGGGGTCTATCTGTAAGCATTAACGAGAAAAAAATATTTTATATAATGCCGTGGGCTAGAGCCGCACGTATGATAAAAATGTTTTAACTATAGGTTTGGGGGTTGTTAGGCACGGAATTAGACGATTAGAACCGGGCGATTTAAGAAGGCGGTAGATATAGGGGGGCGAATTCATACCGCGGAATTAAAAAGTATTAGTTATGATAAATTTATAGGCACTTTTCGAGAGGGTTTAGAAATTTTTTACGGGATGGGTCGAAGGGTGAGGGTGGTACAGGGGCGGGCTTTTGTTGTTTATAATAGGGGTATTGAAATACCATAATCAACAGTTTAAATTAGGGGTCATTGCAATATTTTCAGGCAGAATTAGTTGCAATAAATCAGGCAGTAGTTTATAGTAGGCGCGAATGGAATTAATGCGGGACGTGAGAATTATAACAGATAGCTTATCTGTATTAGAGGCGTTAGGAATTTAAAAAATCCGACCCGATTTGTTGTTAGATACTTGGATATGTTGCGCGAGGGGGTATAAAACTTTTTTGACTAGGGCTCATGTAGTACAATCGGTAATATGAAGGGCGGATCAATAGCGAAGAGGCGGTATCTAGGGAGATAGTTTGATTATTAGATTTGGCTAATTTCGGCTAGTGTAGTTAAAAAAAGCGTTTAGGGATAAACTTGATAATTGATTGGCAGAGTAGGTGGGATAATACTTAAATGGGAGGTGGACTAGGAATTTATCGGTAGCGTTACACGTTTAGGGAAATGAGGGTTAATTTATCGTATCAGGCGGTAGAATTAATAACAGGTCACGGTAATTTTAAAATCATTTTTATGTAGAATTGGTAGGGTTAATGATTCGCTTTGTGGAGTGTGGTGGGGTAAGATACAAGCGGGCATGTCTTATTTGAATGTCCACTCATGATGAGTGGCGGTCGCGTACGGAGGTATAGCGCATTAGCTAGGTTCCGCGTCGCGAAACAGATATTAGAGATAATGAGTCGATCGAATGGTGGGAATTTTTAGTAATGTTGCTAAAGAACTAGATAAGGCTACGGCATGATATTTAGATAGTTAGTAGGGTAGCACGCTTATAATGAATATTTTATGCCCTTTAGTGGTCGGAATTGGTGTTTAAACTATAAATTTTAAAATAAATATTTATTTAATTACTCTTGGTTAGAATAATTAGGATTAAGTTACTAATTAAGTATTAGATAGGTACTGCTGTTGTTTTGTTTGTTTTTTAGGTCATCATCTTTCCTGTTCAACTTCTGAATGCGTGAAAGGGAGCAGCTACGCGAGAACGGCAAGGCTGTCGGAATTTGAGGAGACGGGAGGCTGCCTTCTTCGGCACTCAGAAGGATAATAATAATTTGTGGCTATCAGTAATTAGGTCTGGACTTCTTCCCAGATCCCCCAGAGTAAGGTTTTTGCCAGTGGTTTTCCCTTACTCTGTGGCCATTGATTTTATATAAGTATATTATATATAATCAGTGTCCTTGGCGAATCTGGGAGATAACGAAAGTCGTTCCCATGGGCGCATTTAATAATAACTGATAGCTGACTGATTTACAGTAGACTCGCGATTATGGTGACTAATCACATTTTACATTTTTTTTATCATTTTCAAAAGTAATATTCGTATGGTCGCGAGGCTACTGTATTATATTTTTGTTATTAAAAATCATAGCGAAGTTATTTAGTTAGAGTAGATCATTTCAATTAATGAACCCATATAGTACTTAGAATAGGTACCTGTGTAGTACCTTTTCTTAGGTGGAGCACGGGGTTAGAATATTTGTAATATTTAGTTTTCATAAATAAAGGTAAGCAATAAACAGAAAAAATATTTTAAATCCGTGGGCTAGAGCCGCACCTGTGGCCAAACCTAAACTGCTGTCTCGAAGTATACACCACATACCACTATCATTCAGCCATTACCGCTGTTAGTTTTGTATGGATCGCCGCTTGGAGTGCAAGCAACTTTCGAAACATTTTAATTTAATTCTTACCGTCTCGAAAAACGATCCTTTTCGGACCATCATGGATTTATATAAAGAAAATCGAAGCTTGATAGCATCGGCAAAAGCGCGGGAATGTATGATTCATTCGCGCGACATCATAGTAAAAAGGCGGTGTTTGCAAATTTTCTGTATCTACATTTATGTCTGTGTAATTCATTTCAATTCATTTTGCGTTATATGATTAAATAAATCCAAAAGAAATAACTCAGATCATGTGGTATCCGTTTATTAACAACTAACTTTCGAATTCGACAAAGCAAAAGAAAATATTTCGTTTTGTGTAAATACTGAAGTCGATATCCGGTAAAACTCGAAGGTCTTATCAAGAAAATTAAAATAAACTTTATAGACTTACGTAGAATGTTTAAACAAAAAAGAATGTTTATTAATAAAAAGAAGAAATGTTAAAATGCTCAGTTTTGCTATTTTTACAAGGGGCCTTTATTTATTCAGAATGACATTAAATGAACTTACGCATACCATTAAGAAATAATACTAAATGAGTGCAATGTATTTAACATAATACCACGTTTAGCGAGTGCTTAAACATGACGTTTCCTTTGCATCAGGCCGGACTAAAGATTTTTGGCTCTAATTTTACTTTTTTTATTCTTTATGTGAAACCGGTTTCGGTGGTTTTGCGCTTTAATATTCTTAGTTAACACCCAGAAATTTATTTTTATTATTATATTTATTTATTTATTATATGGATCATTCATCTAGAAAAAGATTTGGATTAATCGAGTGTTAGAACTCCATTGAGAAACTGTCAAAATTTATGTTAGAAAAAATCTTAATTAAACATGTATGTGGTGAAAAACGTGTAGTTGCCGAGGTATTCTCTAATGTAGAATGTGACAAACAGGTTCCCGAGAGAATAAACAATCAAATAACTGACCAGAGAATATTCGATCACCTCCGGCTACACGAGATTTTATTAATTTGGGATAATCGTGTCTGGAACACGTGCATTCCCATTAGCAACCGATTACTGAAAAATAATAAAAGACCTATTACCTAAACATGCACGCTATCTCTCTCTAAAAAGGAAATATATTTACAAGCGCTTTTTCTATGTCTACTTGACTCTTCAAAATACCAAGGATTAGCGACAAATGAGAACTGTCCTATCTCCATAAATCCATCAAAATAATAATTAAGAGGTCGAATTTTGAAATTAAGAAAAGTATATAACCTCAATTTTTGGTTCCTATTTTTTTTTTTACATTGATTTAACTATATACCTTCTTTTGACCGTAGTGCAGGAATTGACGAAATATTTTGTTGCACATCATGGCAAGATACAGAGGCAACCAGATTCATTGGTGCAACATTTCGCAACTTCACATTATATTGGTACGTGTAAAATATGTTCAGTGTGAACGATATATACAAAGCGATCCAAATAGCCGGTCGCAAAAAAATTATTTCCTTACAATTCGTAAGGAATCGAATCGATCGGCCTCATCCTGCATTTTCTTAATTTACAATAATATCGGCACAAAATAATAAATTAGTTTTAAAGTTGTATAATACAATTTATTTGCAATAGATTTTATTTTTGTTATGCAATACATGGCAGGCTACAACCATATTATATAATAATAATAATAAGTGAGTTAAAGGACCATTTTTTACAAACACATTGATTATAACAGTAACATTTTTTTCATGTTTGAATTTTTGTTGGCATTTAAATCTATATCATCATTCTTAATATTTTCTAAAATATTTACTTTTTTTACAGACATTAATAAAAAAGCCTGACCATTTGATATTCGTCTGCCTCTATGTCGAGAGTCCTCTTCAATTATTGAATTATCATTCATAATAACATTTCCATTAATTTAACTGTATCCAATTCTTTAATAATTGAAAATGTAAAAATACTTTTACCAAGTAGCAATAAATAATAATTGTATGTTGAAATCCATGAATGTGGTATATAATAAATAATAAAAGAAGGAAAAAAAAACGTCCGTACATTTACCAAAAACTTCTAAATATATTTAAGACTACATGTTTCGCCGGACAAATGCCATCTTCAGGTCTTAAAACGTCATGGTAAGAAATCTAAAAATCAAAACGTCGAAAATGGACATCTAGAAAAGACACACGGCTTGCAAGACTTGATTCTGATCTGTTGTTTTGTTTTTGTTTGTCTTTTGCTCTGCCGTATAGCTTCTACGGAAATAAGTTTGATTTTGTAATCACCTATTTGATCTATCTGTATAACATCTACGTAGTACGTTTTTGAAAATTATTAAAGTATTCCATTTCAAACAAGTTTTTATATGTGTCTAGCAAACGAAGCGATTTGAAACAAACTACCTACACTAATGTCTCTACTAACATTGCTGAAGCAATAAAACTGTGTTTTTTGGTGAAAACACGAACTATATATACAAAAAGTGGTGCTAGTGTCAAGTTGCATGTAACTCTTAAATTGTTTTTTTTTAAATTTTATCGTTTAATTCGTGCAATTTCTATTATTTATGCTTTTGTGAATGTAGTTACCAGTGCATCGATAGTAATGCTGCAAAGCTCGTCAAAGAGCTATGTAATTAGTAGTATTATATATGTATGTCATACTTGTTAGTACGTAATTATTAAATAAGAGAAAAAAAAAACAATAGAATAAGGACAGTAACAACATTAGTAATAATGAATGCCAAAATAAGAGTAAAACAAAGTGTATATATAACAGCAACGGAACAAAAGAATCAATTCGTGTGCCCTCTCTTTGTCTACCTGGGCTATATGTCGAAAAATATGCACGTGTATAAAATTATTAAAATTACACAACAGATTTGTCGCAAAATTCCATCTATCCTCTGCAGGCATGCTGATCTTTTTACATATTGTTACTATTAATTCGTCTCAATTAATGTGTTCGATTGCTCACAGAAAAAAACTTTTTAAATGAGATATTTTAAAAAGTTTTTTGATGATGTTTTTGCTCCACTGAAATTCAGGCAAAATGTCTGTCTAGTCAGTTCTGTTAACACGAATCCCTATTAAACCCGATCAATTATGTCACCCCACATACTTCTGGCCAAAATTCTACCAAAGTTCCAATCAAAATTTTACCAAATTTGTGTAGGTATTTTTTACCAAATCCAGTTATGGGAGATATACTCATGACTGTGATACTAATGACACTACACGTTTTAAAACATCATGCTGTCACATACTTTCCTGATTATAATAGGCCACACTTTTTTTTAATCCTTGGTCACGTGTCAACTCCCAAGATCTTGCAGGAAAATTAATAATTCTTATATCGAAACATTGTTGCAAGAAAGCTACTGTTTGTCGAATTGTTTGCTGCGTCATATCTGCTGTGAAAAAAAAATCTGTGACTGTACATAATTCGTCCATTTTGAGATGAGATTGTATTTTCCTCTCTCATACACGCTCTTTATGATTGGTGTAAAAGAACAGGAAGACAACTGACGCACCAGGTGCTAAAATAATGAAGTAGCGCTAGAAGTTATATTTCCGGCCACAAAACATCAAAGGTGCCGACAATAAGTGGCCCTTCTTGTCTTATCTTGTTCGTTGGTAGAATTCAAAAGTTGCCCAGTGCTGCCAATTTTACTAAAGGATATGCCTACTCTAATCAGGAAAGTATTTGTAAGCATGGTATCATGGTATTTTATCACAAAATTTACTGTGTGAGTGTAGTGAAATTTTTAGTGAAGTGTTTTGATGTGTGTTGTGGAAATCCAAACTCTGGTTGGACTTATCTGACTAATTCAATCAGTTTTACTTAAAATTCTAAACAAACCCAGTTGGTTTCAATCAAAAACCTCCCAAATCCAGTCAGTTTTAATCAAAATCCCCAACAAACATAACTACTTTTAGCTACAATCAACCAAATTGCAAGAATCTTAGCGGAACTGCAAAAAATAAGTCGATTTTAGCTAAATTCTTAAGCAGCTTTAACTAAAATCTTATTACAATTCGCCAAAATCACATCGAATTCAGATAGTTATATCCTAAATCTTACCAAACACAATTAGTTTTAGCTAAAATTTTACCAAATTTGGTTGATAATATTCACAACTAACACAGTCGATTTTAGAGTGAAATCTACTCAAACTCAATTAGTTTAAACCAAAATCCATGCCAATTTTAATCAGTTTTAGCCATAATTTTACAAAACATAATTGATTTTAGCCATCAAAATCTCACCAAGCTTAATCAATTTACTTGTCAGGTATCTGCTATTTATTAATAAAGACACTTCTTTTACAAAGGTCTAAATGAAGGCGTATTAGTTTTATTTTTTTTTTAATCAATTTTATCCAAAACCTCACTGAACCCAGTAGGCGTTAAGCAAAATATTTTTTCTAAAGTTTTAACGAAAATCTTACAGAACCCAAACAATTTCAATCAAGACCCTAACAAAGCCAATCAGTTTTAGCTGAAATCTTATCAAATCCACCTAAGTTTAGTCAGAATCTTACCAAACTCAATCAGTTTTATTGAAGACAAAAAATACTTCTTGTGTGTTTGATTGTGTTAGCTTATCAGAATTTATCGAACTCAGTGTGATTTAAACCAAAATCCATGCCAATTTTAATCAGTTTTAGCCATAATTTTACAAAACATAATTGATTTTAGCCATCAAAATCTCACCAAGCTTAATCAATTTACTTGTCAAGCATCTGCTATTTATTAATAAACACTTCTTGTTACAAAGGACTAAATGAAGGCGTATTAGTTTTATTTTTTTTTAATCAATTTTATCCAAAACCTCACTGAACCCAGTAAGCGTTAAGCAAAATATTTTTTCTAACGTTTTAACGAAAATCTTACAGAACCCAAACAATTTCAATCAAGGCCCTACCAAAGCCAATCAGTTTTAGCTGAAATCTTATCAAATCCATCTAAGTTCAGTCAGAATCTTACCAAACTCAATCAGTTTTATTGAAGACAAAAAATACTTCTTGTGTGTTTGATTGTGTTAGCTTATCCAGAAATTTATCGAAACTCAGTTGATTTAAACCAAAATCCATGCCAATTTTAATCAGTTTTAGCCATAATTTTACAAAACATAATTGATTTTAGCCATCAAAATCTCACCAAACTTAATCAATTTACTTGTCAGGCATCTGCAATTTATTAATACAGATACTTCTTGTAACAAAGGACTAAATGAAGGCGTGTTAGTTTTATTTTTTTTTTTAATCAATTTTATCCAAAACCTCACTGAACCCAGTAAGCGTTAAGCAAAATCTTTTTTTTTCTAAAGTTTTAACGAAAATCTTACAGAACCCAAACAATTTCAATCAAGGCCCTACCAAAGCCAATCAGTTTTAGCTGAAATCTTATCAAATCCAGCTAAGTTGAGTCAAATCTTACCAAACTCAATCAGTTTTATTGACGACAAAAAATACTTCTTGTGTGTTTGATTGTGTTATCTCAGAAATTAATCGAAACTCAGCTGATTTAAACCAAATTCATGACAATTTTAATCAGTTTTAGCCAAAAATTTTATTTATTAGTGTAACAATAAGATTTCTTCTTCCGACCACACTGATGTTTAAAATTCATTGTTATTTCTTTGCCAATTTTAAAATTATAAAATTTTAAAGTTACAATTATGATTTCGAACCATATATCTTTTTTTTGTGTCTCTCTATTGCACCTACATTAATATTCCTGCTCTTTGTAATGTTAATATAAATTTTTTATATGAATTTGATTTTATATCTAATGTTTGTTTAAACCTATTCCAATATTAATTTTGTTTACCTGAGGAAGACCTACACTGTAAAAAAGGTTGCAGTAAAATTACATGTAAAATCGTTAGTAACAAAGTTGCCTACAATTTTACAGGTAAATTTGCTTCATAAGGTAAAATTTCTACCATCTATTAAATTTCACATGCTGATGTGTTTTTCAAAGATTGTACTGTAAAATTCGTATGAATATTTATATGAACTCTATATTTACCGAACACTGAAGTAATTTTCATATGTATTTTTATAAAGAGAGCAAGCAACTTACCTAATTCTTTTATAGCACCTAATAGGTCATACTGAATCGCTCAACCAGGGATCAAGAATGAACACGCTTACGCGAAACCTACGATTGTTTGTAACGTACATGATATCACTGAGCACAATAATAAGTTCGACAAACGAATAGAATTACCTACGCGCACAGATAAATAATCCAATAACCAATCACATTGCGGCGTATGAATTTCGTATTTTCCATGATATCTATAGTTTTACTCGAAAATTCAAGTAAAAACAAATAAATATAAAAGATCCTCGTATTTTTACAGCAAAATTAATAGTTCACTAGTAAAATTACTTTTAAAGTGCACTAAATACCCCAAAAAAAAAATGTCAATTTTACACTTTTAAGTAAATTTTGAGAGTAAATACAAAATTGTACATGTCTTTTCCTGTATTTTCATTTTGAATTTTTGTTAAATCTTAAACTTACATGAAAAGCTATAAATTTTACCGAAATTTCTTTTTCCATGTTAAATATCCTAGAAAAAACATGTAAAACAAAATTTACATGATTTATTGTGGTAAATTCACAACGTTATTACATGTAATATTCCTGATTTACCATGGTAAAATTACTGTAATTTTTTACAGTGTAGTGTAGGTCGAAACGTTTTTAATCTATTGTGCCATATAAAAAAAATAACGGGATTCATCTGTTCTGTGTTGAATAACTAAGTATCACTTTCAGCTAAAATGTCATCAAATTTAGTTAGTTTTAGCAAAGATCTTACCAAACTCGGGTAGTTTTAGCCAAATTCTATGAAACCCAGTCAATTACAAATAATTTCTTACCAAACTGGTAAAAAAAAAATGTTATTTTTTGTTATTTCGATTAAAAAACTTTTTTTTACAATCATTTCGTTTTTTCTAACAAAATGACCTATGAAATACCGAACCAAGTCGAAACTGATAGAGAACTTTGCGACCAGTCTGTGTTCTAATTCGTCTCATTATAAAGTTATACACGTGCATAATATATATAAATAATATTATACGTGAATTATTGTACTTATGAAATCTGAACGCATGCCGTGCCTTGGGGCTAAGAGCACTTACTAGAGGTCTGCCCCAGTACCAAGACTTGACTTTCTGCGTCCACCCGCCAAAGCTGGAGCGCAGGCCGCCCAGGTACCCGCTCTGCAACACCATACACTCACTCTGATGTCCTCCTGATACCAGGATACCACAGTACCCACCTTTGGGTATACCCACGCGGACCGAATACAAAACGATTCAGTGAAATTCATTTATATTATTAATGTTTCTTTTATTAGCTATTATTATTTTTTTTTTTCGTAACGGCATATGTAATACTTTTTTTTTATATATACAATATGGAGAATATTAATTATTTTTATGTTTACATTTGTAAATTGGTCAATTGTCACTTTTATATTGATACGTATAATGTGGAGGTTTTGACATAACAGATAACATTTATTCATTTTAACTTTTAAGATGTTTATTTAACCCATCAACAACTACTGCTTTTACTGCTATTTTAATGAATTCTTTTGGTAGATTTAATATGAAAGAGGTGTTTTACCACGTATACTTATTGCCCTAACAATGTTGAATGTTTAAAATAAAATTATCTTGAATGTTAAAACCACGACTAGCATGAGTTGCACGTGTTCACCGCTGGCGCCATTTACCAGATTTTTTTTTACGAAAATTGCTTACCCTTCGGTTGCAGAATTGTGACAGCAAAATGTCAATCTAATATAATGAATGTCATATTGACATATTGACAAGTACCAAACTTAAAATTGCTCAAAATAATCTGTTTGCTTCGTTAAAACCGAGCTATTAAGGTTTTTAAAATTGTATTTCACATCTTATTAGTTATTTAAGTTGTATAATTATTTGGTAAATAGTTGTGTGCTATTTAATATCCATATAAAGTAGGTTGACATCAGCTGTATTCCTCCATTACTACCATTTTGACGTGTCAAAAAAGTAGTTCTCATCTTCTCAAACGCCATGCAGATGTCACTACTTACCGGAATCTGGTAAAGTCACTAGATATACAGTGTGAGTCTGTAATCTGGAATAAATTCAGTAAAGCGAAGACTTTTCCGGAAATATGCTTGGACACGTCGATTAGTATTTTAAATTGCCCACTTTTTCATCTGAGAAAATTTTATACAGCGTGTCCCAAATTTGAGATATGACGTCATCGACAATTTTTTTTAAATGGTAGCCCTAATTTTTTTATAACTATTCCTAAAGGGTATATCAAATTACACATGCGTACCAAATTTCAAGTTTTAGTCATTAAAAAGATATTTAACAATAACTAATTCGAAAAATGAAGAAATCTGATTCAAATTTATTTTTATGAAGTTTAAAAATGGCACGTCAAAAGGTTTTTGTTTATAATTTTTTTTTGTCAAACCAGGTTGGCGTCTTATCACAATGTCAAAAAACAAGGTAATAAAAATAAGTAAGAAGTGAAGCTAGTATTCGACTCGTATTGAGCGAGGACACTTATTAGTTTGTCGTTTCGTGAGAAACACCGTTTGTTGAAAAATCGACCATAATGCCGTATTTAATTGAAACCCACAAAATTGAAATTTTAATGATGATTGGCTACGGAGATAGGACAAGAACACAAAATGAAGTTACTCATTTATTCAGAGAGAAGTATCCTGATTTATCATCCACATCTCAAAGTACCGTAAGCAAGATTGAAAAACAGTTTCGGGAAACGGGCATTTAAGGAAAACAAATAATCATCGTCAGAGTGCGCTCAATGAAGAAGTAAAACTTAATGTACTTCTTTCTATTCAAGAAAATCCTTATATCTTCAGTAGGCTGATAGATAGGAAACTCGAAATTAGCCAGTCTTCGGTGGCAGGAACTCTTAAAGCGCACAAATTTTATCTCTATAAATTGACAATCCTCCAGGAACTCACCGAAGATGATTCGGATCGAAGACTTCAGTTTTGCGAACAAATGATAGATCTACTAGACAGAAATGTTGTAAACATAGAAAACGTTCTATTTTCTGACGAATCAACGTTTATGTTAAACGGTGAGGTAAATCGTCAAAACTGTTATTATTGGGCAGACAACAACCCAGGATGGATGAGGGAAGGCCACACTCAACATCCAAAAAAAGTCAATGTTTGGGCAGGCATTGTTGGTGATCGAGTAATAGGACCAATTTTCTTCCAAGAAAATCTCAATGGAGCGGAATATTTAGAATTCTTGCAGGAAGAACTACTTCCGAATTTGGCTACTCTATTCCCTGATCCGCTTGAAGCTGATGTCCAGAATAGAAACATCTGCTTCCAATAAGACGGCGCGCCTCCTCATTTTGCAAGACCTGTCCGTGAGTATCTAGATGATGTGTTTCCAGGCAGATGGATTGGTAGAAGAGAACCTTTTGAATGGCCACCCAGGTCTCCGGATTTAACACCAATAGACTATTTCTTATGGGGGTACTTGAAAGGCAAAGTTTTTAAAATCAAACCGGAAAATATTGAGGTGTTGAAAGAACGAATAAGACAGGAGTGTAGGCTAATTTCCGCTGAAGTAATTAGAAATGTTCAAAATGAGTTTCGGTTCCGTTTAGGGTATTATCAGGAAGTACATGGACAACATTTTGAACATTTATTGTAGAAGAGATTGATGAGGTGAATCAGATTTTCTTCATTTTTCGAATAGTTATTGTTAAATATTCTTTTTAATGACAAGGAATAAAAACTTGAAATTTGGTATGCATGTGTAATTTGGTATACCCTTTAAGAATAGTTATAAAAAAAATCAGGGCTGCCATTTAAAAAAATTGTCGATGACGTCATGTCTCAAATTTGGGACACGCTGTATAAAATTTCTCAGATGAAAAAGTGGATCTCTATTTTTTCGTTAATTTAACTTATTCATCTTCATTCTTTGTCACACATATGGCAACAGACATCCTTATAAAACCAACTCGGTACATTTCACCAGCAATAAGTAAATATATTCGAATCTTACACCAAGCATTGTAAAATTTTGCTGGTCAGTAAATCACAAATAAGTGATAAAACTTGCAAAAAATTCTAAAAAAAACAGCAGAGAAATTAAAACACGGCCGAAGGGACCCGAAAAACAACAAGACCTCATAAACGGGCACAATGAAAAAGCACAATAGGAAAGACTAAGGAAAGTTCTTCCGAGTTTGAATGTGATGACTAATAGGACAGCACCTCATTCTCATAATAACTTCTTTCTTTGCCTTTTCACATCGAATATCCGGATCAGCAAGATTGAAAGTAATAACCGTTCTTATGTTATAGGTACATACATACATTAGCAAGTATTCGTATATTTTTAATGTCTGTGAGTTCACTTTCGATTATCATATTACATGCAGGACGATGCCATTGGAAAGTGTTGAGTTGGCGATGCGTCACTTTCGATGCTCGTTCATTGCCAAACAGTGCATGTAGGCAAGTCGATTTTTATTTTTGATATTGTTTATTGCTAAAGAGATTTTCTTTTTTCTTCAGGTAAATACGTAGCGTCATTAGATAACATGTACCATGGCGGTACATATAAGAATGCATGATGATATATAACTTTGTTCATTTGGACTGTAACAAAAAGATATTTTTGCTTCATTATAAAATTATAATATACGTCAATCATTATTTCATCATTATTTCATGTGAAGATTTTTTTTTAAACTAAATGCTCTTAATGTTAGAAGAAGTTTTTTAAACGAAGCATTATCATCAAATATAGGTGGATTGGTCGTACAGAATTCATTGAATGGCTGCACGGTCTCCAGATTGAAATCTTCTAGATTTTTCCTTTGGTGTTATTTAAAATCTGTGTGTTTATAGCATAATCTTGGCGAGTTACGGCAGAACATAATTGAGGAAGTGCAATTATTAATTCATGAGGAGACTTTGGAAAATGTCATTCAAGAATTTATTCATAGACTTGCATATTGTCAAGAAGTGAATGGTGATTGATAATTGATAAGACTGCAAGCTTTTTACAGCATGAAATAATTAGCGAATTATTTCTGCTAATAACTCTAATGATTAAGGAATTTTTCCCAGGAAAAACTTGGAAACACCTTTGTAACTACGAATGCTTCATTCATTGTATTACATCCTTTGTATAAAATAACAGGAAATAACCTTGGATAAAGTATTTATTAAGAGTAGATTTTCTTGTAAAGTTTACAATAAAGGAGGCTGTGGTACGTCAATTTTGCCTAACCCAGTATAATCGGCGTATAAAAACACCATAAGACGGCCCGGTGTTGCCGTAACTGTAAAAACCAGCTTTAATTAAATGCAGTCTCACGTTCAACAGCACGTAGTGGGCCTCTTATTCTCTGTATTTGGGTAGCGTTATCTTGCCAACACAAAATTTTACTTCCTCAATATTTAATCCTGCAATACAAACGGGTAGGTAACACGCGCTGTGCGTTTCCTAGTTTCGAGAGTTAGCGTTGTAATTGCTACTGCTTATCTCAACTTGGATCTGGTAGAAAAAAAATATATATTTTTTTTTCCACTGTCTAAAACATTTTACCTTTCTTAGACAAGTATTTTTTTCTGTCGACACGATTTAAAAAAAAGGTTTTATTTAAAATATTATGTTTGCTACTAACGACGACACACGGCATTAATATTTTGAATGAAATACTCCTACACTGTATAAAAAAAGTTGCAGTAAAATTACATGTAAAATCGTTGGTAACAAAGTTGCCTACAAATTTACAGGTAAATTTGATTCATAAGGTAAAATTTCTACCATCTAGTAAATTTCACATGCTGATGTGTTTTCCAAAGATTGTACTGTAAAATTCGTACGTAATATTTATATGAACTCTATATTTACCGAATACTGAAGTAATTTTCATATGTAATTTTATAAAGAGAGCAAGCAACTTACCTAATTCTTTTATAGCACCTAATAGGTCATACTGAATCGCTCAACCAGGGATCAAGAATGCGCGAAACCTACGATTGTTTGTGACGTACATGATATCATTGAGCCAATAATAAGTTCGACAAACGAATAGAATTACCTACGCGCACAGATAAATAATCCAATAACCAATCACATTGCGGCGTATGAATTTCGTATTTTCCATGATATCTATGGTTTTACCCGAAAATTCAAGTAAAAACAAATAAATATAAAAGATCCTCATATTTTTACAGCAAAATTAATAGTTCACTAGTAAAACTACTTTTAAAGTGCACTAAATACCCCAAAAAAATGTCAATTTTTTGTTCGCCCTGTATCTTCGAAACAAAAGGGCTTTTCAAAAATCATCATAGGACAAAATATTCTTCTTAGAATAGGCCAAGGAATAACCCTTTGAATTTTTGCCGCATGTTTACCTAACACCCTGTACAATAATTAAAATAATTTGATTTAAAACGATTGAAATGAATGCACGCAATTGTTAAAATAAGATGTTATTATTTATGTTAAATGTTATACCTGTTTGTTGGTTAATTCGTCACATTTCTTGTTGGAGCATGTTATTCAATCATATTCAATTAACACTTATAATAGTACCAGTAACCGTAAGAAAGAAGCCTCAAGAAAGTGAATAGTATTCAAACAATGAATGGCATGTTTTAAATCGACGATTAATTGAGTCAACTTGAGTTTCTCAATGAAGGTAAACGGTTCTCAAATACTCAAAATTGTGTAGCTATTGTGATAAATGATTTTATTTTTTAGTATAATAAATTCTCACAATGCTTACTCTGAAACAAAATGTGTATTTTCTTCGTAGATATTGTTTGTGAAGTATTACATATGCGTTCTTATTTTAAGTTTGTATAATTTTTTTTTAAAATTAAAATAGTTGAATATTTTTTTCGTTTGTTTGCTGTGGGGGTACTGCGTTATCAACTATTAGTTTTTGCATTACTAAAATTCTCGAACAATATTTTCTTTTTGTGTTTGGATCCTAAATATTCCTATCGTTAAATTTCGATTAAAGTTATTCCACATCCAAGAATTATTTAAGTGAACATAAATGTCATAAATATTTAAAAACAAATCCTTTTAATCTTTTTCCCTATATTGTTCCAAAAATGGAACACATTCTTTTCATTTTCATTTTATTTTTAACTAGTATAACCTATTTAAACTTATATTTTTCTTTTTTTTTCAAACAATTTTATATTTCCAATATTTAAAGATATTTGAAGTCGATTCTCTTTTTCCGATAAATGTTAAAATGGGACAAAAATGCATTCACTCTAACAATATTCTTGCGAATATTTTACAGTACGTTAATAGTCAGTAGTGTGAATCGGTGTTAAAAAAAAATTATCAAATATTTAAATCCACCCCCACTATTAATTTTTTAATTATTTTTTAAAATTTCTAGCTTCGCCTCTTCCCCTCTTTTCCCTTCTTCTACCCGCGTGAAGCGAATAAATCTATGCGCCACCTACATTTATTTCTCCTAACTCTGATATGACAAAAAAGTAAATTTTATCAGTGAAAAAAAAATTATCGTACGTTCCTAAAAAAAAATAATAATAAATAAATACAATAAATAAATAAATAATAACAAATAATAAAATTTATCCTTGTCTATCGTTCCCACCAATAATTCAAAAAAAAAAGGTATTAAAAAAATTTGGAGTTCGTCGAAACCTCCTCGCCCTTCCCCCCTCTTCTTGAGGGGTTAAAAAATTGTTTTCCTATTTTCCCGGATTTAAAAAATTAATTTCACAATTTGGAAAATTTTGAAAAATTCTAAAAAAAAAAATAAATAAAAAATTTTCATATACCTTCATCTCGATACCGCCAAAAAAAAATACAAATTTTTTAAATTACTTTGGCCTCTGCCCCCTTTCCACCTCCCCTTTCATTGGTGGAATAATAAAAATAAAAGCAATCCTCTTTCTCATGTGCTCCTAAATTTATTTAACATATTTCATTGTTAAAAAAAATAATTTCCTCCCTCTTCCTGGTTTTACAAAAAGCTATTACAAAAAAAATATATATATAAATCCTCTCCGTCTTCCCAATATTGTTAAAAAAAAAATATTTTAATAATTAAAAAAAAAAAAAATAAAGTTCATCATTTCCCTCTCGCCCCATTTTCGTATGACAAAAAATTTATTTCACCATTTAATAATTCAATTTAATAATTTCCTCTCGCTTTCCATGTTTCTAAAAAAACGTACTTCATAAAATAAATTAAAAAAAAAATTCATTCCCTCGTCCTTAACGGTATTGCTAAATAATGTTTTTATCCAAAGAAATATTGAAATTATTTGTTTACCACTCCCACTGGTGTTTAAAAAAAATAATAATCCACGCCAATTACGCTTTTACTCTAAAGTTTATCTGATTATTTAAATAAAATTTTGATTTTAAATTCGCCTTTAAGTCCCTCCTGAGAGGTAAGAAAAATCCCCTCCTTGCTTTTCGATTTTAAAAAATTAATTTCATAATTTAGAATATTTTAAAAATTTTGCCACCCTTCCCATCGATTCCTCTCCTAAAAAAAAAAAAATTAACCAAAAATATTTTGATATACCCTCATCTCAACTCGGTTAAAAAAAATAATAATTTTTTTAAATTAACTTTTGGTTCTGCCCCCTTCGCCCCGGTAAAAAAAATAATTCGTTTCTCTCTATTACCCACCCCGTACCCATTTGCTGTAAAAAAAAAACTAACCCGCTTCCAATCCTCCTTCTCATGCACTCCTAAATTTATTTAATTTATTTCACCGTTAAAAAAATTATTGCCCCCTTTTTCCGTTTTTGATATTCTTTTTATCAATTTAACATTAAAAAAAAATGAATTCATCCATGTCTACAATTCGTCTTATTCTCACTGTTGATTACAAAAAAAAATTATAATTCCCTTGCTCCCCCCTCTCCTTCCGTTTTCCCAATATTGCTACAAAAAATATTTTAATAATTCAAAAAAAAAAAAAAATTCACTAATTTTCCTTCACACCACATCTTAATTTCACCGTTTAATACATCTTAAATTTGTCCCCCCCAATCAGCTCTATAAGAATGAGAAAATTTCGGGAACTGATCTAGTTGTTTCAATTTTCATATCAATCATAAAAAATATTAAATATTATAGATATCGAAAATTGATGCAAAATAAAAAAATAAAATAAATAACTTTGCAAATAATTCTTGGACATGAATAACAATTAATTTTAAATTTTCCCGCGAAAAAAATTCCGTTTTGGAAATTTGTACTTGAAAGATTCGTGTCTTCCATTTATATTTAATCAAAAAAAAAAAATCTAGCTAATCTACTTATCCTAATATTCACTTATTAAAAAGAAAAAAAAAAAACACTAAAATAAACGAAAAAACTAGACGCAATCAATCTTATTATTAATAATCAACAATCATACAGAAACATTGCTATAGACACTCGCTCTAAAATAACACTAAAAAAAAAAGTAGTAAAGGAGGAAGATATAACACTTATTTAAGTAGAAACAGAGATATTACATGAGATTCGTTTTTGTATAAAGCTTAAAATATTATACGTTAAAAAAAATACACTACGCAACTTTAATAATATTAAAATCATTTTGCAAAGTTAGTATGAAATTTTAAATAAAGCAATTTTCTTCGTAAATAATTATATTAAAAGTTAAATTTAAATATGCGTCAATATAATCTGACAATTAAGAAATATTAATTCCATAAATTCAACACACATTGTTTAATAATTTTCAATTAATTATAGCTACTTGATAAGATGACCAATCAATAGAAATTATATTCCTAAACTCCCAAATGATTTTTCTTTCCTGAGCATTTATTAAATTTGTCTCTACACTTTTGAAACTCACTGTATATTCGTAAATAATTTTTTTTTACCGTATAAATAAATATCTCTGTTTTTATATAATTATCTCTATAAACTAACCTAAAATTCTCGTTTTTTTAATTGTACGGGGATATTGTTTCGTTAAACTCTAATAAACACGTCACACAATCTGGCAACAACGCTTACCTGATCCTGTGGACGACATATTCATCCAACGTGTGTCGGTAAAGCCAGCACAAACGACCCAGCAGTTGTAGTAGTGTAATGTTGATGGTCATATCGGTGACGGTAGAAGAAAAGGCATGGAACAACAAAACAGAAAGCAGTCAGTTTTGGTGAGTCAGTCTTCTAGTGTACGCGTTGTAGGTTAAGTTGTGCTTTGCGCGTGATCCATTCGTCAAAGTTTTCGACTACACACACGGAAGATCCATCTGATTATACACGTAATATAATACAAGTCAACGACAACGTTAGAAAGTATCGTAGCTTGCGGGATATACTTCCAAGTGACCTATCGTCAATTATATTAGCCGCAAGACGTCTTATTAATAATAAGGATAGACGGTCAATCAAGTATACTATTATAGTGAAATCTGACAGACACGTTATATCATCATATCTATGCATAAAAATTGAATAATTTTAACGGAAGCTGATATAATAATTAATAGGTGAGAGAACTTGACAATTTGTGTGATTTTTTATTTGTTTGAAGAATCGAAGAAATAAGTAAGTACCTACATATGTAGAAATAAATTTAATCGTTTTTGAAAGAACATGTATTGATATTATTCAACATAGTGTATAATTTACAATCACTTCCGTATTAATCGAAGTATTGCTTGAAGATAATTTAGACCTCTTGTGAGATTTACGTAAATTAAAACATTTTATATAAAAGAAAAATGTTTAATATAACAAGAAAGGTATTAATCAGACATTCTTGCATTTAAAAATGATAGCAAATATACAGGAATAGATTCGCATTTGAAGCTCAAACCCACTTAATTGGAATTAAATTGGAAGTTGTTAAAAATAATGGAATAGATGTCAATTAATTATTCCTTTTACTCTTTTACGACCAGTATGGGGCCTTTGTTGTGTGGGCCAAACTTTAGTGTGTGCAAATACGTTCGCGGGCCGCGTTTAAAAGTAGTGCATTTTAAAGTAGTGTTCATAATTTTTAGCGATAGATATCAGACATGAAATAATACGACAATGATATTATAATGCTATTTATTAAAATAAGAAAATGAAATGAAAAAAAAATAGGTACAACATTATAATTAAATCGTGAAATTTGGAATTATTACAAACTACGAAAGTTAAATAGCGACAACGAAATCAATGAGACCCTTGAGCTTGAATTTGGGAAACTAATCCATCGATGTTTGGATGAATTCCACTGATACAAAGAAGTAAAGAATTTTCCAAATTATCGTCAGTCAGCCTTGTACGATGTTTTGATTTATTAACTTTCATCTTTGAAAAGAACTGTTCGTATTTATAAGTACTGCCAAGCGCACAAATCTTCTTCGATGTATTTTTTGTAGAAATCGTACAACTCCACGTCTTCAAATTTAGATTTTAGGAGTTAGTTTTCTTGAAGCTCGATCAACTCCATTTGCAAGTGTCTTGGAGCATTTTGTATATTACTTTTTGTTGGAGTAGCTAATAAATTGAAACTGTCTTCCATGTTTTTCAAATCGCTAAATCTGTTCGAAAATTGCTCCGACAGTAACTTGAGTTCTTCGGCATATTGAGCATAAGCAGTATTTTCATACGCAGAGAGCGTGGTGAAATAGTAACTGTTACCAGACAACAACTGTGCCTCCCACAAGCGGATTTTGTTGTGAAACCCTTTTAAATGGCTATACAAATCAATTACTAACTGTCCTTGTTTTTGAAGTTTCAAATTTAAATCATTCAAATGGCCTGTAAGGTCGACCAGAAATGCTAAGTCACATATCCATTTTGGGTCACTCAATTCAGATAGTGGTTTATCTTTTATTTGCATAAAATCTGCTATCTCACTTCTAAGCTCGTAAAATCGTTTCAGCATTTTTCCTTTGCTATTCGGCTGATATTTCATCCAAAAACGCCTTGAACTGACGATGGTTAAGCCCTCGGGATCGAATAAAATTGATGGTTTTTGCTACCACATTCATAACATTCTGGAGTCGATTGGACTTAGAACACAAGTTCTGTTGGTGGATAATTCAATGAAGGACTATCAAATCATCTTTTTGCACATTTAATTCAGTTGCTTTTTCATACAAAATAAATATAGTCAGTTGAGCTGTGTCAGACAAATCGGTGCTCTCGTCTAATGCTATGGAAAATGATTCAAAACCAGCCATACGGTCAGTCAAAGTTGTTTTTATATCATTAGCCATCATTACTATACGTCGGGCAACAGTTCGTCTTGACAAACTAATTTTTTCAAATTCATTTTTCTTTTCAGGACACAAAACACTGCAACTTCTAACATACACTCCTTGATAAATTCTCCTTCGGCAAATGGTTTTAATGACTTTGCCAATTTTGAACTAACTATAAAACTAGCTTTTACAACATTATGAAGTTGTGTTCTTTGTTTATGAAACATTTGCTGCTGTTTTTCCAAATTTGCGGTAAGCTTCTGGATTTTGTCTTTTCTTATTTGTCCTGCCAGTGAGTGCAGCATAGGATGCTTAGTTGAGTAATGCCTCTTTATATTGAATTCTTTCATCACTGAAATGGATTCATTACACAGCAAACAAATAGGCTTATCATTGTGCAAGATAAAAAGCATTCTTCAGTCCATTTTTTCTTGAAACTGGCGACCCTCTGCATCTACTTTTCGTTTCTTTCCACCAGACATCATTTTCGTTTACTTTTCGTTCGATAAACATAATAACAAAATATAATTAGTAAGCACTCAAGATGCACACAAAGTCACAAAGCAACTTGACGGCACTAGCAGTTCGCTAGGATATCGCTTGTCGAAGTTATCACCTCGGTAGCTGAAATAGAACTGAACTAAAGTTCGGTGCATCTACCCGCTTTTATAAGCAAAATGAAGGAATGATCTAGAATCGTCTAGTGTAGAACATTTGAGAAGCTATAATCTTTTATTGCGCCGCCAGTGAGGCGGCAAACATCAACGGCTTTGATGTTTGCCGCCTCACTCTTTGATGATCGCCGCCGTTTTCCTGCCTAGGCAGGCAAAAATGTCACTAAAGGTTGGCCACACTAGATTCCACATGACAGATGTGTAATAAATTGTCATTAAGCTATTGTTCAACGATGCTAAGATGAACTGGTATCTTCATTGCACTTCTTATTGATAAATATAGATACTAAATACAGATATTAAACTAGAAGGAAAATTACAGAAAAAGATTTATTCTCGGAAACGTCAAAATACTAAGGTATGTAACATGTGTGCCAACTTACTGTCAACTCCCTAGTGTCAAAATTTCTTTTCTATTTTCATTTCAAAATTGAGATTTGTCGGCCCAAAAAACATTGTGTATCACACGGCCAGAAACTCTTTTGCGAGTATTCGTACTTGTGAAGAAGATTTTGGGCCTCGGCCCCACAAACCGTACTCATACTCGGAAAACTGTAGTTTCTGGCCTAGTGATACAAATCACTATTTCCTGCGTTGTGTTTCCTTTTTTTGTTGTTGTTGCCATAAATAAAAAAAACTTTCTGAAACATCTATTAGAACAATGAAAATCAGTTAGAATTTGTTAGGGGAACAATGAAAACCAATTTGGCAACATTATGGAATATTTAGGAAACATGCAAACGAAACGTAGAAGTTTCACGATGCTTCTATGTATTCAGTGGAAAGGTAGCTTTTAGTTCTGAAAAGCAAAATGAATCTAGGGAATTATCAGTTTTATCTATACACTGAATAACTACCAGTTTTTTCATAACAAAATTTTGACAAGGAATTGTTTAAACTTACTTACTAAAGTAGTGATATATTGTGCTGCATATACAGGTTGTTTAATCAGCAGGGAATTCCTCTATAACTCGTAAACAGTGACAGATAGGGATTTTTTATATATTTTTTTATAAATCGTAATAATATACCCCATAAGGATAAAATTTATTTTTGTTTAAAATGCGTTGAAATGCATAAAAATATTTGAGGATTCAACGCCACATAGCCAAATTTAAATTGCCCACAATTATTCTTAGTAACTTCAACGTTGAAACATAAAATTACCAACCATTTTGTATTACTTTGATAGTTATTTTAATGTCTTTACGTTGAATTTACTAAAAAATAGTGGCGGGAAATTTAAATTTGGCTATTAGGGACAATACTGCCTACCACTGAAAATTCGCTTTCTTCAAGGGTTGCAGTCCTTCAATCTTTTAAAAGAGAGCATATTAGGTTTCCTTTCAGCGTTGGGATGTTTAGTACAAAACACTTGCTGTTATTTATTAAATACACTTCTGTAAAAAGCTTGCAATCTTTGCAGAATAATAATGTTTTAAGAATACCTTTGCGATTGTTTTCTGAGCTTTAAATTTCTTCACCGAAACAGTTGCAATACTTTAATACAAAATTAGGTCAATACCTGCCAATTTCATGTGGTGCTAAAACACCCTCATGCAGCACACCGAGTGTCCCTCTTTTCTATTTTTTTTTTCAGAATGATTCTAATTTTACAGATTAGTGTCAAATGGAGTAGATAAAATTTTCTTGACATTTTTTTACTGTTTCCATTGTTCTTCAAATAACTAAAAATTACAATTCTTCCACATAAATAAATGAAAGCCTTCAATACTTATACTGTGCTTGAATATCTCTTTTAGTTAATAATGTTCTTACCAGTGTAAATATTATAAATTAATAGATCCACTTTCCATATTTTCTGCACCCAGGAAATATTACGAAATAATCGACCGACAAATAAATAAATCGACATGCAAGCAGTACATATTTTATCTTTGTGGTTTTCCTCGATTTTACTTTAAACAACGTGTCGGGTTTACTAATTTGGTCTCCTGAGTTCGTGAAAAGAAACTGCTATTGTCGTGGTATTGGAAAGGTACGACTGACTGGTCGCGGTAACTGCATGAGTAATTGTCGCTGTGTATCCACTTTTGGCGTTTGTATCTCTTGCTTCTAGTCGAATGAAATTAGTGCAAGCAGTATTCTGTTCAGAATGACTTTCTCTGTAGCGTTGTGACTGGAAGAAAGAGTTATTTGAGTTTCTCTGAGTTGTGTTGATGGATTGGGAAATAAGGTTGTAATGTTATAATAACACTACATACAGGGTGATTCTCAATATATGCGACAAACTTTAAGATCTGATTCCTGATTTTATTTTGATCATAAAAGTTCATATGAGTATATGTCCAAAACGGTTTGGTTTTAAAGTTATTGAATGTTTAATAATAAATTATGAACTATGACTGACACGATATAATATCACAGTTGGTTCTTCAAAAACTATTGTGTTGAGAGGGAATTGTTTATTTGTCAATAGTTGTCAGAGTATTCATTCAGTTTATTGCCAGTTTCTGTTTTCTAAAACGAATTACACGAATGCTGAGATGTGTGATATGCATTTCGTTTACGGTCTTGCCAATGGAAATTCGCGTGCTGCTAGACGTCTTTATGGAGAACGATACCCGAACCGTATCATCCCGCATCATTCAATATTTGCCCGTCTTCACCAACGTCTTAGTGAAATGGGAAATTTTTAAAAAATGGACGACTGATAACGGGCACCCATCTACAGTGAGAACTCCACAAGTTGAAGAAATGGTACTAAATGAAATTGAGGAACATCCAACTACAAGCACCAGAAAAATTGCGTTTGCTTTAAACATTAGTCAGGCCACAGTTTGGAGAATATTGAAAGATCAATTATTGTATCCATATCACATTCAACGGGTGCAAGCACTTTTGCCGGCAGATTTTCCGCAAAGAGTGGCTTTTTGTCAATGGATGCAACACAAAATCGCACAAAATCCTGACTATTTGGCTCAAATATTCTTCACCGACGAGGCTATTTTCTCTAGAAACGCGATTATTAATTTTCATAATAATCACATATGGGCCGAAGAAAATCCGTTCGTGCGGTGAATGCCCGTCATCAACATCAATTCTCTGTCAATGTGTGGGCCGGAATTGTTGGAGATCACTTGATAAGTCCGCATTTTTTACCGATGCGGTTAAATGGCGAGGTATACCGCAATTTTCTTGAAGAGGAGCTACCACTACTGCTGGAAGAAGTTCCGTTGCAATTAAGATTACAAATGTATTTTATGCATGACGGTGCTCCAGCGCATTTTAGTTTAGTTGCTCGCGAGTTTTTGGACAATACGTATCCAGATCGGTGGATAGGACGAGGAGGTCCACAACCGTGGCCTCCTCGGTCTCCAGACTTAAATTCTTTGGACTTTTTTCTCTGGGGTCACCTTAAATCATTAGTTTATACGACTCCCATTGAAAATGTCCACGAACTGAGAAATCGTATTATCGCAGCTTTTCAAACAATTCGAAATACCCCTGGTATTTTAGAACGGACTCGCCAGTCAATACGACGGAGGATAGAAGCTTGTATTGCAGTTGGGGGCGGTCATTTTCAACAGTTAGTATAAGTTAATTTTGTTTTACTAATTATTTTGTTAATTTATAATAAAAACATTAATTATGTTAACTTACTATTAAACATTGTAAAACTTTAGAACTAAGCGATTTTGGACATATGTTCTTATGAACTTTTATGATCAAAATAACCTCAGGAATCAGCGCTTAAAGTTTGTCACATATATTGAGAATGTTATCATTTGATTTTTAATGTAAAACTATCACATTGCTAAAAAAAACCAAGTTACGCAAATTATTCCTTCTAATGTCTCTAGGATATTTGTTTTAATGGTGCGCAGAACTTTACACATTGGATACCATTCGAAAATACTGTTTCAGATGTGTACAACTCGTTTAAAAGTTACACGCAGCGTATTCTTTGTTCAGGTTCTAAATAAAAAATCTTATGTTTAAATATGGTATCATGCTTCATTGTTTGTCTTTAACATTCTTTATTAACGTAGGTACTTTTACGCAGACACGTTTAACAATGTTATAGAAATGAGTTTGGTGTCTTTTCAAAAATGGTTTTTATTCTGAAACAATTTTGAAACTCATCAGTAAATTCTTTTCTTATAAGCATAACCTTTCTTTCAACTTTAACATACGTAATTAAATCATCCGCAGTGTATTATACAGGCTGTATCAGATATAGAGGTAAATATAATAATATGTAGCAGCTGTAATCATATACAATCAAAAACTTTTAATGCACAGGGGGTCTATCTGTAAGTATTAACGAGAAAAAAAAATATTTTGTAAATGCCTTGGGCTAGAGCCGCACCTGTGCCCAACCTAAATGCTGTCCTGAGTATACCCCCACATACCACTATCATTCAGCCATTACCGCTGTTAGTTTTGTGTGGATCGCCGCTTGGAGTGCAAGCCACTTCGAACATTTTATTTAAATTCTTCCCGTCTCGAAAAAACGATCCTTTTCAGGACCATCACGATTTCATATAAAGAAAAACGAAGGTTGATGCATCGATAAAAGCGCGGGAATGTATAGAGTCATTTTCGCGCGACATCATAGTAAAAAGGCGTGTTTGCAAATTTTCTGTATCTACATTTATTTCTGTGTAATTCGATTCAATTCATTTTACGTTATATGATTAAATAAATAAATCTAAAAGAAATAACTCAGATTCATGTGGTACCGTTTATTAACAACTAACTCTCGATTCGACAAAGCAAAAGAAAAATATTTACGTTTTTGTAACTACTGAAGTCGCATATCCGGTGAAACTCGAACGTCTTATCAGGATATTAAAATAATACTTTGTAGACTTACGTAGAATGCTCTTAACAAAAAAGGAATGTTTATTTTATAAAAAGAAGAAATTTAAAAATGCCTCAGTTTTGCTATTTTACAAGGGCTTTTATTTATTCAGAATGACGTTAAATGAACTTACGGCATACCATTAAGAATAATACTAAATGAGTGCAATGTATTTATATATAATACCACGTTTAGCGGGTGCTTAACATGACGTTTCCTTGCATCAGGCCCGGACTAAAGAATTTTTGGCTCTGAATTTTACTTTTTTTTATTCTTTAATGATGAAATCCGGTTTCGGTGGGTTTGTGCTTTATATGTCGTGTAGTTAACACCCAAGCAAAATTTACTTTTTTATTTGATACACCCTGTATTCCACCAGAACACTAGCAGATGCATAACCTGACGCAGAAACTGTGTAGATCTATACGTATAGGTGAAGCATTCGCTAAAGCAATTCCACCGAATGTCTCGCTTACCCTAAATCCAACTTATTCGCTGTCGTAAATTCAGAATAGCTCGAGTATTGGAGGGCGGCCAGGAACGATCTTGCTTTTTTTTTCCGTTTTCCAAAAAGGGTATCGCCCAACGATTTACATGCCCCTAGGGTACGTGTTGTAAAATCTAACGAGATGATACTGCATTACAAACGAATACCCGTATAGATCGAATGATGGAATGCTTAAAGGACCGACCTTTGGCCGGAAGAATCGATGACATATCGAAATTTCAGCGAAATAGTAAGTGGATTAGCCATGTGATATAAACTCATCCACAGCATACATATCCTTCGATTTATTTTATTTTATTAATAATATAAAACGCTGATCCATCTCTCTGCAACTCCTATTATTAATATTTGATTTGTCAGCACTATTTGGTCCTATTTCCTTAGTTCATGTTCAGTGGTTGTAATCATAAGATTGTTACATTCTTTAATACTAAATAATTTAGGGTTAGTTAGTTTCAGTGGCGGCTCGTGAGTTATGAAAGAGGGTGGGCACAAAATAAGAACTTGCTTATTTTTCGTACATAAAATCCATTCTCCTATTTTTCATGCTGGAAAAGACGTCTATAACTTTGTTGTAAAAATGCGTTCAGTCGATCTTCTGACATTGTGCTTCTCAGAAAAGTCTTAATGCATTTGAGGGTGGAAAAACATCGTTCACATTCTGCTGTCGACATGGGGATTATAAAAATAATAACCAACAGTTTATATTGTTTCCGTCAAAACTTTTTTTAAAGTTATTGTGTGTTATGAAGACTAACAGCGGCAAAACACCACCTACATCTACGTCACACATGTCCTCGCGCTCATAAATTACTGAAAGTTCTCTTTTCAATTTTACGCTGTTCAACATAGGATAAGATTTCATAGTTTTTTATACACATAATCAACCGACACAAAATATGACGATTTTTTTCCACATCTTCGTTGTACTTAATTTTATGTCGCAAATAAGCACAGTCTAACTATTCACGTACGCTAACATTGCCTAGAACATTAAAATCCACGCATACATTCATGCACTGTAAAAAATTACAGTAATTTTGCCATGGTAAATCAGGAATATTACATGTAATAACGTTGTGAATTTATCACAATAAATCATGTAAATTTTGTTTTACATGATTTTTCTAGGATATTTAACATGGAGAAAGAAATTTCGGTAAAATTTATAGCTTTTTCATGTAAGTTTAAGATATAACAAAAATTCAAAAGGAAAATACAGGAAAAAACATGTACAATTTTGTATTTACTCTCAAAATTTACTTAAAAGTGTAAAATTGACATTTTTTTGGGGTATTTAGTGCACTTTAAAAGTAATTTTACTAGGGAACTATTAATTTTGCTGTAAAAATATGAGGATCTTTTATATTTATTTGTTTTTACTTGAATTTTCGGATAAAACTATAGATATCATGAAAAATACGAAATTCATACGCCGCAATGTGATTGGTTATTGGATTATTTATCTGTGCGCGTAGGTAATTCTATTCGTTTGTCGAACTTATTATTGGCTCAATGATATCATGTACGTCACAAACAATCGTAGGTTTCGCATAAGCGTGTTCATTCTTGATCCCTGGTTGAGCGATTCAGTATGACCTATTAGGTGCTATAAAAGAATTAGGTAAGTTGCTTGCTCTCTTTATAACAATACCTATGAAAATTACTTCAGTGTTCGGTAAAGATAGAGTTCATATAAATATTACATACGAATTTTACAGTACAATCTTTGAAAAACACATCAGCATGTGAAATTTACTAGATGGTAGAAATTTTACCTTATGAAGCAAATTTACCTGTAAAATTGTAGGCAACTTTGTTACCAACAATTTTACATGTAATTTTACTGCAACTTTTTTTACAGTGTAGTTTAGTAAAATGTTATATTTTTGCATGATTCGATTAGTTGTCCGGTCAGTATCTTGGTTTCATCCTTAGGTTTCCTAAGGCAGGGGTCAGCCCTGCGACCTAAAAGATCTATTGTGTCCCCTATTCTTGCTGCTTTACAGCTGGCCTTCCAATCCTATTCCGTTTAGAAAGTGTAGGATGTCAGAGGGCCCCAGTCTAGGTAAGTCTCCCTTTTCGATTTCACATGCTCCCAGGTACAATGCCCTCGAGTTGCACAGTGCTACGCAGTTTGAGAGGAGGTGGATGGATGTTTCATCCCGTTCATCCCCACAAAATCTGCATTCAGGATCTTTTTCCAATCCAAGCTTACTCAGGTGTCCTTTCAGTCTACAATCGCCTGAAAGTATTCCTGTTAATATGCGAACATTGTTCTTACTCAGGTTGATGCATTCTGTAAACCTCTTTTGGTTATAAGTTCCCAGAAGAATTTTACTTTGCCTCATTCCCTGGAGATTTTCCCAGTAACTAGATTTTCTCTGCTCCATTTCCATTTTTAGTTTCTTCAGTATTGTACTGCTACTTAACCCGCAAAAGGGTTCAGGCCCTACAAAAGGCATTCCAGCCCCTTTTTTTGCGAGGTTATCCGTTATTTCGTTTCCTTCCACTCCTGTGTGACCCAGAACCCACAGGAGGGTTACTTTATTTCTTTTGCCTAGCTCATTTAGTTTCCCTAGGCATTCCCAGACCATCTTGGAGCTGATTTCATATGAGTTCAGCGCCTTGATGGTTGCTTGACTATCAGACACGATGATAATCTCCTGCTTCCGATAGTTCCTATCCATAATGAACTGAACACATCTTCCAATAGCGTGTATTTCCGCCTGAAATATACTTGGGTATTTTCCCAAGCTTTCGAAATATGTAGTTCTAGGCCCATATATTCCTATTCCAGTTCCTTCTGCCGTTTTGGAGCCATCAGTGTACCATTTGATGGCATTTCTATTCAAGTTCAAGATGGTGTTATGATCCCACTCGCTCCTGTTACTTAGCTTTATGGTGAATTCTTTCACAAAGCTAAATTTTTTTAACATATCATCCCGGGGCATATCCCAGGTTTGATCACCGTCAGGAGATTGAGGCCTATGCCTAATCATTCCTTCCTTGACCATTCTTAGTGCGGTTCTTTTCGCCACACCCTCTACTAGAATGTGGAGGGGGGCAAGATCCAATACTACTTCAATAGCTGCTGTTGGGCAGGTTCTCATAGCCCCCGTTATGCATACACATGCTAACCTTTGCACTTTCGAGAGGTTAATTCTCGCGGTGGCCAGATTAGTTCTTTTGCTCCATGCTACTGATGCATAGGTGATGATCGGTCTCACTATGGCTGTATACATCCAAAGCAGTATTTTTGGGTTGCATCTCCAATTTCTCCCTGCAAAGTTCCTGCACACCATCAGAGCTCTTTTGGCCTTGTTGGTTACTTTTTCAGACGGTTACATACTTGATTTTTGTAGTAGCAGAGCAACAGCAGAAAAATTGCTGAACTGTCTCCTCATCAGAGAGAACCCGATTCTGTGTAAGTGCTTTCTGAGTTCACAGTGTCCTGTAAAAACAGAGACAATCGCTTTGACATTTTTGTGGTCAAATTCTAGCAGTTTCTTGATTCTGGCACGATTTTGTGAAATGCACTCCTTCGCATGCACCAAATCAGTTGTTCCAGTATTGGAGCACGTTCTAATTTGCCCAGAATTTCATTTGCTGGTTAACTGCCGCAGGTCTATGTTAATGGCAGGTCCTGGTCCCCAGCACCATTTCTAATAAGGATGTCTACTTCCTCATTTCCAAAAATTAGTGCCAAGGTACTCAGATTAGGGATAGATTGTTAGCCATCCCCAATGTGTTTCGAGTTACATTTATGCGCCTCTAGTGCTTACAACACGCATCTCTATGGCATAGATTTCAAGTAACATTTTGACCTTGCGACCTACAAGTCTGTTGAAATATGGACGTATCATTTGTGGCGATGATTGTATCGAACAAGTTTGTATTAATTCTAGTTAATATTGATTTTTTCTGCAGCATTATTTGTGTTTCTCGTTTTGGCTTTAGTGGAAGTACCACGGTTCGAAACATTATTAATCAAAACCGGTACTTAATGGATCCTCTTGTCAGTTGCATCGTAAATTTCTTATTCTCATCTGGGAAGTAATTATTTCTCGCTGACCGGAAAAATTAAACAGCATACAGCATCGTGAGGCACACCTGTGTGACCTCTATGGATGACCGCCTTCGGTGAAGAAGCGATTACAAAAAGACAACGATGATTCATTCACCGATTTACAGACGAAATAGAAACACAGAGATTCTGATCGACGTTCTAGTTACAACATTACCTGCTCATGGATCTACAAATTGCTATACTAGAAGAATAATTACGTAAGTAAGTACATAATTTGGTTACTTTGAGTTAAGTTAGAACTATGTTTAATATCGTTTTGAAATGTTGAAGGCAGTAATGTTCCGGTTGAAAAAGCTATTTTTTTTTTCTGATGGTAGATTTAATTCAAAATAACCAAAATACGTACTTACATCATTGAAGCAGCATTTTTAGCACAGTGGAATGAAATATCTGTAATTTTGGAAGGAATGTATGTATGTCATCATTCCAAACTAAAAATTCACATCTAGCAACGAGAAGTTATCGCCTCCTGTTCTTTTTTTGTGTGTTAGATAATCCCTTTGAAGCTTTTTACATTGTTGTCTGTCTGGCCAATAGTTTTAGCAGTTTTATGTTAAGAGAGTTAAATTAGGATTAAAATATCACAGAAAATCCTATTGTAGAGTTGCCCTTGAGATTTTAGGATTTAGGAGAGAACTGAGAACGACCAAAATGTGTAAAGAATATCAGCTAGGGTCATTCATTTCATTCATTAAGTTAGGGTGGGCACTTGAACTATCTTAGTAGTATCTTATTTCTACTCGAGCAGCTTGGTGTTTTCTATAAAAGCCCAGTATCTTGCCCAGTGGGAACTTGAGAACCTTCGAGGGCTCCAATAGATCTCTCCCGAAATAGTTCTGCTTCAGTATCTTCAATTGAACGAGCTTCACCGTAACACATGATCATGTCCCTGTATTCTACGAAAGTATAGGGCACCATTTTGAAATAAAACTTTCAAGACACTATGCTAATTTTGGTTTGACATTTACCAAATGTTTTGCTTCATGAAATCACAGCCTACTTCAAAATTTTTTTTATTGCCTAGGTAATACTAAAATACAAGAACAATATAAAAAACAGTTTTTAACTTAAAAACAAAAAGCAATCGGACATTAGCGTATAGGAAGTTTTTTTTTGTTATTTTTCGTTCTTCTATCTCGTGGTTCTACGCATGGTAGTTTTTTCTATGTCACCCTGTATATATGAATTTTTAAAATACATCCACAAAAATAAACTAGGATTTCTGTGCAATAATCCACATGTATGATACTACACTGTTGAAAATTTTAACACTTTTTTGACTAATTTATATCAGGAGAGGTCCACACTCTTTTCGTGTTATTTGTCGAGAACTATAGAAGTTTTAAATTGACGAGCAAAGATAGTCAAGTTTGTCTATTGCTTAAAGGGTTATTTTGTCCAACTAACACGTGGAATTATGATATACTTCTAGTCACATTTTATTTGATCTAGACTAGACAAATTTACTAGCTGTTTAACTAAATGAATGCGATCTATTGGGTGTTTTAACACCATTTTCTAAACACAACGTCTTTTTAATATGCACTCCTATTTCTTAGTGCTACAATTTCTCTCTTTAAGACTTTTTCTCAATTAAAATATGCAAAACCACTAATTCACAAGTTTTCGTTTCAACTAACGTACCAATTTTATAAATGATTTTTTTGAGAACCATTTATAAAATTAAGTGAATGTTTATGCTATTTGATTCAAGTCTAACTTAATTGCGTAAATAGGATGTCCCAATTACATCTTTAAGATGTTTGAAATTTTTTATGCCTGGAAATTAACGTTTAATAACACCGAGGTTACACTTTGCAAGTCAGTCACATTGGTGGTTTGATTTGGATATGTTAATACGGGAGAATCAAACACGAAAACAGATACACGTGCAATGCAGGTGGTGCGTATAATGCAACTACTGTATTATATTAGGTGGGGTTTCTATATTTCTATCCGAGGCAAAAATTCTGATTTGTTTGATGCTTCTGAATGTCTAGAAAAATAGTAAATCCTCATATCTGACAAAGGAATTCACACCAAATTCTAGTAATTTCTGTTCTACTAAACACATGTAGTCAATTCGTCTGGCAAAGTTTGCAAAAATCAACACTAAAATATTTGACTAGCGCAAAATTAACGCCAACACCGTAATATTTTCAACAGTGTAGGTTTTTTCATTAAATTTCACTAAAAACCGCCCTAAAATTTTGGGTTTAAAAATATTCAACGCATTGCCTCAAAGATTTAAAGAGATTCTAAATTGGAATCAATTTAAATACAGTGCTGGAGAGCATTCCTATTAGAAAGATGCATATATTCTCTTAATGACTATTTTAATTAATTTACCCCGTCGTTTCCGTTTTTATCGTTATTTTGTATACTGACTTTGCTCACACATTTATACAGGGTCGCTAAAAAGTATGGAAACAGTTAAATATTATGAAAACTATTAAACAAAACTTGTTGAAATTTGGTACATAGTTAAAAATATTTAAATTCTATCGTCTAAGATGTTCTTCAAATTTCTATCTTCATTTGTTCTGAGGATACAAAGCTAACTTGATTTTTTTTTTAAATGGCACGAAGGGTCAAATTTAATATTTTTGAAAAGAGAATTTTTGTCTGCGTTCTGTGATGTAACACATCCATATCTTATTTTAATCTAAACTGTAAAAAAAAAATTTCGAACTAGTAAAATTATGAAAAATGAAAAATTTTGTTAGCCTTGGAAATGTTGTCTTTATCTATCGTTACTTCTTTGCTGCGTGAAGTTTGACCAAAAAATAAATAATAATAGTTAATAATAATTGTAAAAATAACACATTTAACTGAAACAGAACAGATTTTAATAAAAAGAAGCTCAAACAAGAAATTACATAATTTTTATATTACAAAAGATGTTCGAAATGATTTCCATTTACCTCCTGGCAATAATGAACACGTTGAGCAAAATTTTGCAAAGAATCAATCAAAATATTTGGAGAAATACCGGCAATTTCGTTTCTTATACGTTCTTATAGGTCTTCGATTTGTAATGGTCTGTTCACATACACTCGATTTTTTACATGACCCCACAGGAAAAAATCAAGTGGGGCATATCAGGAGACCTAGCTGGCCATTCAATAGCCCCCCTTCGCCCTATCCATCTACCGGAAAATGTTTCATCCAAATATTCGCGCACTTGACGACCAAAATGTGGCGGTGCTCCGTCTTGTTGAAACCATATGGTTTCTGTTGGTATACAATTTCGATTGCCGTGGTTTGGAAATATTTCCCTAAGTCGTGGAACAATATGTTGTTGTAAAAGTTGCAAATATCTTTCAGAAGTTAAATTGCCGTTAATGAAAAAAGGACCTACGATATTCCGACCAATAATGCCACACCAAACATTAATTTTCTGCCGATGCTGCGTATGAACCTGCTCCATCCAATGCGGATTTCTGTCAGACCAATATCGACAGTTATGGCGGTTAAAATATCCATTTAGACAAAAAGTTGACTCATCAGAGAAGAGGACTCGATTAAGAAAGTTACCATCCTGATGTATTCTGTGCATCATAGTTTCGCAAAATTCGGTTCTGCGGTCAAAATCGTCGTCACTTAATTCTTGTAGCAAGCGAATTTTATAAGGATGATATTTTTCGCGTTTCATTATTTTTTGTATGGATCCTCCACTCATGTTGTGGTTCAACGCCAACTGTTGTGCTGAATTTTTCGGATTTTCTACCACATCCAACATAACATTCAAAGTATTTTCTTCGTTGGTAATAATTCGAGGTCGCCCAGGTCTTGCACGGTCTTTAACACTACCAGTTTCTTGAAATCTGTGTAAGGTTTTTGAAACCGTCATCCTGGAGATCGGTTTCCCGGGTTTGGATGAATTTCATTAAAAAAAGTCACTACTTGAGCACAACTTCGTTTTCTGTCGCCATAACCAACCATCATGAGAATTTCTATACGCTCAGTTTCGCTTAAATGTACCATTGTTAAACAAATTACTGCACACAAGTTTAATTTTTGGCGAATATGCAAGTGAAACATCGTCAATAACAGCATTTTCAAAGTTAACTTTTATTTTTTTTTTAACAAAGTTATTAAGAATTAGAATTAAATTTTTGAATTTAATTTTTTTTTGGCTTTTAATAAAAATAAAGATGGGCATGTGTTACATTACTGAATTCAGAAAAAATGCTCTTTTTAAAAATATCAAATTTGACCACCATGCCATTTAAGAAAAATCAAGTTAGCCTTGTATTTTCAAAATAAATGATGGTAGAAAATTGAAAGAAATCTCAGATGATAGAATTTAAATACTTCTAACTGTATGCCAAATTTCAACGAGCTCTGCTAAACCGTTCTGAAAATATTTAACTGTATCCATACTTTTTAGCGACATAGAGTATATGTGCATGGAGCATTATTATTATTATAATTATAACAAAAACTTGCCGAGATTCGACTACTAATATACTGATATTTTCCGCTTTTTTATCGCTATTTTTGATTCCGATTCGTCCAACACTAGTTAGGAGTCCTGAATCGGTAAGATTAAACGTCCTAGATCGTCTAAACGGTACTCAGCGATTGTCAACAAGAAAGAGCGCCCTATAGGCACATGAAATGCATCGAAATACTAAACGGGAAAGACAGGTTCCAAGCACCTTCTTACCGGGCTCAGCAGTATTGACATTGGAAAAGTTCGTTCCGGAATTCAGGAAGAAGATAGTGACTAGTCTACGTGTCGTGTACAGGTACGACGAAAAGAGCATTGAAGTTTTACACAATGCGAGGTAACGTTCTCACCTCGACGATACCTCTACTGACCTAAATCCTGACCAGGTAAAATATAACGTATATATACTCAAGAACAAAGACGAATGAACCTCGACCGACCGCACGTGTTATTTTGTTCGTTTAATTATATATTAGGAGTTTCACAATCTTCAAGTCCATAACAGTACATTTGCATAACGTGAAACAGGAAATAATTCTCGTAAGTTTCCATTTAGGTGTGTACAGGATGTCCCATCCAAGACTGAGTCTTTCATTACAGCTGAATTTTTGATTTTAGGAAAAAGTGTTTTATACAAAAGTTTTATCGAATTCAATGCTGTATAATCTAAAAATATTTTTGACTATACAGGGTGCTCCAAAAGTAGGAAAACGCATAATTACTGCGTTATTTTAAATGGAACATCTATATACATGTTATTCCATTTTTTTAAATTCTACGAAGAAAATTACCATCATTTTATATAAGCTACTACATGTCTCTCTGTAATAGCAACGATGTTATTTACGCTTTTATGCTGCTCAAAAGTTACGGTTAAGGCGGGGTAGTTTGTACGTACATATATGCATTTGTTTTAGATATTCATATTTTAAATATCATACCAACATACTTAGCTTGATATAACAGTGAAATTAAAATCGATATAATTATATACAGGTAACTAACTAAGATTCATGGCACTGTTATAACATTACCTAAAACAGTGGCAAAGTAAAATGCAGTGCTAGCTTTACAAGTAATTGTGAACGCTAGTCTACCGTTAGATTTTAAGATGTCCTTTCCGGACGGACCACCCGTATTGATTTTATATTACCCATAGTATTTAAGAATGTTTATTACAATTTCAGTTTACAATCTTTGCCGATCCCGGCTTTTCAATGTTGTAAATATACCTTCCGAGAGAAGTTTAAAGTATTTACGAATGTTTATTACAATTTCAGTTTACAATCTTTGCCGATCCCGGCTTTTCAATGTTGTAAATATACCTTCCGAGAGAAGTTTAAAGTATTTAGGAATGTTTATTACAATGTCAGTTTACAATCTTTGCCGATCCCGGCTTTTCAATGTTGTAAATATACCTTCCGAGAGAAGTTTAAAGTATTTAGAAATGTTTATTACAATTTCAGTTTACAATCTTTGCCGATCCCGGCTTTTCAATGTTGTAAATATACCTTCCGAGAGAAATTTAAAGTATTTCGGAATGTTTATTACAATTTCAGTTTACAATCTTTGCCGATCCCGGCTTTTCAATGTTGTAAATATACCTTCCGAGAGAAGTTAAAGGCAGGATCATTCTGTTGTTCGACATTTTCGAGTTGTACTTCCGCTGTATAAACGTAGTTAAGCAAGTGCGTGTTTTATTAAATAAGAGAGCGATCGGTTGTTGTGAACTAGCGGATTCATAACAGCACATTACTATTTTATTAGCGAAGCATAGAAAGTGTAATAGGTCAGCCAATATTTAAAATATTAAAAAAAAAAAATACGCTGACGCTTTTTATTTGACAAGGGAAATATAAGTTGTTTTTTTTTTACTGTTATTGCACTACTGATTTTTTCCATAGATCTGTCATATTCATGGCACGCTAGAAATCTATTAGAAATTAAAATACGTAATATCTTGCTTAATATATGTAGAATAAACATAGAGTGTTATATGTTTTTGTGAAGCTCACAAAATTTGTTATTTAATTATACCATAGCCTACTATGATTTTTATTTAAGCAAAAACTAATATGATGTCATAAAAAGTAGATTTAAAATTTTAAATAATAAGAAAGTTGTATCACATAATCGAAATCAAACAAAAGTCATTAAAAATGATAAGATAAATTTAAAATTTGATTTCACACCAATGTTTTTATCTTGAAAAAAATAGCTCTGGACTGCCAGGATCTAATTTTTTTCGTATCTCGGTTGCAAAGTATATTTACCCGTTATGTACATCCAATTTGGCCCACCCTATACTAAAACTTGTCTTGGATTGAATTCAACCAATAGGCATTATCGAAAATCATCGTTTTTTATTTATTCTCTCCGTGATAGCGATGTATGAATCATTCCATTCTTCATGTAGTCACAATGATTCATTTGCCTAATCGTTTATATACTGATTGCTCATGGAATAAAATAAATAATATCGGTCATAAAACACCCCCAGTGGGCACTCCACATATCCTAACGTTTCTCTCTCATTATTTTCAGAGCGATTCCAAATCGGACGCCATGGAATCCTGGCTGATGGATGTCAAAAGGGTTCGCATACCGAGGCCAAAATTCGGAGTGGGAAGTCGTTTTGGCTCCTATCCAACGGAACCACCTAAAGATTACGTTTATGACGACTCTAGGGTCGAAGAGTTGAAGATGAGATCGTCCTTGGGATGTTCTGGGAGCCTCGCTAAGGCAACTGAAGATCTGAGGAGAGCTTTACAAGAAAAACTATAATCTTTGAGCGATATATACGTACCTAATTCCTACATTACTTTTGTGTTAGTTAATTTTAGGGATAATTTTTGTTCGGCGAATATTTTTTCTCTATAGTTTGACACGCATATCAAATAATATTCGACGAAAAGTTTATATGTATAAATAATCATTAACTAACTCAGATGTTGTTTAAAGTAGGGAATTTCATTCCATCAATAAATATGTTGTTGATACAATTATTATTTTTGTTCTGGAACCGCAGTACCGTAACAATATTATATTTTTAGTTGTTATATTATGCAGATTGATATTATTATTATTTAAATGTAGCTGTGATATTCGAATATTATTTTACAAATGACAAAGCAAACAATAATGTATAGCCTGTTTTCAAATCCGGAAGTCGAAAATCGTGAAATGATTGGTTTATGTATTCCGTATAAATATGTAAATGCTTATGATGATGGATGTACCGACATAAACATATTACGTATTATTCTATCTATGTATTTTTTTATGATTAATTATCTATGTTATTTTTTTATGTAACTATAAAATATGATACAATATTAATGATATAATATTAAAATAGTTTTTTTTGTTTTATTGCTTTGTTATTATTTAATCCTTTCCCTTCTTGATATTCTCGATTGAAATAACAAAACTGAATACGAAAGAAACAGAAATTGAAATTTTAAATAAAAATGAATCTTTTTAACGAGATGAGCGCCATCTGTTTATTAAATGCTGAACGACACATATTGAAGTAGTTATAAAATCCGTAAGGTGTAAGGCCCGTTTACATTATACTTAATTTAGTATGAAATTTTGTATAAAATTTTATTTTGAATTTATAAAGAAATTTACCTGCATGTCATACATAAAAAAAATTACATCTGAAAATTGGTACAAAATATTTGAATACGTCTGTTTGATATTTAAAGTAAAAAATTTAGTATGAAAAGGATTAATATTACCGTAAAATGGCTGACCAAGAAGTATTGCTGTTATGGCTATCATCTTTAAATGTAACTATGATAGCTAGTCCCGTAAAATATTATGTAAAAATTGGATAAGTATGTGATCTGAAGGAAGATGCATTCTAAATTTATTAAATTCGGGATTAAGGACTGACGGTCCATTGTCGAACGATTTGATGAACTTTGGCAATTTCCTCATTGTCTAGGTGATCTTGACGGACGTGGATAGACCTGGATCTGATAGATTTTACTTCTTCAATTATAAAGGCGCAAATAGTCTAGTAGTACTTAGACCTTCAGATGGTGATTATAAGCTTATTTCTAGTGTTCTACTAAAAACTTAAGCTACATCGATATAGATGAAGTTGCAGAGGAAAAGGTTGAAATTTTGGTAAGGTGCAAAGACCAAGTGGCAATAGATCTGCTAATATTGCAAGACAAGTTAGGGATGAAATATAATTCTAAAAATAAAATGCAATTTTTTGTATGTATCTATCCTTTTTTATAGATTATAAAACTGAGCATGTTCAACAAATTGTTATACAATCAATCAATTTTAACTTTATCTAGGGGGTAGTTTTGAATACTCAATCAACAATTCAACCTGCTGACATGATCACGACATTATTCTAAAATGGATGGTGATACAGCGATATACGATAGACAACAGAACTTCCTTATGCTTTGACTCAACTACAAACTACATCGTGTATTTTTGCGTTGTCTATGTCAACTTAGATTGAGCGATCTGTATAGTACGACAAACGCCGACCTATCCCATTGGACTTAACCAACAATTCACATATTGCGCACGCATATTTCGTTTGTAAAATTAATGAGAACATAGAACAGGTTCTAAATATTTAGTACAATATTTCGTACGAAATTTACAAATAAATTTTTCTGTATGATACTCTTCGAAATATTTAATAGCAAATTTATATCAAAGTTTCATACTAAATTAAGTATAATCTAAAACCGGCCTAACATAGGAATAAATAATTGTAATTTTAAATCAAATCTTTAATTACAACTACATTTATGATTATTCATTTCACAAAATAACTGTTTCAAATTTCAATATCGCTGTTTTTTTTTGTTTATGTATAAAAACGAGATTTGTATTCAAAAAAACATTTTTTTTTGCACAAATTTTGGTGATTAGTGGCTTTAATCAAATGTGATTCGATTAAGTTGAAAACCGTCATTTCAAATACAAAATAGGGAATAGGTTTATTAATAATATTTATATTTCATTTTATGACCTAATGATGCAATGATTATCTTTAAAGATTTCAATATCACAAATAAATCTTTTTTTAATTCAACGGAAAAATTGTACACTTCTATTAAAAGAAAAATGCTATTAATAGTATGGCTGTTGTATATTACAGTATATTTCGAAAATAATAAACCTTTTTACAAAATTTTATTTTTTTATGTATCTTTTACATTAACGCCACCTGTTTATCGAAAGGCACACATCTTATCAATTATAATAATAACCGTTAGATGTCGCCATCATCAGGAACTGTTTCTTAAATTATAATCAGGGAAACGATAAAGGTATTCATTATTAGTACAATATTAAATTAGTTTCTGCATTACAACAACATATATGAATGACAATTAGAAGCATTATGGCAATCTGTTATATTTTTCGTATTGTATTTACATCCAGCGCCATCTGTTAATCACATATCGACTGACATACATGTGAATAGTTAGAGTAAAAGCCGTAAGATGTCGCCAACAATATAATATATATTTAAATATTATAAGAATTATATTATTGTTTTGAATTTATATAATTATTTAAGTAAGTAGCAAAGATATTTTTTATTAATATTAAAATATTTATATTTTATATTACGAATTAGCTAACTACTATTAACTTTTGTCATTTTCATTTTTCAAACACCAAAGGGACCTTTTTTTGTATTAAAAACAATGTACATATTGTAATAAAAAGTAGGCAACCCAATTGTCAAAGTGCATATATTAGAAATTAGGCAGCCTAAATAGCATCATTAAAAATATTCAAGATAATTAACGATTTTAACATTTAGAATTTATATGTACCAGAAAGTGCTTTTTTATAATATCTAAATTGATCAATAACCTAAATAAATTGTATTTAAATTTAACTTAACGGCCTATTTCAAATTATAAATGTTGTCAATTTCATCTCTATGTATTCTGAATGGAAACTTATTTTAATGTTTGTTCTGATTCATTAATCTCGTCACCACATGTCACTTGTTTATTCATTATTGCCATGAGACCAGAGGACGCGGTTTTCCAAATAATCTTGTTAGGAGATTGAAAAGACGTTTTACAGACCTCATAAAACAAAGTATTTTTCTTATTTGAAACCAATCTAACCTATTTCTTGACCGATTTTTTCGGTTATTTCCTGTTTGATATCAGAAATTATTTATTTCATTTTCTACGAAGAAGATTCCGGCAATTTCGTCTTAGTCGAGCTTATTTTCCAACATGGAGAGCTTTTGTTCCGGATTTCCCTAATCCATCCCGTCATAGTAGTCCCGAATCGCCGTTTTAATTGGACAATTTCAAGGTTAGTTCACTCGAAGGCGAATAAATAACTAAATAAATAACTTTTCATTATCATTATATGTTTATTCTTTACCTATTTTCTCGTATTTGTATATTTAATATTATTTTACCTATAATTTTCCGATCAAATTCACCGAACACGCCATAATAACCTTTATCATAATTTTTAACGTTCGAAATTTACGTACTTTGCGCGGGAGATTCAAATTTTAAATAGAAGCTCTCCAAAATTAATTATTTTATTAGGGTTAAATTAGGAATAAGTTTAATTTTGTTACCAATCAGGGTTATTTGAATTTTGTATTTATTTTTTTTTTATGTACCTATTGTATTATAATAAATTATAAATTTCTTATCTTATATATATATCATGTGATTCAAAATGATTGTCGTAAGAAAAAAACTGTTTTCCGGAAAAATTTATTTATACTTATTACCAATTTAATGAGCGAAGTTAGCTACATACAAATTTCATACATTAAATGAATTTTCTTGACATTTAGCGACATTGGCGTGCGTGTTGTAGTATCTTTCCATTATTTATCTTATATTTTTTTTCAAATCGTTTATATTTACATCTAATATCACCAGCAATAGTATTTCTGAATACTGTAAGAAAATAAGGGAATTTATCTGTGGTAATTAGCTCAACAAACAGGTAAAAAATCAATATTAACATTAAGTGAAATAGTTTATTACATTTTATAATTTTATAAGCTTATCATACACTTCAGCGCAATGAGCTGCCAAAAGAAAGTTACATTTTCATCCCTATAAAGTTTCTACGGTACAGGAATTATTACCATTAGATCACGATAGGCGATTGGAATATTGTCATTGGTTTAAATAACAATTTAAGGGACGATGACTTGTTAAACAAATCATTTTTCTCGGATGAAGCCTGGTTTTATCTAACAGACTATATCAATTTACAAAACTATTGTATCTGGTCTGCAGAAAATCCACACGAATTTCGAGGAACGCAATTGCATCCCGTAAAAGTTGGAGTTTGGTTAGCTATGTCCAGGCAAACGAACAATAGGGCCAATTTTCTTCGAGGAAACTGTAACAGCCCAACGTTACCAACAGATGTTGGAATTGTTTATTGCAGAGTTACAAGAAAATGAGCTTGAAGCAGGTTATTTTCAGCACGATAATGCTTCAGCACATACTGCTCGACAAACCTGCCAATATCTTCAACAGTTTTTTGCTGACAGGTTCGTTAGAGCACAAAGATGGCCACCAAGATCGCCTGATCTAACCCCATTAGATTACTTCATGTTCGGCTATCTAAAAAATAGGATCTATAGAAACCGCATGCATACCATAGAAGAACTGAGAGATGTAGTTTTGTCACTTAATAATTATACTAATTGTATGTTATAATTTAAAGTAATAAATAAATTTAGTTAAACACCAGTTAGTACTGAATTGTAAAATCATAATTTAGTAAAGTTAAATTAATTATATTTCATTTTTACAAGCAGAAACACCCATCCATAATCGTTTATATAATGCGAGTTCAAATATAGGTTACGTTTTCCTTATTTATGACAGATCCGTTTACTTTCTTATGTTCCAACACTGACTTAGTTCGAACCTTCATTACAAAGACGCGGCATATACCTACACCCTGTTACTATCTATAGGAGCGGAATTGACAATCATTTTGAATCTTTGTGTATGTATAAATAAACACGAATCCAAGAGCCTAGAAAAGCACTTAAAACTTTTGTTTATTAAAGTGACTGATTTATTGACTCGCACAAATTTTTATTTTCTCTGCAACAGTATTCATAATAAAATATATATAAAATTTCTGTATTATAAAATTTTATAACCTGAATAATGCTCTTAACGTCTCTTTGTCCTAAAATTGCTATTTTATCGCCCGCTCGTAGCACAGCAATAATAGTAAATATTTTTATCAATGCTATTAGTTCAATACATCAAAATCTTTCAGTAAATGCAATATATTCACACTTTCTTTTATTGTAATTGCGACTATAATAGCAATCGACCAATAAATCAATATATTAAACCGTTTATAGTGATGTATTGGTTGATCGGTGTTATAGCATCAATTATAATAAAAAAAAGCTATAGCATTTTTAAAAATTACGTTGATGTGATGAAAGCTTTAAATGCCAGACATAAAAATGTACCAATTTTAATAATTTCCGAATAATGAAATAACCGATTCGTGTTTTTAAATTTAAACTTAAGGTTATTTTAGGATTGAAATTGCGGGAAATTTGAATTTTGTTTAACTTACTATATACAGGGTCATTCTCAATATATGCGACAAACTTTAAGAGCTGATTCCTGAAGTTATTTTGATCATAAAAGTTCATATGAGTATATGTCCAAAACGGTTTGGTTTTAAAGTTATTGAATGTTTAATAATAAATTATGAACTATGACTAACACGATATAATATCACAGTTGGTTCTTCAGAAACTATTGTGTTGAGAGGGAATTGTTTATTTGTCATTTCAATATTTGTCAATAGTTGTCATAGAGTATTCATTCAGTTTATTGCCAGTTTCTGTTTTCTAAAATGAATTACACGAATGCTGAGATGTGTGATATGCATTTCGTTTACGGTCTTGCCAATGGAAATTCGCGTGCTGCTAGAGGTCTTTATGAAGAACGATACCCGAACCGTATCATCCCGCATCATTCAATATTTCCCCGTCTTCACCAACGTCTTAGTGAAACGGGAAATTTAAAAAAAAAACGTACGACTGATAACGGGCACCCATCTACAGTGAGAACTCCACAAGTTGAAGAAATGGTACTAAATGAAATTGAGGAACATCCTACTACTACAAGCACCAGAAAAATTGCGTTTGCTTTAAACATTAGTCAGGCCACAGTTTGGAGAATATTGAAAGATCAACTGTTGTATCCATATCACATTCAACGGGTGCAGGCACTTTTGCCGGCAGATTTTCCGCAAAAAGTGGCTTTTTGTCAATGGATGCAACATAAAATCGCATAAAATCCTGACTATTTGGCTCAAATATTCGTCACTGACGAGGCTACTTTCTCTAGAAACGCGATTATTAATTTTCATAATAATCACATATGGGCCGAAGAAAATCCGCACAAACTAGTGAATGCCCGTCATCGACATCAATTCTCTGTCAATGTGTGGGCCGGAATTGTTTGAGATCACTTGATAGGTCCACAGTTTTTACCGATCTGGTTAAATGGCGAGGTATACCGCAATTTTCTTGAAGAGGAGCTACCCCTACTGCTGGAAGAAGTTCCGTTGCAATTAAGATTACAAATGTATTTTATGCATGACGGTGCTCCAGCGCATTTTAGTTTAGTTGCTCGCGAGTTTTTGGACAATACGCATTCAGATCGGTGGATAGGACGAGGAGGTCCATAACCGTGGCCTCATCGGTCTCCACAGACTTAAATTCTTTGGACTTTTTTCTCTGGGGTCACCTTAAATCATTAGTTTATACGACTCCCATTGAAAATGTCGATGAACTGAGAAATCGTATTATCGCAGCTTTTCAAACAATTCGAAATACTCCTGGTATTTTAGAACGGACTCGCCAGTCAATACGACGGAGGATAGAAGCTTGTATTGCAGTTGGGGGTGGTCATTTTCAACAGTTAGTATAAGTTAATTTTGTTTTACTAATTATTTTGTTAATTTATAATAAAAACATTAATTATGTTAATTTACTATTAAACATTGTACAACTTTAGAACTAAGCGATTTTGGGCATATGTTCTTATGAACTTTTATGATCAAAATAATCCCAGGAAGCAGCGCTTAAAGTTTGTCGCATATATTGAGAATCACTCTGTATAATAGTTTGTAAGTGTATGATATAGACATAAACACACAATATAATATTAAAACTTTTCTGTAATGTAATAAAACTTAGATATTATATCTTAATTAATTAATTAAATTTAAAAAAAAAGTCTAGTCGTTGCTTAATGCATTACTGATTTTGCTGTAAATTCCATCCTTTTCACACTGTACGTAATGTTTAATTTAAATTTTAAATACAATTACGAATTTACATAAAACAGTTACTCTCAGAATGTGTACTCCTTCTTCAGCGATTTAATTTTGTTTAATAACCGTGCTAAAAAATAAACAAACAAATGCTTAAATTAGCATTTATGGTAGCATGCGTGTAGGTAAGTAGCTGGCTTAGGGAATAAAATATTCATATGTAACCTACTTTAGGTTATTGATATCGTAATATTGCCACCATGGTTGTATCATAATAAAGCAAATCGTACAAGTTTAATTAATTAAGTGATAGAGTGTCATGGAAATTTGTGATATGTTAGTACATATTATTCTATTCAGGATTTAGACGTATATCATTATACACAATTATTCTATAAAAATATATAAATATCTGCTGTATAATTATTGTATTTAACATAACCTCAAATTTTGACATTTAGCGTAATCAACCACAGAAATATTGATTTGCCATGAATAAAATCCAGATTTCAATTCGGTTTAATTAAATTTCTGTTATGAGGTCAATGAACAAACTCTTTATTCAAATGATTTACAATTTGTATACATACGATTCTTCCATAACAATTCTACTACGTAATTACTGCTGGCGCGGAACAGATACCATGTGATTCAAAATGATTGTCGTAAGAAAATTTTTCCGGAAAAAAATTATCTATACTTATTACCAATTTAATGAGCGAAGTTAGCTACATACAAATTTCATACATTAAATGAATTTTCTTGACATTTAGCGACATTGGCGTGCGTGTTGTAGTATCTTTCGATTATTTATCTTATAATTTTTTTCAAATCGTTTATATTTACATCTAATCTCACCAACAATAGTATTTCTGAATACTGTAAGAAAATAAGGGAATTTATCTGTGCTAATAGCTCAACAAACAGGTAAAAGATCAATATTAACATTAAGTGAAATAGTTTATTACATTTTATAATTTTATAGGCTTATCATACACTTCAGCGCAATGAGCTCTCAAAAGAAAGTTACATTTTCATCCCTATAAAGTTTCTACGGTACAGGAATTATTACCATTAGATCACGATAGGCGATTGGAATATTGTCATTGGTTTAATAACAATTTAAGGTACGATGACTTGCTAAACAAATCATTTTTTTCGGACGAAGCCTGGTTTTATCTAACAGACTATATCAATTTACAAAGCTATTGTATCTGATCTGCAGAAAATCCACACGAATTTCGAGAAACGCAATTGCATCCCGCAAAAGTTGGAGTTTGGTTAGCTATGTCCAGGCAACGAATAATAGGGCCAATTTTCTTCGAGGAAACTGTAACAGCCCAACATTACCAACACATGTTGGAATTGTTTATTGCAGAGTTACAAGAAAATGAGCTTGAAGCAGGTTATTTTCAGCACGATAATGCTCCAGCACATACTGCTCGACAAACCTGCCAATATCTTCAACAGTTTTTTGCTGACAGGTTTGTTAAAGCACAAAGATGGCCACCAAGATCGCCTGATCTAACCCCATTAGATTACTTCATGTTCGGCTATCTAAAAAATAGGATCTATAGAAACCGCATGCATACCATAGAAGAATGAGAGATGCAGTTTTGTCACTTAATAATTATACTAATTGTATGTTATAATTTAAAGTAATTAATATAATTTAGTTAAACCCAGTTAGTACTGAATTGTAAAATCATAATTTAGTAAAGTTAAATTAATTACATTTCATTTTTACAAGCAGAAACACCGATCCATAGTCGTTTATATAATGCGAGTTCAAATATAGGTTACGTTTTCCTTATTCATGACAGATCCGTTTACTTTCTTATGTTCCAACACTGACTTAGTTCGAACCTTCATTATAAACATGCGGCATATACCTACACCCTGTTACTATCTATAGGAGCGGAATTGACAATCATTTTGAATCTCTGTGTATAAATAAACACGAATCCAAATGCCTAGAAAAGTACTTAAAACTTTTGTTTATTAAAGTGATTGATTTATTGACTCGCACAAATTTTTATTTTCTCTGCACCAGTATTCATAATAAAATATATATAAAATTTCTGTGTTATAAATTTTATAACCTAAATAATGCTCTTAACGTCTCTTTGTCCTAAAATTGCTATTTTATCGCATGCTTGTAGCACAACAATAATAATAAATACTTTTATCAATGCTATCAGTTCAAAACATCAAAATCTTTCAGTAAATGCAATATATTTACACGTCCTTTTATTGTAATTGAGGCTATAATACCAATCGAGCAATAAATCAATATATTAAACCGTTTATAGTGATTTATTGGTTGATCGGTGTTATAGCATTAATTATAATAAAAAAAAGCATGCATTTAAAATTACGGTTGAGGTGATGAAAGGCTTTAAATGCCAGAACATAAAAATGTACCAATTTTCAATAATTTCCGAATAATGAAATAACCGATTCATGTGTTTAAATTTAAACTCAAGGTTATTTTAGGATTGAAATTGCGGGAAATTTGAATTTTGTTTAACTTACTATATACAGGCTGATTCTCAATATATGCGACAAACTTTAAGAGCTGATTCCTGAGGTTATTTTGATTATGAAAGTTCATATGAGTGTATGTCCAAAACGGTTTGGTTTTAAAGTTATTGAATGTTTAATAATAAATTATGAACTATGACTAATACGATATAATATCACAGTTGGTTCTTCAAAAACTATTGTGTTGAGAGGGAATTGTTTATTTGTCATTTCAATATTTGTCAATAGTTGTCAGAGTATTAACTCAGTTTATTGCCAGTTTCTGTTTTCTAAAATGAATTACACGAATGCTGAGATGTGTGATATGCATTTCGTTTACGGTCTTGCCAATGGAAATTCGCGTGCTGCTAGACGTCTTTATGAAGAACGATACCCGAACCGTATCATCCCGCATCATTCAATATTTCCCCGTCTTCACCAACGTCTTAGTGAAGCGGGAAATTTAAAAAAAAAACGGACGACTGATAACGGGCACCCATCTACAGTGAGAACTCTACAAGTTGAAGAAATGGTACTAAATGAAATTGAGGAACATCCTACTACAAGCACCAGAAAAATTGCGTTTGCTTTAAACATTAGTCAGGCCACAGTTTGGATAATATTGAAAGATCAACTGTTGTATCCATATCACATTCAACGGGTGCAGGCAGTTTTGCCGGCAGATTTTCCGCAAAGAGTGGCTTTTTGTCAATGGATAAAAAATGCAACATAAAATCGCATAAAATCCTGACTATTTGGCTCAAATATTCGTCACCGACGAGGCTACTTTCTCTAGAAACGCGATTATTAATTTTCATAATAATCACATATGGGCCGAAGAAAATGCGCACGAACTAGTGAATACCCGTCATCAACATCAATTCTCTGTCAATGTGTGAGCCGGAATTGTTGGAGATCACTCGATAGGTCCACATTTTTTACCGATGCGGTTAAATGGCGAGGTATACCGCAATTTTCTTGAAGAGGAGCTACCACTACTGCTGGAAGAAGTTCCGTTGCAATTAAGATTACAAATGTATTTTATGCATGACGGTGCTCCAGCGCATTTTAGTTTAGTTGCTCGCGAGTTTTTGGACAATACGTATCCAGATCGGTGGATAGGACGGGGAGGTCCACAACCGTGGCCTCCTCGGTCTCCAGACTTAAATTCTTTGGACTTTTTTCTCTGGGGTCACCTTAAATCATTAGTTTATACGACTCCCATTGAAAATGTCGATGAATTGAGAAATCGTATTATCGCAGCTTTTCAAACAATTCGAAATACCCCTGGTATTTTAGAACGGACTCGCCAGTCAATACGACGGAGGATAGAAGCTTGTATTGCAGTTGGGGGCGGTCATTTTCAACAGTTAGTATAAGTTAATTTTGTTTTACTAATTATTTTGTTAATTTATAATAAAAACATTAATTATGTTAATTTACTATTAAACATTGTACAACTTTAGAACTAAGCGATTTTGGGAATATGTTCTTATGAACTTTTATGATCAAAATAATCCCAGGAATCAGCGCTTAAAGTTTGTCGCATATATTGAGAATCACCCTGTATACTAGTTTGTAAGTATATGATAGATACATAAACACACAATATAATATTAAAACTTTTCTGTAATGTAATAAAACTTTATTATTATATTATATCTTAATTAATTAATTAAATTAAAAAAAAAGTCTAATCGTTGCTTAATGCATTACAGATTTTGCTGTAAATTCCATCCTTTTCACACTGTAGGTAATGTTTAATTTAAATTTTAAATACAATTACGAATTTACATAAAACAGTTTTACTCTCAGAATGTGTACTCCTTCTTCAGCGATTTAATTTTGTTTAATAGCCGTGCTAAAAATAAACAAACAAATGCTCAAATTAGCATTTATGGTAGCATGCGTGTAGGTAAGTAGCTGGCTTAGGGAATAAAATATTCATATGTAACCTACTTTAGGTTATTGATATCGTAATATTGCCGCCCATTGTTGTATCATAATAAAGCAGATCGTACAAGTTTAATTAATTAAGTAGTAGAGTGTCATAGAAATTTGTGATATGTTAGTATTATTCTATTCAGGATTTAGACATATATTATTTATTATACACAATTATTCTATAAAAATATATAAATATCTGTTGTATAATTATTGTATTTAACATAACCTCAAATTTTGACATTTAGTGTAATCAACCACAGAAATATTGATCAGCCATGAATAAAATCCAGATTTCAATTCGGTTTAATTAAATTTCTGTTATCAGTTCAATGAACAAACTCTTTATTCAAATGATTTACAATTTGTATATATACGATTCTTCCATAACAATTCTACTATCTAATTGCTGCTGACGCGGAACAGGTACACAGAGATTCAAAATGATTGTCAATTCCGCTCCTATAGATAGTAACAGGGTGTAGGTATATGCCGCGTGTTTGTAATGAAGGTTTGAACTAATTAAGGGTTGAACATAAGAAAGTAAACGGATCTGTCATAAATAAGGAAAACGTAACCTATATTTGAACTCGTATTATATAAACGATTATGGATTGGTGTTTCTGCTTGTAAAAATGAAATGTAATTAATTTAACTTTACTAAATTATGATTTTACAATTCAGTACTAACTGGTGTTTAACTAAATTTATTTATTACTTTAAATTATAACATACAATTAGTATAATTATTAAGTGACAAAACTGCATCTCTCAGTTGTTCTATGGTATGCATGCGGTTTCTATAGATCCTATTTTTTAGATAGCCGAACATGAAGTAATCTAATGGGGTTAGATCAGGCGATCTTGGTGGCCATCTTTGTGCTCTAACGAACCTGTCAGCAAAAAACTGTTGAAGATATTGGCAGGTTTGTCCAGCAGTATGTGCTGGAGCATTATCGTGCTGAAAATAACCTGTTTCAAGCTCATTTTCTTGTAACTCTGCAATAAACAATTCCAACATCTGTTGGTAACGTTGGGCTGTTACAGTTTCCTCGAAGAAAATTGGCCCTACTATTCGTTGCCTGGACATAGCTAACCAAGCTCCAACTTTTATGGGATGCAATTGCGTTTCTCGAAATTCGTATGGATTTTCTGCAGACCAGATACAATAGTTTTGTAAATTGATATAGTCTGTTAGATAAAACCAGGCTTCATCCGAGAAAAATGATTTGTTTAGCAAGTCATCCTCCCTTAAATTGTTATTAAATCAATGACAATATTCCAATCGCCTATCGTGATCTAATGGTAATAATTCCTGTACCGTAGAAACTTTATAGGGATGAAAATGTAACTTTCTTTTGACAGTTCATTGCGCTGAAGTGTATGATAAGCCTATAAAATTATAAAATGTAATAAAATACTATTGTTGGTGATATTAGATGTAAATATAAACGATTTGAAAAAATTATAAGATAAATAATCGAAAGATACTACAACACGCACGCCAATGTCGCTAAATGTCAAAAAAATTCACGACAATCATTTTGAATCACATGGTATGTGTCCTTAAAATAGCGCGAAATTTAAAAATAAAACCTATATAATCATATCTATTTGCATTATCCTGTTACTCAATCACTGACTATTTAGAAAGAGATATTGCCTAAATTAATTGTGTATGTGTATTCTCTCGAACCCTGTATTTCTTTTTTGACGTTGTTTTGTGTGGTTGTTGCCATAGTTTTGAATAAAGATTATTATTATTATTATAACAATTCGTAGGAATGTAGAACACCGAAAAATATTTGACACCTATTTCTTTATAGACGCATTTTTGTTTTTACGGGGTGTAATGGGGTTCAAAGTTATCCCCAAATACACATTTTTTTTTAATATTTCAGAAATGAGAAGAGATATCTAGATCGGGTCAAGACCAAATCGTTCCTTGTTAGCAACCATACATTTTAGGGTTAAAAAAAGCACAATGGCATACCTACGAAGTCGTTAGGGGCTTAAAAAATATTTTTTTTTCTCACCTTTATTTGTGTATATTGTAAATTAAGTTTTTCTTTTTTTAATTTTTAAATCACATGAAAAAATATGAGTTCGGGATTTTTGTATTTGTTTCTAAATGTTCATTTTGGTTAAGTTATCGTCATTTTTATGTACCCCTAAAGAAGATTTATTTCTCTTCATAATTTTGGAATCAAATTTAATGTCGCATTGTATTCAAAATAAAAATTGTTTCTTATATTGAAATATAAAAAAAAAGTAATATGATACATACGAACACTAACAGCCAAGGACGACTTTTTGACGTCTTGGCAAATCAATGTGTTTATGATTCCCAATGTACGAAAATGATTACAAATAAAACTTTAAAAATGAAATTACATTTGTATACTTATATATTGGTAGGGGTGAGAGGGAGACGGAGATGATTTTTTAATTGATATTTTTTTCTTTTTTTTTTAAATTCGGGGAGATGCATTAAAAATGCTTTAAATCATATTTTTCTAAGATTGGAAGGGGTGAGAGGGGGAAGCGGAAGGTTTTTTTTTATAAATTTTTAAAATGAAATTACATTTGTATACTTATCATACTTTTTTTTTAACATTGGTAGGGGTGAGAGGGGGGCGGAGATGTTTGTTTAAGTGATATTTTTTTTTAAATATTCAGGAAGAAGATACATTAAAAATGCTTCAAATCATATTTTTTTAACATTGGAAGAAGTGAGAGGGGGACGGGGATGATTTTTTTTTAATATTTTTTCCTCAAAACATGGGGGAAAAAAAGATGCATAAAAATATTTTTCATTATATTTTTTTTTAACATTGGAGGAGAGAGGGGTGATTTATGTTTTTAAATAGGAAGGGGTGAACTTTTTTTTAGGGAATATCTGTAATGCATGTATTAATTATATACTTTTATTTTGCGAGAATGTAGAGTCCTGTAATCAATATGACATCTACGAATAAGAATATCGTTTAAACATTCGTTTTGTTTAGGTATTAGAAGTTATCGGGATTTAACAGGAAATCAGGACCCGTACTGCTAAGTAGAATCTCGGGTCGAGACTGGAATTCCTGATACCACCCGTCCTGGTTTAATACGTATATTCATTATCACTTACGTATATTGGCAATCATAAACACATTGGTTTGCCAGGACGTCAAAAAAATAATTTGTATTTACCAGACTGACCAACTGCGCACAGACTTTCTTGTCTGTTAGTGTTTATACGTATGATATTACTCTTTTATGTGAATTTAATATACAAGAGCAGCGGTGAGAAAAGTAAATGTTTTAAACTCCTATGAGGGCGTGCATGGGTGCGCAACTATTTTTCTTTATCAACCTAAATTGTACGGCTCCTAATAAGGAACGATCTAGTCTTTAACCGATTTCGGTATCTTTTCTTGTTTCTGCAATGCCGCAAAAAAAATGGTGTTTTTGTGAGCAACTTTAAGCCCTCGTAACATCCCCTAAAACTAAAAATAGGACGCTAAAAAATTAGTGTAAAATATTTTTTGCAACTAGTGCCGTAACCATACCATTTATTCCACTAGTGCCGTAATAGGGTCTATTACAGCACTAGTTGCGTAATAGAAATGGAACATTTAAGCAGATTTATTTTAAGTTGGTCACATTGCAACAGAAATGGAGTGTGTCAATACGACATTTTGTAAGCAAGTTTGAGGTTATTATATTAAAATTAAGATTTGATATTTTTAATTAATCTTTGAAATAGTACAACTATTATAAACATTTATATTAACGTTTGAATTATCTTTCGAAGTGATAGTGATACCGTGTGCAGTAGAAACATTCTGTTGAAAATTATCGTTCTCTGCGATAGTGATATTGCTTCTGTTGGAGTACTCAAACTGTGAACCATTCCCAGAAGTTCCAGGTAGATTCACATTATTTTCCTGTGCAAACATATTTCCAACATCAATTTTATTTTTCATAGAAGAGGCAACGTAACCTTCAGCAACAGCCGTGCTTTTCCAGCCACCTAATCGTTTTATAGTTAAAATATCACCTCCAGTATTTGCTATATGTGTCGCACTGGATCTTCTAAAACAATGTCCTGCATAAAGATGAGGATCTGGTAAATGAAGAAAACTGGCAATTTGTTTAGGAACATTTCCCATGGTGTTAATACCGATAGGGCTATTAATTAAGCAGCCATGACGATAAGTTAGAAAAAAACGTTTGTGAGTAACTGTTTTAGGCCGCAGATTATTATATTTTTTTATAAGTTCGATGCAGTTTACATCAGTCACTGCGAACATTCTGGGTATATTGTTTTTTGTTTTAGGTATGTTGACTATAATGGAATCGGAATTGTATTGAAGATCTTCCACACATATATTAATTAATTCTTCTCGCCTACAGGCTCCATTATATCATATTATCAAAATAACCTAGAATATAAAGAATTTACAAAAAAGTAACGAAATAAAATCAACACTAACCTTTATAGCTGCTAAAGTATATTTTATCATCGGCTTATTTCAAAAATCTATGAATTTCTTCTAAAATTTTAGATTTTTTTGTTTGATAACCTTTAGATAGCCGTTTTAATAATGCTTGAAGTTTCATATATTTTGATATATCCACATTTCTATGTACATTTAAACACGATCTTAACATCGAATAAATCGACCATAATGATGACGATTTATAATCTTTACGTAGCATTTCAAAATAAGCAAGTAAGACGTTCTCAGAAATATGAAGAATTTCCTTTTCTTTGCACCATTTTTCAAAATTTTTGTATCGCTTTTGATACATAGTGTACGATTTCTCCGGAAGTAAATTATTAATGGTTTTTTCAGCAATTTGCCGTATTTCAGACGGAGTGCATGAAAAAGTTGTAGAACTCATATTAAATATTATAATATAGTTACTTTAGTAATATAATATATAACAAATTTCAAAAATGTGTCAATTTTAAATTAACTTGTCAATTTAAATCTTGTGCCAAACCAAGGTGACAACTGGTGACAACCGCCACAAAATTTCCCTAGATTATCAAATTTTTCTCGTTTTGCTTTTACAAAAAGAGAAATTTTAAAACTAATTGCAAAAAATAGCATAAAAGACACGTTTCATTTGACATTAAAGCACTCATTCAGTTAAGAAATTCGTGGCTACGCCACTCGTTTCTTAAACTCTGAATTCGTACTTTGAAACGTCAAAATGAAACTTGTCTTTTAATATACTATTTCGGTTTTCGTCATTCCTACTAAATTTTATTAAAATCAGAGAGATACATTTGACTGTCTTTCCTTGTTAGTTATACGAATAATCTTTTGTAGCAGTCGTTTAGTGTGCTTCTCCTCATTGTTAGTTCGCCCGACTATACATATTTCACGCGATAAATACTTGTAAACTTTAGAATTAAAGTGAAATATAAACAATCTGGCGCCTTTTCCAATCAATTAATTCACTTCAGTCGAATAAAACGCGAAGTACGACACTGACTACACACACAGAGAAATTTAGGGAAGTTTTCTTGGTAAAAATCACTTTTTTTTTGATAATTTTTCGCACTGAATGTACCCTACCAGTGGCGTTCGTCCCCTCGCCCAACTAAATCGACGAATAACAACAGAAGCGAAACTCACCGAATCGGAATAATCCGCTTGATGTAAAGCAGTCGCGCTCCCCGACCTAGACTCGTCCGGACTTGAATGTCTCCTGCTCCGGGTACCCGGAGGATTTTCTTCGTCTCCGCTACAATATTCCTGCAAACGAAAAGCGTCAAGTGTAGTCGAACGCGGCCGTGAATGATGTCGAATGGAACGATCTTCGTACAGATGCGGGTGAAGTTTACAGATTTAGGTATACAGGCAGATTCGAAAGTATCATGACTACACGCGCAGATATTATTGGTTTGTTTCTACGATCATAAGTTCTCGAATGGTGCAAAGTCTAATTGTAAGTGGCTCTAATATTCGGATACGCTGTCGTAGTTCTAACGTTGAATTTCAACTGGTAAACTAATAATTAATAATACAGTCAGTTTACCTTGCTTTTTTGCTTTTATTAATTGCATTTCAGTATTTCTCATATGGCTTCCTTTTTTAAAAAAAAAAAAATGTTAGATGTCTATGTCAACTGGATTTCTTTTTCTGGCAAGCAGCTTTCCATTTATGTCATTTGCTTTTCATTTTTTTTTATTTTCTTATTATTTATTTTGTCATTTTTTTGTGTCACACAACAAAACGCCACAAGTTGTAACTCTGTTATTCCACGTTCCAATTTTCATGAGTCTAGTACCAAATGAAATGGATTGATGATTACTACGTTTGAGGCTACATTTACTTCTTTTCAAACGCCATCTTCAGTTTTTTTGCAATATTCAACTTTGTAATATAGTAAAGAAATATACAGGGTGATTCTCAATATATGCGACAAACTTTAAGCGCTGATTCCTGAGGTTATTTTGATCATAAAAGTTCATAAGAACATATGTCCAAAATCGCTTAGTTCTAAAGTTGTACAATGTTTAATAATAAGTTAACATAATTAATGTTTTTATTATAAATTAACAAAATTAACTTATACTAACTGTTGAAAATGACCGCCCCCAACTGCAATACAAGCTTCTATCCTCCGTCGTATTGACTGGCGAGTCCGTTCTAAAATACCAGGGGTATTTCGAATTGTTTGAAAAGCTGCGATAATACGATTTCTCAGTTCATCGACATTTTCAATGGGAGTCGTATAAACTAATGATTTAAGGTGACCCCAGAGAAAAAAGTCCAAAGAATTTAAGTCTGGAGACCGAGGAGGCCACGGTTGTGGATCTCCCCGTCCTATCCACCGATCTGGATACGTATTGTCCAAAAACTCGCGAGCAACTAAACTAAAATGCGCTGGAGCACCGTCATGCATACAATACATTTGTAATCTTAATTGCAACGGAACTGCTTCCAGCAGTAGTGGTAGCTCCTCTTCAAGAAAATTGCCATTTAACCGCATCGGTAAAAAATGTGGACCTATCAAGTGATCTCCAACAATTCCGGCCCACACATTGACACAGAATTGATGTTGATGACGGGCATTCACTAGTTCGTGCGGATTTTCTTTGGCCCATATGTGATTATTATGAAAATTAATAATCGCGTTTCTAGAGAAAGTAGCCTCGTCAGTGAAGAATATGTGAGTCAGAATTTTGTGCGATTTTGTGTTGCATCCATTGACAAAAAAGTCAAAGGCAAAAGTGCCTGCACCCGTTGAATGTGATATGAATACAACAGTTGATCTTTCAATATTCTCCAAACTGTGGCCTGACTAATGTTTAAAGCAAACGCAATATTTCTGGTGCTTGTAGTAGGATGTTCCTCAATTTCATTTAGTACCATTTCTTCAACTTGTGGAGTTTTCACTGTAGGTGGGTGCCCGTTATCAGTCTTCCGTTTTTTTTTAAATTTCCCGTTTCACTCAGACGTTGGTGAAGACGGGCAAATATTGAATGATGCGGGATGATACGGTTCGGGTATCGTTCTTCATAAAGACGTCTAGCAGCACGCGAATTTCCATTGGCAACATCGTAAACGAAATGCATATCACACATCTCAGCATTCGTGTAATTCATTTTAGAAAATAGAAACTGGCAATAAACTGAATGAATAGTCTGACAACTATTGACAAATATTGAAATGACATGTTTATTTGTCATTCCCTCTCAAAACAATAGTTTTTGAAGAAAGATATTATATCGTGTTAGTCATACTTCATAATTTCTTATTAAACATTCAATAACTTTAAAACCAAACCGTTTTGGACATATACTCATATGAATTTTTATGATCAAAATAACCTCAGGAATCAGCTCTTAAAGTTTGTCGCATATATTGAGAATCACCCTGTATTCCTGAAGACCATCTAAAACATTCTATCTCTATATATGTCCTGGCAAATATACACAGAGAAAAATCCACGTAGTACCAAATATTTAGACTTCACTGTTAGACGAAAGTTGTAGCAAGAATTTTTACTATTGTGCGAAGTTTTTAAGCAATGTCGCTGCAATTTTATATACCACAATTACAAAGAAAGCAATAAAATTGTTAAAAAGTATTGTAGTATAATCTTCTAGAAAATATTGTGATATGTTTTACAATATTTTACAACTAGTAAATATAATAAATTGCATATGATGAGTGGGAAAACGTTATAAACGAGAATATTTATACTGGGAAACTTTACAGTACTCGAACACTAACTAGTTCACAGATCAAATTAATAATTAATTAGCTATAATTGCAATATTCTAATTTCGCTAATGTTAAGAAGGGACGTGGATCTGTCAATATCTTGGACATATGATTTTTTATTCTAAAACCGTCACAGATACGAGAAAAATGCAAGAGGTGTAACTTCCTTAAAATTAATTTCTACATCATATGCGATAAGAATTTCGATTATTTAACTGGTCAGTATTACCCATTTTTGCAAAATTAAGGTACTCTGGACATATACAGGGTGTATCAGATATAGAGGTAAATATAATAATATGTAGTAGCTGTAATCGTATATGATCAAAAAGTCTTAATGCACAGGGGGCCTATCTGTAAGCATTAACGAGAAAAAAAATATTTTGTAAATGCCGTGGGCTAGAGCCGCACCTGTGCCCAACCTAAATGCTGTCCGGAGTATACTCCCACATACCACTATCATTCAGCCATTACCGCTATTAGTTTTGTGTGGATCGCCGCTTGGAGTGCAAACCACTTCGAATATTTTATTTAAATTCTTCCCGTCTCGAAAAAACGATCCTTTTCAGGACCATCATGATTTCATATAAAGAAAATCGAAGCTTGATGCATCGGAAAAAGCGCTGGAATGTATAGATTCATTTTCGCGCGACATCATAGTAAAAAGGCGTGTTTGCAAATTTTCTGTATCTACATTTATTTCTGTGTAATTCGATTCAATTCATTTTGCGTTATTTGATTAAATAAATCCAAAAGAAATAACTCAGATTCATGTGGTACCGTTTTATTAACAACTAACTCTCGATTCGACAAAGCAAAAGAAAAATATTTACGTTTTTTGTAATGACTAAAGTTGCATATCCGGTGAAACTCGAACGTCTTATCAGGATATTAAAAATAATACTTTGTAGACTTACGTAGAATGCTCGAAATATAAAAAAGGAATGTTTATTTTACAAAAAGAAGAAATTTAAAATGCCTCAGTTTTGCCATTTTTACAAGGGCCTTTATTTATTCAGAATGACGTTAAATGAACTTACGGCATACCATTAAGAATAATACTAAATGAGTGCAATGTATTTATACATAATACCACGTTTAGCGGGTGCTTAACATGACGTTTCCTTGCATCAGGCCCGGACTAAAGAATTTTTGGCTCTAAATTTTACTTTTTTTTTATTCTTTAATGATGAAATCCGGTTTCGGTGGGTTTGTGCTTTATATGTCATGTAGTTAACACCCAAGCAAAATTTACTTTTTTATTTGATACACCCTGTATTTCTGCCAAAATGAACTAATTGTAAAGTTTAAAACTGACACAAAGTGCTCTAACCCCTTATTATGTTTAACAAATATCATTAGAATATCGTTTGGCATTAATAAAATTAAAAAAAAAATAATAACATCCTGTATCTCGAAAACGAAGCGATATTCGAAAAAATGTTATACCACATTTTCGTCTTAAAATTTGATGAAGAGTATTCCCATTTATTTTGTCATAGGGATTAGGAAACACCCTGTATATACTATTGTAGGCATGTAGGCGAAGTCCAGCACCCACCTTTGCAGTATTATTAGTCCTCCTATACGTTTGCATAAGTTTTTCTCTTCGTATTCGGGAAAATCCCAAACTGTTTTCCTACATTCTTATACATACATATAACTGTCAAGGTGATTTGACAAATAATGAAACGTAACCAACAAAAGCGGAAAAGCAATACTATAATGACTGCAATAATTACTCACGAGGGAACTGAACATTTTCAACAAATCCTCCGTTAACACCAATAAAAACAGCTATCAAATCAAGAAGGTGCACAATGTATCCCAAAAAGTTGCACCCATTTGGAATTTTTTTTTAATATCGCGATTGGAAATAAACTTTGTGGTTCAATTATTATTTTTGATTCAGCTTATTGTTATTTTCTTTGGTTCTTATTTAACGCAGCACAAACATAATGAATAACGGCCATTTTGACTTGAGATTGTACCATGTGATTCAAAATGATTGTCGTAAGAAAAAAACTGTTTTCCGGAAAAAATTATCTATACTTATTACCAATTTAATGAGCGAAGTTAGCTGCATACAAATTTCATACATTAAATGAATTTCTTGACATTTAGCGACATTGGCGTGCGTGTTGTAGTATCTTTCGATTATTTATCTTATAATTTTTTTCAAATCGTTTATATTTACATCTAATATCACCAGCAATAGTATTTCTGCATACTGTAAGAAAATAAGGGAATTTATCTGTGGTAATAGCTCAACAAACAGGTAAAAAATCAATATTAACATTAAGTGAAATAGTTTATTACATTTTATAGGCTTATCATACACTTCAGCGTAATGAGCTGTCAAAAGAAAGTTACATTTTCATCCCTATAAAGTTTCTACGGTACAGGAATTATTACCATTAGATCACGATAGGCGATTGGAATATTGTCATTGGTTTAATAACAATTTAAGGGACGATGACTTGCTGAACAAATCATTTTTCTCGGATGAAGCTGGTTTTATCTAACAGGCTATATCAATTTACAAAACAATTGTAATCTGATCTGCAGAAAATCCACACGAATTTCGAGAACGCAATTGCATCCCGTAAAAGTTGGAGTTTGGTTAGCTATGTCCAGGCAACGAATAATAGGGCCAATTTTCTTCGAGGAAACTATAACAGCCCAACGTTACCAACAGATGTTGGAATTGTTTATTCAGAGTTACAAGAAAATGAGCTTGAAGCAGGTTAATTTTCAACACCGATAATGCTCCAGCACAATTGCTCGACAAACCCGCCATATCTTCAACAGTTTTTTTGCTGACAGTTCGTTAGAGCACAAAGATGGCCACCAAGATCGTCTGATCTAACCCCATTAGATTACTTCATGTTCGGCTATCTAAAAAATAGGATCTATAGAAACCGCATGCATACCATAGAAGAACTCTGAGAGATGCAGTTTTGTCACTTAATAATTATACTAATTGTATGTTATAATTTAAAGTAATAAATAAATTTAGTTAAACACCAGTTAGTACAGAATTGTAAATTCATAATTTAGTAAAGTTAAATTAATTACATTTCATTTTTACAACATCTAATAGGAGCGGAATTGACAACCATTTTGAATCTTGGTGTACTTCCTTCTCTGACACACGCTCTGTATGATTGATGTAAATTAAAGAAACTGAACCATCTGGTGCTAATATAATGCAACACCGTTAAGAGTCAGTTTTTTTGGAGTGCAGACAAGAAATGACGCTTCTTGAACAGAGAGAATATTCACTGATTAAACCACAATGTTCGTTTCCAGTCACATAATTATACAAAAAGAATTCACCTTTTTGAATACATTGAGCAATGTAATTTATTTCTCATCTACGATTCTCTTACGAATAGGCACTACTATATTGTACACTCGAATGAAGTAAGGAAGGAAATGCATAATTCTACATCTAGTGTGTCGTACATAGATAAAACTACTAAAAGATTACACCACGAGAGGTCGCTACGTATCATGTTTGTTTTTTAAAATGTACAAGTATTAGAGAGAGTGCATGTGGGAATATAGTAGAAATATGTTGGTGCTCTGTGCTACAAAATAAGCAAAACAAATCTCAGTGGCGTACGTACGATGGGGAGAGAGGGGGGATATTAAAATATAAACTGTAAGTATTTGATTTTTAGTTTTAGATTTCGATCTTGCCAATATCTGAGATTTGTTCTTCCACAGTTGAGGTTGACTCAATACTACAAATAAGCCTACGATAACAAGAAAGAATATGTAAGTTAAAGAGAAAACTGCGTGCGCACCACCCAAAGAGGATGCGTCTCCTTTTAGTATTACAGTGTGTGTATAATAGGAAAGAGATAGAAACATATATTTTACGTATATTATTATTTAGGTATAATTATCTATAAAAAGACATCACCTGTGTCTGGTGATCATCCTGGCTCAGTTCTGTTATTAATTTTCCCGTAGGTAACAAATTATTAGTGGCACTAGCCGGCCGAACTCTATAAACAAAAAAAAAGTTAAAAAAAAAAGAAAAATGTCATTACTTAGCACCAAAAGTTACTTTAAAGCACTCGAGGTGATTATAAAATTCGTTTTATTTAAACAGTATTCATATTTTTAAATACATGCAATAGTCAATTAATTTATTATACGTTTTAGTTTATTTTTAGTTTTTTTTTTTTTGGTTTTCGTTTTCTCATTATTATTTTTTTTTGTTGTTCTAAACCCTCACCTTTGTGAGCGATCCGTCACCCCCATGCCTACGCCACTGTCCTCGCTCGGGGAACGGTAATCGTCCTCGTTATAAGCAACGTGTCCCGTATCGACTACTATTCCCGGAACGTAATCCTGAAACCACCACACACATGGCACGCTGCCAGTCATCACACATCATAATCTGCGTCGCTGGATTTTTTGAAATTTCCACGAATGGGGAACGCTTTATATGTATATCAATATTGAAATGGGGTCAAATCATTTGTTAATTGACGTTGGAATATTAAAACTTTTAAGAAAAAGGCACATAAAATTAATAATAATATTTACATTAGTAAAATTACCCCTTTCACGAGCCGCTCATGTGCTTTGTAGAATTAAAAAATATTGATTATTAAAAACTTAGGCTCATACACAATGCAAATCTATGCATAAAGTGTAAGGATAATAATTCTCAAAATACACACTAATAGAATATTAATAAACTTGCAGTATGCACCCAAACCACAAACGTGCATCACACCTAACCTCGAACTCAGATCATTTTAATACTACAGAATACAAAAACATAAATATAACCTCTAAGAAAACACTCCGCACTTGTCATTGCCGAAAGTAAAGCGAGAATATGTTTGCGTTTATTGGATATTACATTATTTTCCCCCTCATTTGAGAAAGAAAAGTTGCACTTTTGAGGCGGTAGTAAGTGAGTGACATTGACATAATGAAACTGTGCATCTTATATGACATTATTGATAGATGACATTAGCACATTCGACCCAGTCTGAGCCCATTTATGAGATAATTGTTAAATTATTAGGTATTACATTTTAATTAAACTATCATTAAACACTTTTAAAACTAAGGTTAACTTGAAAATTCTCAAAATATATTTGACAGATTAAGCCTACTATCTATCTATCATGTCACTCACAGGTATGTCTTTATTATTTTTAGACATTTAGTTAAAATCGGACTGGCTGGGAAAAAAATAGTATTCAAACCACGTGAGGAAAGTGCTATTGCAAACTTCCCTTTCCTCCCTTGCTTTGAAATATACTATTAATCCTAATATTTACAGATATATGCATTTTGTATTCTATATTTACGCATTGTGTATTAAAACAAGATAAACCAGGAAGACAATGCGTGACAAAGCTGTCGAAACCTTTTGACATTTTGGTGAGCTTGATTCGATTCCATCATATAGGGCTGTTTCAACAAAATTATATAGATTGCAAAGTAAATTCCAACAGATATAAATCCTACTAATATTTACAAAAATAATGAGATTTATTTGTTGTAAAACTCGAAATACAAAGCACCTATATATATTAATATAACTGCAAATTTCTAAGAAATACTAAATGAAAGATTTTTGTCAGTTAAGGAATTCATTTATTGTATATGGTTTTAAATTGACGAAATTTTATTTTTTTTTTTTTGAAAATATATACTAACTATATTTAGACAAAGTTTATATTATATTATTTGGCAAAAAACAAGATGTAGTACCGGGATAAATGGTATACTATTATGTGTTATGTTTATTGCATGAATGAGAGAATAAAATGATCGAATTAAATGAATAAATAAATAGTCACTTTCAATTTTAAATGGTATCAAGAAACAAGGAGATTACAAAACAAATACCCTCATTTTTAATACTAATAACTATAACAGAATTACAAATGCGAAATAACTGAGTTACTGAGTTATAAAAAAGTAGGTATAACGTAATTTTTCTCTCTGGTGATATCGCATCTCGGCTAATACATTTTATAGAATAAAATACATATTCTAATTGAATAAATAAAGTTACACAATAAAAAGTGTCAACGATACCCTGTTACACATCAGCAGGTCACTTCTTCGTGGTTTAACTATCCATTAACACTTAGGTAACACACAAATTACGAAAACAAATCAACAGGAGCACCATTACAATAAATAACAAACATAACCTCACTACAATCAGGACTACAATAACATGTAAATAAATGCCAATCGATTCTTCTTTACTCTTCAAATAATAACCATAAACAGGAATTATATAATTAAAATGACTAATTACAATACAGGAAAACAACCATATGTAGCAATATTTCTTTTCGATTATGAAATACCTTTACCCAAACATTAACAAATACAACCATGTATAAAAAGGGTACTTCCGGCAACTTCCGGTTTATGAGGAATCACGATGACGTCAGAATTGTTCTTTCTGGTTTATTCCTGTTGTATTATAATAGCTTATAATTTTATTACGATATTAAGATATTTAAATTTAGAATCCTATAAACTAATACAGTTATAACGGACAAAATATTTTTAAAAATTTTCCTTTGAATTAATCGATATCTACGTCTTTCATTAAAATAATAGCATTTTTAGTGTAAGTAACCTAATTCCAAGAAATTATTTCTTTCTTTTAATATTTTTTATAAATATTTAATTTGTAAGAAAAAAATGTATGAATTGCTTTGCATTAAAACTAAATTACCAATAAGCCAAGAGAATTTGAAAAATACGTAAATTCTATTGAATAGCAACTAATCTTGATTCTCTTTTTCTTCTTATCTTTTAATTTTAAGACAAAGCGAAAAATAAACAGAATTCTTAAGAAAGATCGAATATTCACAAAATCAGATGTGGTAATAAGAGCAATAAGGTTTTATTCAACAACTTTTACATCTTTTAATTATATTTAAATAACGGATTAAAAAAGATAGATAATCCCCAATTCTATCCTATTCACAACAACTTGTCACGCGTCAATTACGATTCAATTAACTTCAGCTTGGCAAGTGAATTTGCATTTAAATTGCACGGTTCCGTCCCCTATTTCGTACCACGATACGTATTTAACCCAATTATGGATTAATTACAAATTAAAACTGCTCGCCATTCGCAAAATCATCCCGTAATCGTGCAAGCAGCATGAAAGGTGCGATTGAATATGTTTGTGGTTGTCATGTCGATCGGCGCCATGTTTGTTTGACATTTGAAATTTGTGAATTTTTAAGTAAGAGTCGTATGGACTTTTTTATAGTCTGATATTTAATTTATTGAAGTGTTTTCGGTGTACGGTGGTGTTGTGTTCTTCGTGTGTGGTGAATTGAAACCTTTTTCCCTGTTGGTTGCTGTAGAGTGATTGCGGGCAGAATTAATTCTCGGGATTATAATAAACGGTAAGTTAAAATATAACCTTAATGTTTTGTATCTGACGCGTTTTTAATTAATTCAACGGGTCAAAAATTCATTTACCAGTTTTTTTTTTGTCATATACGCCGTGAATTTTTTGTTATTAGTGCCTTAGCATTTTCGTACAAAGCGAAAATTCATGTAAATTGTCAATCATTTTGAAGTTTTTCGTTAGCGTCCATCAGCAATAATGTACACTTTTGGTTTTTTTTTATAAGTGAAACGTATAGAATAGATCAGCGAATTAAAAATGTTCAGTTTACGCATCGGAAACTAAATTTAGTCGATTCCCCAATGTCTGCACACCGAAATTACCAAACATAACTCCATTTTTACATCACGATTAACAACCATATATGGCCTAATGAATGTGCTGGTTTGCGTTCAAAGCACAAGTCTCGCGTTAACTTTAGCGGAAAATACGGTTTTAATTTAACACTTGAACGATCATTCGTATGAGGGACGCGGTAATCTAATTTAGAATTGCTACCCGTATCGAGTCGAAGTAGAGGAAATGAGTACAAATACCCGATAGGTTTGGTGTTACGCATTTGAAATGCGGGTTTCAAAGGATCCACGTATATTTTTTCGTAAATTACTTCTTACAAATTCTACAAAACGTTGTTGGATTTATCTAGTTTGATTAAAGCAATTCCGTTCTTTAGCTTTTTCGACAAAAATATATGTTTTTCATACGATTAGATACTAGATGCTTTTTTTAATTTACTTGATGTCATTATGACACATTCTCTCACACAAGGGTAAAAATCGTGGTTTTATAAACTAAATTCGTCTTGTATTGATCTTTAAAATTTTATAATAAATAAACCATGCTTGTCTGAACATCTTTCACCAATAATATTTCCAACTTCTGTCGTATGTCGCATTTACTACTGAACACCGTTACACATATCATACAGCAATATTTTGCAGCAAGCACCAGACATAGATCTAACAATATTTCGACACGTCGCGTCGCTATAGACGTTCTTCGTAAATTATATTTACATACAGCGCGTATGGAGGGCGTCACACAAATTACGTGTATCTCATAAATAACGAATCGAAAGTTATCTCCGAGAACCGGCATTGTAAGGGGTTGGGGTGACTACTTACCTCGTAGCTGGGCATGAAAAGGGTGTGGTTAGTTTCCGGTATTCCAGGCCCTCCTTTCCTCTGGAGCGCGTGCAAAGAAAACGAAAAAATAGAGACGTATTAGGAGATTTTTCGATATTTTTATATACAGGCTGTATTGAAAATAAGTGATGAAAATTTAATGGTGAATTCATTGGATGATTTGGAGTAATAAATATATAAGGTTCATATATGAAATTGTTATTAGTTTAGGAGATATGTGATTTTAAAAATTTGAAATAGGTAGAAATGTGTTATTTAATGTGCTGTGGTTTAAAAAAGCGTTTATACAGAACATGTATTTGGAAATGAAACCCACGTGATTTTTTACCTATGCAACTTATTTGGAAGTATAGCAATACTAGGTAATAATAAAATTTTAAAAATAACACAATATAACCGCAAGCGTACTAGAGTCAACTGTTAAATATTGGCTTTGTGGCTTTCTAGTTAGAAATGTCAGGAATATTAAATGCGTTGTTAACGTATTATTTATGCCTTGTTACGTCAGAAAACACGCAGATTTCATTTTTAAGCACGTACCTTGTATACACTGTCATTAAAATTTCACAATATATTAACATTATACAGGGTTATTATTGTATAGCACTTTTCAAAATAAAGGAGTGAAAGATATACATGAGTAATGCCTATATACAAAAAATTACGGTTCTATGTGCATGTTGTAATTTTCCAAATTTTAGGGCCCAAAAATGTAGTTAAAAACGGCCCACATCTGTGTTTACCGTATGTATGCACATAAATCTGATAAGAAATGAATTTCAACCATCTGTAAGTAAACATCGAAAAAATTAAATGCTAGGCATAGTGAATTTATTCAAAGCAGATGTTATTTACACAAGATTTAAACTGAGATAAGACGGAAAAACCAGAATGCAAACAAAGCAGTCAGGTGTTTTTTTTTTATGATGTGCTTTTGCCATGAACTCGTGTATCACGTAAAATAGTAGTACATTTTAAAGGTTAAATTTGTTTTAAAATAAACTTATTATGTTTGCAATAAAACTAATGTATGATTGTTAACTTTATGCAGCGTGTTTCAAATCTATACGCTGCCATTGCAAACGCATGCATCCACTGCGAATAGCAAGTGCACACTAAATGTAATCCCAACGTTCAAAGTGTAGCGACGACCGATGGTTCACCGGTATGCTAAATGAGTCAGGGCCGGACTCGAATAAAGACAAATCATTTTCTCGGTACTCCGTGTACTTAGAACCGTAATTTTTTGTATATAGACATTGCTCATGTATATCTTTAACCCCTTTATTTTGAAAAGTGCTATACAATAATAACCCTGTATAATCAACTATCAACAATTAATGCATTTTGTTTCCAATTGTGCAACTGGATATTATCACATTTTTTTTTTATCCTACATCTATGACATCTGCCATAAAGTGTTTGTGTTTTTTTTTTCCTAAAGATAGAGCGTAATTTTTATATACAGGGTGTTTCCTGAATTAGTGAAGAAAATTTATAAGATATATCTACAAAAGTCTTACGTTTAAAACATAAAGGCAATTTTATAAATTTAATCCTAGAATTTAATTACAAGAGAAAAAAAATGTGGAATTTTTACCTACAGGGTGTTTTATAAATACGTGAAGTAAATTTAACAGTGATTTCTTCGGATGATTTTAAGTGAAAAACATATAGGGTGATCATATGAAATTCTTATTACTTTAGGAGATACAAGTGATTTTATTTCCACTTGAAATATGCATTCATAAATGTGTTTTAGAACGATTTTTAATAACAAATATATAGAATATAGATAATTTTATTAATTTTAACCTAGATGGATAAATGTGTTATGTACCATTTCACTGTGCGAAACAGCGCGATTTTCATATATGAGGTGTTTCTTGAATTAGTGAAGAAAATTTATAAGATGTATCTACAAAAGTCTTACGTTTAAAACATAAAAGCAATTTTATAAATTTTGTCCTGGAATTTAATTACGAGAGAAAAAAAATGTGGAATTTTTACCTACAGGGTGTTTTATAAATACGTTAAGTAAATTTAACAGTGATTTCTTCGGATGATTTTAAGTGAAAAACATATAGGGTGATCATATGAAATTCTTATTACTTTAGGAGATATAAGTGATTTTATTTCCACTTGAAATATGCATTCATAATGTGTTTAGAACGATTTTTAATAACAAATATATAGAATATAGATAATTTTATTAATTTTAACCTAGATGGATAAATGTGTTATGTACCATTTCACTGTGCGAAACAGCGCGATTTTCATATATGGGGTGTTTCTTGAATTAGTGAAGAAAATTTAAAAGATGTATCTACAAAAGTCTTACGTTTAAAACATAAAGGCAATTTTATAAATTTAGTTCTAGAATTTAATTAGAAGAGAAAAAAATGTGGAATTTTTACCTACAGGGTGTTTTATAAATACGTGAAGTAAATTTAACAGTGATTTCTTCGGATGATTTTAAGTGAAAAACATATAGGGTGATCATATGAAATTCTTATTACTTTAGGAGATACAAGTGATTTTATTTTCACTTGAAATATGCATTCATAAATGTGTTTTAGAACGATTTTTAATAACAAATATATAGAATATAGATAATTTTATTAATTTTAACCTAGATGGATAAATGTGTTATGTACCATTTCACTGTGCGAAACAGCGCGATTTTCATATATGGGGTGTTTCTTGAATTAGTGAAGAAAATTTAAAAGATGTATCTACAAAAGTCTTACGTTTACAACATAAAGGCAATTTTATAAATTTAGTCCTAGAATTTAATTACAAGAGAAAAAAAAAATTTGGAATTTTTACCTACAGGGTGTTTTATAAATACGTGAAGTAAATTTGACAGTAATTTCTTCGGATGATTTTAAGTGAAAAACATATAGGGTGATCATATGAAATTCTTATTACTTTAGGAGATATAAGTGATTTTATTTCCACTTGAAATATGCATTCATAAATGTGTTTTAGAACGATTTTTAATAACAAATATATAGAATATAGATAATTTTATTAATTTTAACCTAGATGGATAAATGTGTTATGTACCATTTCACTGTGCGAAACAGCGCGATTTTTATATATGAGGTGTTTCTTGAATTAGTGAAGAAAATTTATAAGATGTATCTACAAAAGTCTTACGTTTAAAACATAAAGGCAATTTTATAAATTTAGTCCTAGAATTTAATTACAAGAGAAAAAATGTGGAATTTTTACCTACAGGGTGTTTTATAAATACGTGCAGTAAATTTAACAGTGATTTCTTCGGATGATTTTAAGTGAAAAACATATAGGGTGATCATATGAAATTCTTATTACTTTAGGAGATATAAGTGATTTAATTTCCACTTGAAATATGCATTCATAAATGTGTTTTAGAACGATTTTTAATAACAAATATATAAAATGTAGGTCATGTACCGTTTCACTGTGCGAAACAGCGTGATTTTCATATACAGGGTGTCTCGTAAATAGGTGATGAAAATTTGGCAGTGTTTCCTTATACGATTACGAACAAAAAATGTATAAGGTTCGTATGCGAAATTCCCACTGGTTTAGGAGTTATGAGCGTTTTTTAGAGATTTTACCCTGGAGTGCCTATAGTCGTGTTCTCTCGGATCTCGTCGTCTGGGTAGATCGACTTCGCTTCTATAAACTAGCTCGTCGAATCGCATACGATCTTCTATGGCAACTATTTCTCTTATTTCAGTCATTAGTGTATACTGAAAATTAAAAAAGGAAACATCTCTATTTTCGTTCTTTTCTTTTTTTTTGAGAGAAGGACGATTTTTACCTTTTCAGCAGTATTAAGTAATTCAGTCAGTACTTGTACGAAGGCATCTATGGTCATACGTCTAGCTGAATATTCATCAGTATAATAACACAGAGTAGTGAATTCAGGCTTGGTGAGGAGACAGCGGGCCTTCTCCTCGACCATCTGGAGGGCGGCCGCCCACTTCCTTGTGGTCTGCGCCGCCCTGCTCCTGTCGATCGTCAAAAGTGATCAATCTTTGTGGACGCGAGTGCAAAATTAATCGCTCTTACCCAGGACTGCATAAGTCCCAATCTTTGTCGTAGGAAGTACAGGAATGCGGCACCTTGCCAACGTCCCTGACCAGTAGCGACATCCTCTTGTGATACTTCAGTTGTGACACCGCTTCGTCGTGCGTCACGTCTAGGAATGACTGACCGTTGACTTCTAGTATCTGATCTCCGACCTACATACAAAAACAAAGTGTGATAAATCATTAGGATGGCTAAAATAGGAATAAGTTTTATTTGAATTATATTCCTCAAATTGTGTTTAGAAAATAAGCTCTGTATTGGGATTATTTTTGGCTTAAAATTTAAATAATAAAAAAAAATTGTGTGTTGAAATGAGGAATTCATTTATATAGTTGTGTGATAAAAGTTCAGTCAATTCGTTTTATCCAATCTTGTAAATGCTTTTAGCTATGGACATAAAAGTAATTTATAGCAGATGGGTGTGTCACCTGCAGAAATTTGGGTGTAGCTAATGGGTTTAATATCAACCTATGTGATCGGAAAATCAAATATACCTTGACCATTCGACCATTAAATATAATGGTATCGTGTCGGTATATTTGAAATTCGTTTTGTGTGAATTATAATTTTCATTGTAATTTAGAGTTTATTGTTAAAATATAAAGAAAAAAAAAATAGATTTAGTTAAACCAATACAGTACAAATGACAGACGTATTTTATTTAGAGGTTAAATTTAATTGAACATTTTGTATTATGGCTACAAATAGATAAGTAACTGTCAATATTGAGTGAAAAACGGATTTTAAAAACTATTACTATTGTTTAAATATATCTAGTTAGTCAACGTGTAATGCATTTTCGGAAAAAATAAAGTATTGCCCAAGGAAGTGGTGCACTCTATCGGTGAATGTAAATTGATTTGAAAACGTGATAACTATAACAGGTATCTCGGTCAGAGTGAGAGACAGATTTCTGTGTTTTATCCGTCTGCGGAAACGACGGAATCCGTATCGGTGATTTACTAGCATTGGCGAATTGTGTGGCCTGGGGAAAGGGAGGGTGGATGCATGTGAGGCTGTGATGACGCACCTCGCGATAATTCTCGTGTTTGTTTACATTAGAAGATTAGAATTCTGAGGTATTCTGTTATAAATATAAAGAAATTGAAAATATATTGCAAGGCACGTTCTTGTTGACAAAACATTAATTGAACAATTTTTTAAATTGAAGTTTTTTCTTTTAAGAATAAAATATTTAAATTTAAAACAAAAATCACTGAAAAGAGAAAAGTTAAATCTAAAAGGACGAAAATTTGCCGAGAAAAAAAAACATAAATCTACTTCTCAATTTTTATTTTCTTAGTTTTTAAATTAATAAGTTGTTTTGTTAACTTAATTTACTTACGTTTATGATTATATAATAATCAGAAAATGTTTGTTTTATTAAGAAGAATAAGTATTTAGTTTGATAATATATAATCTGTAGTTCGATGGCCTTTTTATATTTAAAATTTTAATAAAACGCGGGGTTTTCGTTCGAACGTATATACGAAAACCTTCTTCTCCTCCTCTCTCCTATTACTATCTTCGCTTCTCCCGTGTATAGCGGTACTATCGCTAACTTCAGCTGGTGTAAAGGCGGGAAATTTGAAATTTAAAATGTAGCCTACTATAAATCGTTATTTTTTTTTATATGTATGTACCATTTTATTTTACTTTTTGACTTTTTCTTAGTTCTAATTTAATGTATAGGTACTCTATGTATATAGTTTTCTTCTTTATATTCACAAAACATTTTTTATTTGATTTACTTATGTTTACTATTACATAATAATAGAAATTCGTTTTTTATATAATCAATAAATATGTAGTTTGGGGGAAAATCGCCATTTATTTTTACATATATGCACCACTTTACTTATTAAAAACACCATACATGATGACGCATTCGCGCTCTTTCTCTTGAGCGGCTGAAAAGTTACGAGGTAACCTTTGGGGGCAACATCTGTATATACAAGGTTACATCGTAACTTTTCAGCCAATCAAGAGAAAGAGCGCGAATGCGTCATCATGTATGCTGTTTTTAATAGCATTGTTTATTTGTGTGCTTGGAGCAGTATCTACTGACGTCATCAGAGTAACTTGAGATCGTCTCAGAGTTGGATTTAAAAATGGTGCAAACAAACGCGCTCGATTGCAATATAACCTTAATTTTATTATATACTTATTGTCACAGCTACCTATTATGAATAGGAAAAGTAAAAGTAATTTTTCAAACTAATGAATCTAGACTATAATAAAAATACATCATATACTAGTATTTATGTACCTATCAAGTGAAGTTTTTAAAATATAATGATCATTCTTTACACCAATCACATTGGTATCATTACATTATCCATATCGTGCATATTTGATGCAGGTATAAATCGGATTACATTTACAAACGGCAGTTTACAACACGATGTTAGTGCGATTAGGTTATGTTGCACAGATTGCTCGTAATTGCTCGGACGTCGGATCGCGAGCAGAAAGAGGAACCTCTTTGTGATCTGGATTTGCTTGCTCTAAACAAACAAACACGCACAAATCATGCTCTAAAATACAAAAAAAACGCGTAAAATTCCATGGATCTGCTTAGATCAGACAAACAAACAAACCTAATAAGTAACGCGGTGCATATATGTAAATATAAATGGCGATTTGTACTCCCAAACTATACATGTTTATTTTTATAATGAAAAACGAATTTCTACTATTATGCAATAGTAAACATAAGTAAATCAAATAAAAAATATTATATAAATATAACACAAAACTTAGTACTACACACATATATAGGGCATAACATTAAATTAGAAACTAAAAAAAAAAGTAAAGTAAAATGGTAAAAAAATAACGATTATGTATATTATCAAACTAAATATTTATTCTTCCTAATAAAACAAACATTTCAATGTAAACACAAGAATTATCGCGTGGCGCGTCATCACAGCGTCATCGCCTATCCACCCTCTCCTTTCCCCGGGCCTCACCTACAATCTGCCTACAACTTACGAGGTAACTATTGCAATTAAATAATATTTTACCGACACGTAAGAGAGCCATCTTGTATGTAGTAGTCTAACCATAAAGTTTATATTTAAATCGAGACGGACATCAACGGCGTGCTGCCATCTACCGCTTTTGTCCAAAATGTTAAAAAATCCGTTAACTATTTTGTCCATAAGGTTGACTAACTAGTATGTATATAAACAATGCTATTACATTACACCTACCAACCATTCGCAAAATAAGAGATATGCAGTTTTCCTAAAAGGGCAGTATTTAAATGCTTGTAATACAGTTCAAATCTTGTCTGACCTTCTTTTTTATATCTCCTATAGTTTCTAAGTTATTAAGTCAAACATCAAAGGCTGGTAATGTCATTACTGTCATTAGTGTGTTCTATTTTCAGTTACCACTCTTCTTAGACTTCTTCTTAGACATATTGTTACTTCGAAATTAATTTTTCACATTAACCTGTTTGTCCTTTGAGCAATTCTTACGACTTTAATTGAAAATTACCCCGTCATTTCAGTCGATTACGATATACGAGGTGAGACATTCGTTTCCATAAATCATTTCGCCCTCCCCCAAATATATCGGCCGAACATGTGAGAGTCATTAATCAAAACGGTTCTATGCTCTCTATAATATTTCAGAGCAATAATAATAGGTGGCGTTTGACGATTTGAAAATCTATAATTCACAGCTTGTTAAGTTAGTATATGACAAGTTAATTATCGCTCTTTAGTTGCTTGGCAGAGTCAAGTTTTGGTGTATTGGAAATTAAGGCTTTTGAAGGAAACATGATTCCAATATAAGATTCCATATTTGGAACTATACAAAAGAATCACCATTAACCTTTTTTTATGTTAATCTTTTGTGTTTTATAATGCTATTAAGGGAGTCATCAAAACTGATCGTTATACCACTTAAGGAAGGTAGAAGCCCTTGTGGGAAAAAAGTTTTAATAACGATGGTAATATCTCTTATATTTACAACACGTGCTACTAAAAATTTTTGGCGTCACTCCGTGTGAAAATATATCTATGGCAGTTAGATAGGGAGAATTTGTAAATCGCAAGTACATGAGAGGAATTTTTATTTCCAATTAGTCACAAGTAATTTTCAGGGTTATGTGGAGAAGTATCATATCTTGTTAATTTTTCGAGAGGAATGTCTATCAGGAAGTTTTAACAAATTATTTTGGGAAAACTATAAATACTATTATTTTTTCTTCACTAATGCGTTTTAAATGTAAATTTCAGGAAAATTCAATATCCCCACATTGGGCGCCAAAACTTGTTCAGCTGCAAAGCATGATTTCTAATGACACCTAAAATTAATAATAAAGAATTTTCTAGGCGTCACTTCGTCAATTTGATATTAATACTGCTTAAATCATGGAATATTTTCATTTTTCTGGCCCTTCAGGTAAAAATAACAAAAGCACATACAGGGTGTTTGGTAAACATGCGGCAAAAATTCAAGAGGTTATTCCTTGGCTTATTCTAAGAATATTTTGTCCTATGATGATTTTTGAAAAACCCTTTGTTTCGAAGATACAGGGCGAACAAAATTTGCGACAACCATATTCGATATTCGTTGAAATTATTAATGTAAATAAAAGTATGGTGTACGCGAATTTGTTTATCAAGTACAAAAAATTGTTTACAATGCGTTGTTATTTTTTCGATCTCGTTCACATGAAACGGCTGTTTTATCTATATAGTAGTGGATTTCATTGAGTGACGTTTGGCTGTTTGACGTGTCTTTAATTAGTTAGTGAAATCCTCTATCATGATGTATACGAACGCCGAGATGTCTGACATGCATTTCATGTATGGACTTGCAACTCATTAGAAGCTAGATAATTGTACATTGAACGATTTCCTGCCCCTAATGTCCCCGACCGAAAAATTTTTGAAAACATTCATGGACGCCTTCGTGAAATAGGCTCAATGAAACGAAGTGGAGGTCCAGGAAGATCAATGACTGTAAGAACGGTACAATTGGAGCAGAATGTGCTGGAGATGATAGAGGAAGATCCTGGTAGTTCTACGAGAAAAATTGCAAATACTTTGAATGTAAGTCATTGGTCAGTTTGGAAAATTCTTAAGGACAATTTGTTGTATCCATACCACATTCAACGCGTTCAAGCACTACTACCTGCTGATTTTCCTCCACGTATTGCATTGTGTCAATGGATATTTCAAACATTAGTTCGCATCCCTCTATTCCTGACACAGATTCTTTTTACCGATGAAGCCAGTTTCTTAAGAAATGCAATAAGGAATTTTCATAATAACCATGTGCGGGCAGATGAAAATCCGCATGAGGTATTTGAAGATCGTTTTCAACATCAGTTCTCGTTGAATGTTTGGGTTGGAATTGTGGGGTGACTATCTAATTGGACCGGCATTTCTACCAGGTAGATTTACTGGCGTGGTGTACCGCAACTTTTTGGAAGCAACGCTGCCTGAGTTTCTGGAGGATGTACCATACGCGACAAGAATTGCAATGTGGTTTATGCACGATAGTGCACCACCATATTTCAGTTTGGTTGCTCGTAATTTTTTAACAGCAACATACGGAAATCGCTGGATTAGTCGAGGTGGGCCACACGCATGGCCTGCTCGATCCCCAGACTTAAACCCCCTAGATTATTCCTTCTGGGGATCTCTGAAGTCAATAGTTTACGCTACTCCAGTGGAGAATTTGGACGATTTGCGAAATCGGATAATTACTGGGTGTAACTCAATTAGAAACGACCCAGGTGTGGTTGAAAGGGTTCGACAGTCAATGACGAAAAGATTGAATGCTTGTATCGCGGCTGGGGGAAGCCATTTCGAACATTTATTGTAGATTGAGCAACTTTACACATACTTTTTGATAATGAAATGTTATTACTGTCGCAAATCTTGTTCGCCCTGTATCTTCGAAACAAAAGGGTTTTACAAAAATCATCATAGAACAAAATATTCATAGAATAAGCCAAGGAATAACCCCTTGAATTTTTGCCGCATGTTTCCCTAACACCCTGTATAGTATTCCAAAACTATGTTAAACAGTCAGTTACAAGCACCACCTCTATCTATTCATGTACACGGACGATAAAACTTCCTTTGTTGTCACACTATTTACATATTTTCAGGCATTCGCACAAAAAAAAACATCCCAGGTAAGCGACAATACATTCACACGGTTTTCCACCTCAAAGGAAGGGAAACATGTTAGAGCTATCTGCGTTCTAGTGTATACATAGTTCATAAATATGTATTTACCATTAGTCCGGCCCTGTCAGCCACCGAATCCTTATCTACACCCGTTATAAAAATGCCTAGATTGTATTCGACGCCACCTCTTATCATCAGGCCCAAACTCTGGCCCGGTTCGATGCATAGGTCGACCTGAAAGGGAGAAAAAAAAAGTATCATGTATGTGAATAATAAAGGTATGCACGCGGGCAAAGAGTGAGAATGTTATCTGTAATATTGAAAAGGGACCGCTCTATACAATGTGCCGGAAAAATCTGGCACCACTAATGATATAAAAGTTACAATTTTTCATTATAATGTTTATATCTTTTTACCATTGAGATAATGTTTTTAAAATTGTGAGTTTCGTCAAAGAACAGTTGACCGGGGAATTACGATCATGTTATTTAGGTAGTTTTTATTAGAAAACTTTTGGTATTAGCTCACAAATTACAGATTGTTTTTAACTGTCTTTTCTTTAAATATTTTTTTCTGATCTACCTTAAAATAATAATTTTATCGCTTACATTTTCTAAGATCACAAAATGTGTGTTTATTGAGATTGTGTTGAGAGGGGTGATATTCCACTACGTCCGCTATAATTTGTCTTGGCTATACGTGTTAGAGGACTGTTCACATTTTTCCATAACTGTGCAGGTGTGCCATCTAAGGCTGGGTCTTAGATTATAGTTCTGTTTTTGTTTTTAGGAAAAAGTATTTTATACAAAAATTTTAAAGATTGGTGATTAGGTGTGCCATCTAAGGCTGGGTCTTAGATTATAGTTCTGTTTTTGTTTTTAGGAAAAAGTATTTTATACAAAAATTTTAAAGATTCAATGCTGCGTACTCTAAAAAAAATATTTATGACTATACAGGGTGTTCCAAAAGTTGGAACTCCGTTATTTTAATTAGAACAGCCTGTATATTATTCCATTTTTAAATTCTACGAAGAAAAATAACATCACTTTATACAAGGTGTTTTGAAACATCCTTTAAAGATTTTAAGGGTAGTAGGTACGATCGAAAATAAGGTTAAAAGTCATAATAAATATATGTTCACAAATCAACCGTTTACGAGATAACAGCGAGTGATCCTAATAGTATATGGATATAACATATCCCAGTAAACAGGTGCTTATCAGCTATTGTTTTATGACAGTTTAATTTGACATTTTGTGCAATTTGTAGCAATTACAATGGTTGCGTATTCTAATGCTGAAATGAGCGATATGGTGTTCATGTACGGTCGTACTAATGGGAATTCTTTACAAGCACGTCGCTTCTATGCTGAAACGTTTCCTGATCGCCAACTGTCTTCGCAGGTGATGTTCAGACGGGTTGTTCAACGACTAAGAGAAATTGGTTCGTTTGAGAAGCGGTCTTGTGATACTGGACGGCAGAGAATAGCATGTACTCCACAGATAGAAGATCGAATTTTCAATATTATTGATGAAAATCCCGAAACTAGTGTTAGAAGAATTTCGACTCAAGTGGGTGTAAGCAGCAATCTTGTTTGGAGAACTCTTCATGAACAACTCCTATACCCCTACCATATCCAACGGGTACAAGCCCTTACCGCTCCGGATTATCAAGCGAGAAGGGCTTTCTGTGAGTGGTTTTTGCGAACAGCTGCTGATCGGCCAGATTTCGCTGATAACATCCTTTTCACTGATGAAGCTGGTTTTACTAAAAATGGACGAGAATCCTCATGCTACCGTTGAAGCCAGGCACCAGCAACGTTTCTCTCTAAACATCTGGTTAGGCATGATAGGGGAACGGTTGTTAGGACCGATTGTTTTACCACAACGCTTAACAGGTCCTGCATACCTCCAGTTCTTGGAAAATACTTTACCTGAACTTTTGGAAGATTTACCTATAAATCTAAGACTGAACCTCTGGTTTATGCAAGATGGAGCTCCACCGCACTTTACGCGTGCTGTTAGCGAACATCTTAACAATGAATTTCCTGGGAGATGGATAGGGCGAGCAGGTCCCATTGCTTGGCCTCCAAGGTCTCCCGATCTAAACCCGTTGGACTTTAGTATCTGGTGTTATTTGAAAAGTTTAGTGTATGCAACACCGGTAAACGATCTTCCAGAGTTGCGCCAACGAATAGAACACTGTTGCCAGATAATACGAGAAAAATCCTTGTTTTTTGAAAGAGTGCGCTCTCCCTTTGAAAGCAGATGTAGATCCTGTGTCGAAATGGAAGGACGTCATTTTGAACATCTTCTTTAGTTATAATCTATTTTATGTTAAAATGCAATAACATCTTAATAAAAACCGTTAAAGCAAACTTATTCTGCAATTGCGATAAAATCGCTGTTATCTCGTAAACAGTTAATTTGTGGACATATATTTATTATGACTTTTAACCTTGTTTTCGATCGTACTACATGCCCTTAAGATCTTTAAACTATGTTTCAAAACACCCTGTATAAACTACTATATGTCTATATGTAATAACAACGGTGTTATTTACGCTTTTGTAAAAAAGGACCCTGCTGCACGATATCGGAAAAGGCGGCGTAGTTTGTATATGCATTTGTTTTAGATATTCATGTTTTGAATACTATGCATACATACTTAGCTTGACACAACAGTGAAACTAAAATCATGATTCTATTTAAGATAACGAATTAAGTATGCGTTTTCCTACTTAAGGAACATCCTGTATAATCAAAAATATTTTTAGGTTAAGCAGCATTGAATCCTGTAAAACTTTTGTATAAAACACTTTTTTCCTAAAATCAAAAATAGAGTTGTAATCAAAGACCCACTCTTGGATGGGACACGCTGTACATGTGGTAGCTTCGTAATTTTTTTATTTGTATTTAAGTTTTTACCCGAAATATGTAGGGTTATCTAATGATCTGCCAGTTCACATCTAATATTACTTTAGTGTAAACGCCTTTGCACCGACACTGGGTTAACAAAAAAAGTTAATTACGTTTTCATTTTGACATTTCAAGCCTGCACACTCAATGTATTAGTCAAAGAATTCAACGCAATAACGATTGACTGTAGTACACTACAACTACTACTACATATTTTAGAATTATTATCAACTATTTTTCTTCGCGTACGACTGCTCCCCTCTCATTAGTATGCAAATCTATTCCACGTTTTTGCGTTTGGAGTGGCCCTCGAGTGGAGTGGTCGTATATTAAAAAGAAAATTAATTTCTATGGAGATCTAGCGTTCATTTTTTTTTTTTTATGATCGTGTGAGGAATTTTCGACGAACATAATTTTGCTCTATAACCATGCCATGGTTGTAAAAAATTAAAGCAAAATAATAAATATCCATTTATAAAATTATATTGCATAAGTAATCTGATAATTTGTAGCAGTTAACTACATATTTTATCAGTTTTTTTTTATACTTTTGCCTTTTGAATATCCTTTTTATTTCTTTATTTGAATCTGTAAACTGTAATTAATTCTGTAGACTAAGCTCTCACTTTCCCGAAAGCAAAGTGGGAACCTCGGAAAATTCTTCCGAGATATATAGAAGACCAAATAAAGAAGCTACTACAATGGCCACACACATATGTAGCAGCGAACGGTTAAAATATAATACCTTTCAGCCCTTCAAAACACCGCGAGTAGACAGGATTTTTCCAGTCTTACTTCAGAAAGGGCAGGAAGAACTCCTTCCTCACATGATTCGGATAAGCCGAAGTAGTCTGGAGTTGGGGTACATTCCAGAAGCTTGGCGAAGGGCTAAAGTCACCTTCATACCAAAAACAGGGAAAAAGGACATTACGCACCCTAAATCCCACAGACCTATCAGCCTTACATCATTCTTTTTGAAAACGGTGGAAAAGGCTGTAGATCACTATATTAGAACAGACATCTTGCAAAGGGTGCCATTGCACCCCTGTCAGCACGCCTATCAAACAGGCAAATCCACTGAGACTGCATTAGTGAAGCTGACGGACAAAATCCAAGATGCCCTGACGAATAAAGAAACCGTAGTGTGCGCCTTTCTAGACATACAGGGCGCTTTTGACAACACTCCACACGAGTCTGTCAAAAAAATTAATAGGGGGTAGACGGCGTGACTACTAGATGGATGTCGCAGCTACTGTCTACCAGGTCGGTGGAGGCGGAGGTGCGACATAAGACCATCTCGGTTAGTACGACCAGAGGATGCCCACAGGGGGGAGTTACATCCCCACTTATGTGGAGCCTAATAGTAGACGAACTCTTATGCGGACTGACGGATCTAGGCATAGGCAAGAGGTAAATTTGAGAATATCCTCTGTGACATAGTTCAAAGAGGATTGAACTTCACGAGAAGATGGTGTTAAACGATGGGACTCAATGTCAACCCCACTAAGACAACCCTAGTAGCATTTACCAGGAAAAGAAAATCCAGTCTTAAAACCATAAAACTGGATGGGCAAAATATAGATCGGAGAACGGAGGTTAAATACCTAGGCCTTACCCTAGACAATAAACTTCTATGGAACAAACATGAACTTGAAGTAACCAACAAGGCCAAAAGAGCTCTGATGGTGTACAGAAACTTTGCAGGGAAAAATTGGGGATGCAACCCAAAAATACTGCTTTGGATGTATACAGCGATAGTGAGACCGATCATCACTTATGCATCAGTAGCATGGAGCAAAAGAACTAATCTGGCCACCGCGAGAATTAATCTCTCGAAAGTGCAAAGATTACCATGTGTATGCATAACGGGGGCTATGAGAACTTGCCCAACAGCAGCTATCGAAGTAGTATTGGATCTTATATCCCCCCATATTGTAGTAGAGGGCGCTGCAAAAAGAACCACACTCAGATTGGTCAAGGAAGGAATGATTAGGCATAGGCCTCAATCTCCTGACGGTGATCAAACCTGGGATATGCCCCGGGATGATATGTCAAAAAAATTCAGCTTTGTGAAGGAATTCATCATAAAGCTGAGTAACAGGAGCGAGTGGGATCATAACACCATCTTAAACTTGAATAGAAATGCCATCAAATGGTATACTGATGGCTGCAAAACGGCAGAGGGAACTGGAATAGGAGTATATGGGTCTAGAATCACATATTTCGAAAGCTTGGGAAAATATCCAAGTATATTTCAGGCGGAGATACACGCTATTGGAAGATGTGTCCAGTTCAATATAGATAGGAATTATCGGAAGCAGGAGATTATCATCATGTCTGATAGTCAAGCAGCCATCAAGGCGCTGAGTTCATACGAAATCAGTTCCAAGATGGTCTGGGAATGCCTAGGGAAATTAAATGAGCTAGGCAAAAGAAATAAAGTGACCCTCCTGTGGGTTCCGGGTCACACAGGAGTGGAAGGAAACGAAATAACGGATAACCTTGCAAAAAAAGGGGCTGGAATGGCTTTTATAGGGCCTGAATCCTTTTGCGGGTTAAGTAGCAGTACAATACTGAAGAAATTAAAACAGAAATGGAGCAGAGAAAATCCAGTTACTGAGAGAATCTCCAGGGAATGAGGCAAAGTAAAATTCTTCTGGGAACTTATAACCAGAAGAGGTTTACAGAATGCATCAACCTGAGTAAGAACAATGTTCGCATATTAACAGGAATACTTTCAGGCCATTGTAGACTGAAAGGACACCTGAGTAAGCTTGGATTGGAAAAAGATCCTGAATGCAGATTTTGTGGGGAACAGGATGAAACATCCATCCACCTCCTCTCAAGCACTGTGCAACTCGAGGGCATTGCACCTGGGAGCATGTGAAATCGAAGAGGGAGACTTACCTAGACTGGGGCCCTCTGACATCCTACACTTTCTGAAAGCAATAGGATTGGAAGGCCAGCTGTAAAGCAGTAAGAATAGGTGACACAATAGATCTTTTAGGTCGCAGTGTAACACCACCCTTCTACCTACATACATACATACATAGACTAAGCTGTCTGCGAGTTTAGATGCATTTATTTTGCAATTTCCGTTGACAGATCAAGAAAAACAAAGATAGCCTGCAGAATAATCGTTTGACAATGCTGATCCTATCGGCTTTCGAGAAAATATGAAAATACTTGGATGCCCAACACTCAAAAGCAGTTCTGCTCGCTTTTCATCTTACTCTGGGAGTGATGGGAATGCCTTAAGATGAAGGAGCCTTAGGCAAATTAACTTTTAACCCAAACTCCCATACCAGCACGTGAGTTGAATATATACAAGCACTAGTAACTCAACGCGACATAGCAGCAACTCCCTATGTATATACTATTAGTCCCAACTAGTGTAGTACTTCGAGATATAACATAATAGGTTTCTCGTCTGCCACATTTTTGTCTCTGTCGCACAGAACAGAGCGGCAGGATTTGCCCTACTTCCAACTGTCTGTAGATGCGGTAACGAAGTCATTGTGTTCGTCTGTGTTTTGATATAAACGCGATGTAATAGAATCATATGTTCTCAAGGCGCGTACTTGGCATCTTGTCGGGCTGCGTTCTCTGGCCTTAATTAGAGAGACGAGTGGGAGATCTTGAAGCTAGCTACAACACTGTGTAGAGCAGCGTAGAAAGAAGCTCTAGTGTCTAGCGATTGTATCGTTATTCCTTAGATGGATATGGTCTTACTTGTATTGTCTGGGAAGTTTTCAAACGGCAAAACAAAGTTCGTCGTCTTGAAAAATTCAATTTGCCGATTTTAGGTGTTGTTGAAGAAGAGTGTAATGTTTTCAACGTTTTACAAGTATACCCCATACTAAAACCCATATCGATCGCCCGTTTCTCTCAGTGATGTATACAGGGTGATTCTCAATATATGCGACAAACTTTAAGAGCTAATCCCTGAAGTTATTTTGATCATAAAAGTTCATATGAGTATATGTCCAAAACGGTTTGGCTTTAAAGTTATTGAATGTTTAATAATAAATTATGAACTATGACTAACACGATATAATATCACAGTTGGTTCTTCAAAACTATTGTGTTGAGAGGGAATTGTTTATTTGTCATTTCAATATTTGTCAATAGTTGTCAGAGTATTCATTCAGTTTATTGCCAGTTTCTGTTTTCTAAAATGAATTACACGAATGCTGAGATGTGTGATATGCATTTCGTTTACGGTCTTGCCAATGGAAATTCGCGTGCTGCTAGACGTCTTTATGAAGAACGATACCCGAACCGTATCATCCCGCATCATTCAATATTTGCCCGTCTTCACAACGTCATAGTGAAACGGGAAATTTTTAAAAAACGGACGACTGATAACGGGCACCCATCTACAGTGAGAACTCCACAAGTTGAAGAAATGGTACTAAATGAAATTGAGGAACATTCTACTACAAGCACTAGAAAAATTGCGTTTGCTTTAAACATTAGTCAGGCCACAGTTTGGAGAATATTGAAAGATCAACTGTTGTATCCATATCACATTCAACGAGTGCAGGCACTTTGCCGGCAGATTTTCCGCAAAGAGTGGCTTTTTGTCAATGGACGCAACACAAAATCGCACAAAATCCTGACTATTTGGCTCAAATATTCTTCACCGACGAGGCTACTTTCTCTAGAAACGCGATTATTAATTTTCATAATAATCACATATGGGCCGAAGAAAATCCGCACGAACTAGTGAATGCCCGTCATCAACATCAATTCTCTGTCAATGTGTGGGCCGGAATTGTTGGAGATCACTTGATAGGTCCACATTTTTTACCGATGCGGTTAAATGGCGAGGTATACCGCAATTTTCTTGAAGAGGAGCTACCACTACTGCTGGAAGAAGTTCCGTTGCAATTAAGATTACAAACGTATTTTATGCATGACGGTGCTCCAGCGTATTTTAGTTTAGTTGCTCGCGAGTTTTTGGACAATACGTATCCAGATCGGTGGATAGGACGGGGAGGTCCACAACCGTGGCCTCCTCGGTCTCCAGACTTAAATTCTTTGGACTTTTTCTCTGGGGTCACCTTAAATCATTAGTTTATACGACTCCCATTGAAAATGTCGATGAACTGAGAAATTGTATTATCGCAGCTTTTCAAACAATTCGAAATACCCTGGTATTTTAGAACGGACTCGCCAGTCAATACGACGGAGGATAGAAGCTTGTATTACAGTTGGGGGCGGTCATTTTCAACAGTCAGTATAAGTTAATTTTGTTTTACTAATTATTTTGTTAATTTATAATAAAAATATTAATTATGTTAACTTACTGTTAAACATTGTACAACTTTAGAACTAAGCGATTTTGGACATATGTTCTTATGAACTTTTATGATCAAAATAACCGCAGGAATCAGCTCTTAAAGTTTGTCGCATATATTGAGAATCACCCTATACTCATGTGGAGATATTTGGCGCCCAAGCAGGGGCCAATATATTATCTTATATTTCCCGAATGTGACAATATTGCCTACCGCAATTTTCTAATTTATTCCCGACGAAACGAATACCCCAATTTTCGGCACAATAACCCCATTGAAATACGGGGAAAATGGAACGGCCATATATGTGTGTGTAGTCACCGAGAAATGTCGGCCCCGAACCTCGGTGACAAGATTTACTTGCTCACTTAGCACGGCAAATTAGGTGGAAAATCATACAAAAGCTTGACGGAGCGGTCCGCGCCCCCAAAGCTAACGGTTCCGGCCACTTATACACGTACTCGCTTAGCGGGCGGTTACCGTGTAAGTGCTTTGATTGAGCTTCTAGTATGTTGTATGTTACAACGTTCAGCGGTAAATTAGACAGGAGGCGGAGGGTACCTCTCGTCCGATACTTATTTACAGAACGCGCGTTTACCTTTCGTACGCTTCTGTCCTTGCTAGAGGCCCTGGTGTATCCGTAACGTTGCGGAGGTACCTGTCCTATCCTGGTGTACTCCAGGGCGGAGACACGGGCCTTCCTTGTCTGTCCATCCACGAGCACGTCTGTCTGGTGTGCCAACTGCCGCTGTGCCCTAAGCCCGGATTCACTGTTGGGGATTTGACTGTCATGCTGAGCTTACGACACGATTTCAGCATCTGAAAATCGTAGGGAGTTAAAAAGAATGATTGTACATTTCTAAAATAATTTGTTATGTCTATCTGCGCAACACAAGTATTAGTGGGTGTGTGTTGAAGATTCGATCTGCATCTCAACGGAAGAGGAAGCTAAAAATAATAATACTACACATTGATTTACGGGATCATCACACACAGAAAAAAATCGTTTGGAAAATTTTGCAACAGCGTAGTGTTAAAAAAAATTGTTGCAATTTGTAACACAATTGTGTAAATTCTTATTACAATATTTGTGTATTAATTCACATTTGACTAAGAAAAAAGATAAAAATATTGTTGCAAAAAGATTGTTTGAAAAAATTCAATAATATTGTGCAGGGGCAGTCTTTGTATTTACACGCACGCTTAATAACTCACACCTTACACGGCCAAGATTAATCCTAGAAATATAAATAATTAATTTAAAACTAATTATTATGTAGTAACCTGAAACTAAAAGTATAAAAACAAGAAAACAGGAAATAACGGAAATAAAGTTCACTCAAATGGCACTGTTCCAATTAATTTGACTAATTTTTTTGTCAATCAACAGAAGCAGAATTTGCTGCAATCACTTACATAATTAATACCATAAAAAAAGCATGTAATACATATGTTAAATAATAGTTTAGTTCCACGAAATTTTGTATTTTATATCATTAATATATTGAAAAATATACGCAAAAACATATGCGATAACATAAAAGCTGTGTAGCTATTACTTAGTGAAATGTTGGATAAGAATGTTTACAAAGACTTTTTAGATTTCTTACACAGCTTTGAAAAAAATATTTAAAATTTTATCTTGAATTGTGTTGAAATTTTTACGTAAATGTTAAACCAAGAAATTATATTGTTGGGGAAGAAATGATTCAAAAGACTTGCGATAAGATTGTCACTTTTGAACCAAGATCTTCAATAGGAACGTGACGTTTTAATATATTACGAATTATAAGTTTTAATAGACATAGACTCGCATTTGAGCTATAACAAGCTAACGAAATTCAGGTTATTTCCTATACACTCTATAATGACCACCAAGCTTGCTTTATGGTAAAACATGAATACTTTTATATAAGTCGCAGATATGTTTTTTTTTTAATTTTTGTGAATATGTTTGGTGTCACATTTTTTAAAATAAAATATGTTTAGTAACAATAAGATTTTTTTTAATAAACATTCCTTCAAAAGTTTTCCAATATTATATAATAAACCTACACTATACGTGTCATAAACTTACATTGCGTGTGTAGTTTTTTTACTTTTACTTCTAACTGTTTGAAATATTACATGTATTGTAGTACCATGTACTACACGTTATCATCTTTTATTACATTGTTCATTATAATAATATACACAATACTCTACACACTATCAAAATTTTAGTTGTAAAAATTGACGCAAATAGATGACCATACTGAAAAAAAATATGTAAGCTATCACCAGAAATTGTGTGGTAACAGCCACATAAAATTGTATAAAGAAATCACACAATTTCTTTGATATAATCTGCTAAATTATTAACTACAATTTTGTGTGAATTTTTTAAATATATTGTCTTTGTCCCTATACGTTACACAAATTGTTGTGCAGATGTTTATAATTGTTTTAAATTTTCCAAGATTTTTTTTTCTGTGCATCAAATTTGATAGTTGGCAATATTCCTGTCCTTAATGGAAGTAGAAAAAATTCCTTTTATTTGTGGATTAATGTGTGAATTAGAATTTAAGATAGAAAACTTATTTATACCGTGAAGATAATTGCTAAATTCTCGATCTATGGCGAATTTCGATGGTCACATATTAAAGATTCGAATGTCGTTGATTGATCTATGTAAATAATGATCATTCTGTATAAATACCATATATCACAAGATTCTTGAAACAGATAATTTAACATAATCTGCTTGATATAGATCCATTACACCAGACAATACGATTTTTATAACTTAACAATCTATTTTAGTATGTTACCATGTAATGTTTGCCCCTATAAAACCCAATTCTATTGTTTCCTTGTTCGGTAAACATTTAACAGAAAATAAACACCACTTTAACATCAATTACAATTTCCAAATATTACATACGGCCAAAAAAGGTACCTACCTCAACAACTCAGAGGCATTGGAAATATTGAAGCAAGTGCTCACTAGCAGAGACCTTTCATTAAACTCACAATTAATTTTGGAATCCATTTTACTCGATAGGTAACTATCAAGTATTCTACTACGTTTTTAGGTCAACATTATTTTAGTTTAGTAATTTTCTGGAATTTTCTACCTTTATTTAAATTTTATTCTCGACTTTTTTAGGATCATTTTATATCCGTTCGAAGTGGTTACATTTATTTTAAATGTAACCACACATATTCTTTATTTAATGCCTGTTCTTTGCATGTTTCGCATGCAAGTTCAACTGTCTACTTTGCACTTTCTAATTTTATTTTAATTTTAAACTTTGACCATTCTTAACAGATTTAAAGTATGTACCTTTAAAATCTCCCTCATTTATATAAAAAAAAACAATTTTTATACAATACCATTTCATTAATAATTGTTGCACACTCTATCTAGACCTTATGTGAGCAGCAATCGGTCCGCGGGCCGAATCCGGCCCGCTTTAAGATTTGATGCGGTCCGCGAGACATTTTGAAAAACCCAATTAAAAAAAATATTACACTACTTACTCATACTCACTCCAAATGAGGAGGATCGAGTGATATGGGGTTTGTCGCTTGCTCCTGCGGAATCAAATGAGCGAGCAAGCCGAGTGGCGGCAATCATCAAAGAGTGAGGCGGCAAACATCAAAGCCTTTGATGTTTGCCGCCTCACTGGCGGCGCAACAAAAGATTATAGCTTCTCGAATGTTCTACACTAGACGATTCTAGATCATTCCTTCATTTTGCCTATATAAGCGAGTGGATGGCCCGAACTTTAGTTCAGTTCTATTTGAGCTACCGAGGTGATAACTTCAACAAGCGATATCCTAGCGAACTGCTAGTGCCGTCAGTTTGCTTTGTGACTTTGTGTGCATCTTGAGTGCTTACTAATTATATTTTGTTATTAATTTTATCGAACGAAAAGTAAACGAAAATGATGTCTGGTGGAAAGAAACGAAAAGTAGATGCAGAGGGTCGCCAGTTTCAAGAAAAATGGACTGAAGAATTCTTTTTTATCTTGCACAATGGTGAGCCTATTTGTTTTACTGTGTAATGAATCCATTTCAGTGATGAAAGAATTCAATATAAAGAGGCATTACTCAACTAAGCATACTATGCTGCACTCACTGGCAGGACAAATAAGAAAAGACAAAATTCAGAAGCTTACCGCAAATTTGGAAAAACAGCAGCGAATGTTTCATAAACAAAGAACACAACTTCATAATGTTGTGAAAGCTAGTTTTATAGTTAGTTCAAAATTGGCAAAGTCATTAAAACCATTTGCCGAAGGAGAATTTATCAAGGAGTGTATGTTAGGAGTTTGCAGTGTTTTGTGTCCTGAAAAGCAAAAAAGGAATTTGAAAAGATTAGTTTGTGAAGACGTTTAGACTGTTGCCCGACGTATAGAAATGATGGCTAATGATATAAAAACGCCTTTGACTGACCGTATGGCTGGTTTTGAATCATTTTCCATAGCATTAGACGAAAGCACCGATTTGCCTGACACAGCTCAACTGGTTATATTTATTCGAGGTGTTGATAAGGAGTTCACTGCTACTGAGGAATTGCTTGCTTTACAGTCGCTAAAAGGAACCACTACAGGAGAGGACATTTCTAATGAAGTTGAAAAGGTATTCACAAGTTTTGGTTTGCCATGGTCAAAATTAGTTGGTGAATGCACAGATGGTGCACCTTCTATGGTCAATTTAGGTATTTCAAAGGCGTTAAAATGGTAACTCGAAACGATTAATCGCATTGGCTCGTTAATAACTAAAAAAATCGCGGCAATCTTTTGAAGGGAATTGTACCCCGAAATTCGCCCAATGAGCCTCTAAAACAAATGTGTTTAAATAAATAAATTGTTTATTGTTTGCAATTAGATCACTACAGAACGTGTCAATGTTGTAAATAATTATGTACAACGTACATTTGTTCTTATACCATGATACTATTACATCTACTCAATTTCATCGAAATCTGAATCCTGATTACCACTTACAATTAGTCGAATACATAATACATTAATTATAATTTTTCGCTACCTTTGGTTACCACAGCACAATTGAATTGGTGACATTACTTATTTACTGCTCAAACTTCTATCGGTTTTTGTATATTCGCATAGAAATTTTTGGCGCCCAACCAGGGGCTGCTTATTTCCGGTTTAATTCTACCGCTCTGCAATGTTCAACAGCCTGTGGACAAATGGAATTAAGTGTGAATCATTCTAATAAAAATAAAACTTGTAGAGATACGATATCTGTATTAGTTGAAAGAGAAAAAAAATATATTTTCTGGCAAACTGGAAGGCCGGAATTCATCAACGGATTCCCATATTTAAACACTCAGTCCACATGTACAAATAAGCCACCGCAAGAGTAGTATCGAAATTCCTAATCTCATTTATTCAAACCTGCAACCCCAGTTTTTGTATGCCCCCTCCAGATATTATACTTGCAAATTTATGATAAACGCTGCGTAGCTCCGAGTTAGGCACGATATTATGCAAGAAACCAACAAGGCTAGCGGAGGGAAAATTATAAATGCAATAATAAGGAGGCAATAAAGAGTTTGTGTGACGAAAGCGCCGTATCGCGGACATAAATTACGCCGAGAAAAGGTTTATTGCGGCTGCGATGTCGGGTATAAAAATACTTATGTTAATATACGCCCTTGAAATGATTTATAAATTAATACACAATCCATTCGGTACGGAAATAAAAAAAACACTTTTCCCGAATTCTTAATCGGCGGTAGTGCGGTTCGTGCGCGTGCAGGGATATTGACCGGTCCCGACTCGATAGAGCGGTCAACTCTCGCACGCAATCTTCGGTAAAATTCACGCTGACAGAAAATCCCTATTTTGGAAATTTGTCTCTTGTTTATCATCATTCCTTTCGGCGTGAATCTAGAACAGAGACGTCTACCATTAGCATCGTCCGACACCGGAGTGACAAACGAGAATCGGCGGCGACTCAATTTGTCAAAGCAACGACGGGAAATCGATGATCGCCTTTCTCGCGCGCGCGAAGAAAAAATAGGAGCACATCGCGTAATTGCCACAGCTCTCGGCTATACGATGTGCAGCTCCACTTCCGAGTAAACAGTTTCTGGCGGGACGAGTCTAGGAGGAACTTATTGGAATTCCTGGAAGGAGTTACGGTCAAATGAAAGAGTAGGCGTCGAATTTCGTGGATATAGATGTTGGAAAGTGGGCGTCGTGTAGAAAACAAGTTATTTTTCACATCGGGAAACTGTGCGCAAGGTTGTCGTTTAAGGCTCCTGGTTTATGGCCTGGGAGAATTTGTTGATGGTTAGAAATGAGGTGGGCCATGTCTGTGTATGTAAATTATGGCATTCTGTTAGAGTCTCTTAGAAAAGTTTCTTTTCTAAAACATATTGTTTTTTTTTTTGAATAAATCAACTTAAAGATGTTACAATTAAATTCATTGAATCTTGTATGCTAGATTGTTCAAATTCGTTGTATTTTATCTCATATGGATATTTTTGGCGCCCAATGAGGGTTCAATACATTAAGTTTTTAAGTACCTATGTACTCATATGAAACTATTTGGCGGCCATCACGGGTTAATATATTAAATATGTTCTTTGTTCAGGATCATATTTTGTGCGTATATTCTGATGATAACTTCAAACGATTTTATTTCAACTTTGTGCCACAGCGATATGTGATATCTTACTGATTTTTGTTCCAAAGGTAATTTTCTTATTTAATTGTAAATCAGAGTGACTTTAAAGCGTTTTCACAAATACTTCTTCTAGTAGCGTAAGTGAAATTTTTGATTTTAGAATTCAGCGAAATATTATCAATATTTTGTTGCCCACATTTTTAAATACGCATTTTAAAAAAGTAAAATAAATAATGTACTATTTTTTTATTTATAGAGAAATCAAAATTTTGATTTCAAAGAAATAGTCAATGACAAATAGGTCAATTTTAATTTTCTTCAAAAAAAATATCATTTTAATTAAAAAAAAATTACGCCTGCTATTAAAAAATTAAATAATATTTTTATTTTTTATTTTTTAGAGAAATGGAAATTCTGATTTAAAAGAAATTTTGACATTTTTTTTTCTTTTAGAAAAATAATTTTTAATTTTTTTTTAAATGTAATTTTAATTCACAAAAATTAAAAAAATACATCAAATGAAAATTTTTAAAAGAAGCATGTCCATTTTCAATTTTCTTTTTAAATATGCGGTTTGTTTTAAAAAAAATGTATTTTTTTTAATTTTTAGTGAAATATAAATTTTAATTTAAAAGAATTGTCAATATTTTGTTTTTCAAAAAAATACATTAATTTTAATTTTTCTTTTATTAATTAAAAAAAATGTCACTTTAATTCTTAAAAAAAAATAAAAAACACGTCAAACAAAAACGCGCAAAAACTTCGTTTCCATTAAAAAAAACGTAATTTTATTTTTTTGGAAAATTTATTATAATTTATTAAAAAAACAAGAAATTTAAAAAATGATTTTTTTTATTTTTCTTATGGAAATAGAAATTTTTATTTCGAAGAAATTGTCAATATTCTTTTTTTTGGAAAAGTAATTTTTATTTTTTTTTTAAATCTAATCATCAAATGAAAATTTTTAAAAAAAGCATTCCATTTTCAATTTTCTTTTTAAATATGCGGTTTGTTTTAAAAAAATGTATTTTTTTTTTAATTTTTAGTGAAATATAAATTTTAATTTAAAAGAAACTGTCAATATTTTGTTTTTCAAAAAAATACATTAATTTTAATCTTTCTTTTAATTAAAAAAATATCATTTTAATTCTTAAAAAAAATAAAAAACACGTCAAACAAGAACGCGAAAAAAACTTCGTTTCCATTAAAAAAAAAAGTAATTTTTTTTTTTTGGAAAATATGTGCATTTATTAAAAAAACCAAATACATTTAAAAAATGTTTTTTTTTTATTTTTCTAATGGAAATAGACATTTTTATTTAAAAGAAATTCTTTTTTTTGGAAAAGTAATTTTAATTTTTTTTTAAATTAATTTTAAAAAAATAATGCGGTTTGTTAAAAAAAAAATGTATTTTTTTTTAATTTTTAGTGAAATATAAATTTTAATTTAGAAGAAACTGTCAATATTTTGTTTTTCAGAAAAATACATTAATTTTAATTTTTCTTTCAATTAAAAAAATGTCATTCTAATTCTTAAAAATTAAAAAAACACGTCAAACAAAAACGCGAAAAAACTTCGTTGTCATTAAAAAAACGTTTTTTTTTTGGGAAATATGTGCATTTATTAAAAAAAACAAAATACATTTAAAAAATGATTTTTGTATTTTTCTTATGGAAATAGACATTTTTATTTAAAAGAAATTGTCGATATTTCATAAGAATATTTCAAGTTTTGTTTTTATTTAAAAAAATATTTTAATTTAAAAAAAATAAAAAATACATCAAATGTAAACTGGAAAATACATGTCATTTTCATTAAAGAGAAACGCATTTCTTTTTTAAAAACCATGAACCATTTTCAGTTTTCTTTTATTTTTGTTTTATTTTTTAGAGAAATTAAATTTTTTATTTAATAGAAATTGTCAATATTTATTTTTTTTTTTTTAAATATGTCAACTTTAATTTTAAAAAAAAATGCCTTATTTTATATTTTTATTAAAGAATAATTTCAAAAAAGTTCATGTTTGTTGAGTAATTTTCAAGAACGCTTCAATTTTCATTTGTTTTTGCAAAATTTCTAAAGTACGCCATTTTCAAAATCTAAGTTAAGAAAATGTGTTCAGTTTAATGTTTTTAAAAATACACACATTGATTTGATTTTTGTTGAACTGCGAAAGAGGAACACTTGACTGGTTCCAGTTTTAGCGGTTACCTATTTTGCATAGATGGACAAATTTAAATTATAAATCAAATTAAAATTGATCCGATTAAAAACCTCTAAAGTGAATTCTCAATGGACTCAAAGTTATTAGGTCACTCTTAAAGTTATCACATCAGTTTTAAAGTTACCACGTTCTACTAATAACTAATTTATAACTCTTATCCTGCCGTAAATTATAGAAAACTCTAGAAAAATCAATTATCCCCGCTAATTCACTTCAATCAATTATTTGGGACACCTTGCGTGCTCCAGACACTAATGACGCACTAAAACATGTCATGATAAGTTTCAGTATTTACTATACTGCCTACGAACTCCCACTGTCTTTTTTTTCTGTCCCACTTGCGTTTGACTGTGCCCGTGTGGGAGATACAGCTTTTGTGACGTACAATACTGGGGCAAAATTAAACCTCGGGGTGCACTCAGCGTGGAGCCTTTGTGCGATTCTACAGAGCTTATTAAATGTTGACGACACAATCTTGATTCAGAACGGCAGAACTAGGGATGTTCCTCTGTTCTGTGCGGAAGATGCAGGTATTGGGAATGAAGAGAATTAAAAGGAAGTTGACAAAGAGGGATTTCAACCTGATGAGATGTAGATGCAGAGATCTTATCAGAGTGTTTTGTGTGTCTTTACCAGGGTGATTATGCGCTTGATGGATAAGTGTTAGATAGATTGGAGGTAGTTATCAAATACAGGAAAGATGTAAGAGAAAATGTTGGGGGTTGCATGTGAATTGTCATTTTTCAATAAAAAAGCAAACATATTTTTTTTAATAAATGAAAATTAATGTTATAAAAAAAGATAAAAAACATTTAAAGAACAGATGCAAACGGAGATTTAAAACAGAAATGAAAATTGAAAATGGTTTTTTAACAGTACAAGGTATAATCAAGATACATATTTACAAAAAAAGTCAAATTTATTAAATTATCAGTTAAAATAAATAAATGATTATTATTATTATTTTTTTTTATATTTTGAAATTCATTTTTTTTCAAAAAGAATAAAATTGACGTGTCTTAGAAATAAAAAAACTCTTGTATAAAATTTTCCGAACAAATGAAAATCGAGGTGTTCTCGGAATTTCCCAAGAAAAAAATGTACGTGTTTTTTCTATTTCTATCTAATTTTTATTATATATGCGTTTAAAAACATTAAAAACTGAAAATTTGAAGAAAAAAAATGTGGGTAAAAGAATGATATAAAAAATTACGTTATTTAGAAAATAAATTTAAAAAATTAAACAAATTATACAATTGAAAAAAACCAAAAATCCATATTTCTTTTAATAAAAAAGAAAATTACCGAAAAGAATGGTAATGAAGATGTTCATAGGAAATGAACACTTTATCTTTTTTTTTATTTTTTCAAAATGGAAATTAGTGTTAAAAACAAAGAATTAACGATTTAAAGAAGGTGCGAATATGTAAAATGAAAATCAAAAAACACATTTTTTAAATATTTTGGAATTCATATTAAAAAATGAGTAAGAGTATTGGTGTGTTTTTGGAATTTGCAAGTAGAATGGAAATGTACGTGTTTTTTGAACTTCTATTGTGTGTTTAAAAAATTAGAAATGACATTTTATATAAAAAAATAAGAATTTAAAAAAATTAAAATTGATGTTAAAAGAATAACTTTAAAATTCACGTTATTTAGAAAATAAATTTCTAAGAAAAAAAAAAAAATAAATAAATTATAGAATTAAGAAAAAAAAAAACCAAAATCCATATTTTTTAATAATTAAAAATTCTGAAAAATAATGGGAATCTTCTGTAGGATTTTTATTTTTTTAAAATGGAAATTAGTGTTAAGAAAACAAAAATTGCTGATTTAAAGAAGGCTCGAACACGTAAATTGAAAATCAAAGAAACACATTTTTCTTTTAAAAATTTTAGAATTCATATTTTTTTAAAAAAAAAGAGTAGGCCCCCAATTCTCACTTTTTTTCTAAAAAAAAATATGAATTTCAAAATAATAAAAAATTGTTTCTTTGATTTTCAATTTACGTATTCACACTTTTTTAAATCGTTAATTTTTGTTTTTTTTAAACACTAATTTCCCAAGCAAAATGGAAATGAACGTGTTTTTTTGGATTTTTATTGTGTTTAAGAAAATAAAATTCATGTTAAAAAATAACGTGAAAATTAATGTTATTTATAAAATCAATTTTTAAGAAAAAAATATAGAATTAGAAAGACAATAAATCCATATTTTTTTAAATAAAAATAAGGTACCGAAAAAAATAGGAATCTTCTACAGGAAATTAATTGGAAATTAGTGTTAAAAAACAAAAATTAGCGATTTAAAAAGGTGCAAACAGGTAAATTGAAAATTCAAAAAGCCGATTTTTTTTTAATATTTTGGAATTCATATTAAAAAAAAAGAGTAAAAATGAGTGTGTACGGATTTTCCTAAAAAAATGAAATGTACGTGTTTTTAGAATTTTAATTATACATATGTTTAAAAAAAATAATTTGAAATTTGCCGTTTCTTTATAAAATGAATTGATTGTTTTTAAAAATTAACTGACGTTTGAAAAAAAAACGAAAAATGATATCAAAAAACACGAAAATTTACATTATAAAAATTGCGTGAAGATTAATATTATTTAAAAAATCGATTTTTAAGAAAAAAAATAAATAAAATTATCGAATTGAAAAAAATAAAAATTTATGTTTTATCATAAAAAAAAAAATATTGCTAAAAATAGGATATAGATATTCCTAAAATTAAATGAACACTTTTTTACTCTTTTTCATGAGTGCAATTTTTAAAAAAAATAAAAATAAACATTTAAAAAAGGTGCAAATATGTGACAAGAAAGTTAAAAAACACGCACATTTTAATTTTATAAAAACATCCATTCATTTCATTTTTTTTTTAATGAGAAAAAAAGGTCCTGTTTTTATTTTATTTTTTTTTGGAAAATTCCAAGAACGCATCGATATTTTTGCACATATTTTATTTATTATTTATTTATATTAGAATGATTTTTTTTCATTGTTCACAAATCACTTTAACATATTTTGCATATTTTGGCGCCCAACGTGGAGCTAAATAATATAAACTCTTAATTGTGCAACGTGCAAAGTAGTTGCACGAATTATGTTTTTCACGAGAGACGAAAGAAAGCACTATTGACAGTAATTTTGAAACTGTTAGGGTGATGACCCTTATGCGACATTTATTGCCGATATATTCTCAGAGTTTCTCGAACATGTCTTCGAAGTGTTGCTTAGACCTCGCACATGGTATAGCAATAGTATAAATAATTCCACACAACGAACAGCATCTTGAACGCATGCTTTGAATTTTTCAGAAATACGTGTTGGATATGTTAAAAAAAATGAAGACACGAGTATGGAAGGGAGGGGGGATTATGTAAAAAATATTGAATTTTGAAAAAAGTCAAAGTTTCCTGTTGTATGCAGAAAGCGTTCGAACATTTAAGAAAATAATTAATTTCTTGCTGTGTTGGTTTTACCATAGGAATGATTAAATTATTTCCCCTTCATTTCTAAAATAAAATAATTTTTGAGAAAAATGTATGCGACCAACCTAACAATATACCAATTATTATTCTCAATACGTGTTGTTTCGTATTTCATATAATTATCGGTGCAAGCGTTTTTGCGTGCATGATTAACAACTTTATGGTCCCCACGTTGGGCGCCAATAATCACAGTATGTCTCCATTATTATTAGTGCTAGAAGTGTGCGGTTAGATTAATAAATTGGTATAATTTTTATGCTTACACCAAGGCTTAAAAAAAAAATCGTTGGTTTTCGTGACATTCATTATGCATTTATATTTTTATTTTTTCCCTACTATAACCGACTGTTAAAACTGCCAAACGCGGAAGATTGTAATCGTGGGCATTTTCATATTATTAACGACCAGGTGAAAAATGTTTAGACGCTTAATAGACGTAATATTTTATTATATATTTCTTTTATTCCATTGGTTTTTTACGTCGTAATGTGTGTTTCATGATAAATTCTCGTTAAATTCATAAACGATCGCATGCAAGATACAGTAAACGTTCAGGTTAGTTCTTGCTGGCGCTAAAGCGTGATATAGACCTTTGTTTGTCGGGCGAAAATTATTATTAACCAAGGCTTTTATTGTAATAAGTAGAGACCGGATTATATGTAAAGTGTATATATTTTATTTTTTGCATATCTTTAATTATGGTTTATATGTAGACGTATTACACTAATTGAAGTTAATTAGCGCTAATTAGTGATTGCATATATTGCATATTTAGGCATTTCTATGTATATTTTTACAAAAGTTGCATATATTACATATTTAAGCTTTTTCTTATCCTTTCTATTAGTAAAAATTCCTAGTAATTCCTAATGTAGATCGACAACCGAAAATTCTCAGAACGATAAATCTTTTACATTAGTTTCTCTAATACTTTTTTCCAAGAACTGAACGTGTTTAATTTCGCCTAACAGAAGGGATGTGGTAAATACGTTTTATTATTATTAATTCCCAAATAAACTATTCATTGAATATCATTGAGCGAAACAGCATGTAATTGTGTTACGTTTTTAAATACTGTGCGTACATACAATGAGTACATATAGCGAACAAAATTTCTTTATGGATTAAGCCATATCCTGAAATGGTAAAGGATCGCGACAAAATAGTTTGTCGAGCCTGCAGTAAACTGGTAAGTTTAATTTTACTAAAAGCTTTACAATTGTTTTTAAATTCTTTAACTTTTTGATATAAAATGACAATTGTTGTTGTAGGTGTATTCTGAGAGAAAATACCTGATTGATCAACACGCTAAAACTCCATCACATATTGGAAAATGTGAAAAATTAAAGCGATCCGCATGTGTGCAGCAATCTATACGTCAATGTGTAGCAACAACTTCACGAAACTCAGAACATGAAGAATATAATACGGATCTGTGTAACGCATTAATTTCGTCTAACATGCCATTACCAAGATTAAATAATGTTAATTTGAAATCATTTCTGCAAAAATTTGCAAACATAATATACCTGACGAAAGTACCTTACGAAAAAATTATGTCACATCTTGTTACCAGCAAACAATAGCAGAAATTCAACAATTCGTAGGGAATAATTTTATTTATATCATGGTAGATGAAAGTACGGATAAGTGTGGCCGTTATATTGCCCATTTGTTAATAGGAATTCTTCATGAAGATATTGTAGGTAAATCATATTTAATTTATTGTAAAGAACTTCAAAAAACAAATAATGTGACAATTGCCCAATTCGTTCAAGAAGGTTTTTCAAATTTCTTTTTACCTGGAAGTATACCTTGTGAAAAAAATTTTACTAATGTTGTCCGACGCTGCACCATACATGATAAAAGCCGCGCAAAATTAAAAAAAAAATTATAGTAACATTATTCATACCACTTGTTTAGCTCATGGGTTCAATCGTGTAGCCGAAAACATTAGGAATCAATTCCCTTTGATTAATGATTTAATTAGCAATGTCAAAAAAGTATTTTTAAAAGCACCTTTACGAATCCAATTTTATAAGGAGCGACTTCCCGGTGTTAAGTTGCCTCCTGAACCGATTATTACGAGATGGGGTACAAGGTTAGAGGCTGCAATTTTTTTTTCGCCGAAAATTTTGAAGGAATAAAAAATGTAATTCTTGAAATCACTGCTGACTGCATTGCTCTAGAAAACTGTAAAAAGATAGTAACATCAATAGAATTGCTATAAAACCTTCTGTATATTAAGTCAAATTATAGCTTTGTTTCAAGTTCCATTCGTAAACTAGAAACGCAAGGGATGTCGCTCTCGGAATCAGTCGAAATAGTAGACGAATTTGATATGCTATGGAAGAAGGTTGAGGGTACAATAGGTAATTCTATATACAATAAATTTTAAAAAAGTGATAAATAAAAATGCGGGTTATTTGAAATTGAAGAAAGTTAAAAAAATTTTGGAAGGTGAAACAGTAAACGATTTCGACTTTAATTTTAGTTTAGAATGTATTGCAGTAAGTTAAAAAATGCACCATACATTACATCTGTGGATGTTGAAAGAAGCTTTTCTGTTTCGAAACATATGTATTCTGATAGAAGACAAAACTTTCTTTTACACAATTTTGAAAAACATTTAATTATAAATTTTGTTTTAGAAATATGTTGTGAAAAAAAATTGTGCAATAAAGTTAATGTTTAAATTTCTGCTCTTATTTATTTTATGTAAAAATTTTGCATATTGTCGCAATTTTTTTTTTGCATATATGCCCCAGGTTTATGCATATTTTCTCAAAAATCGATGCATATATATGCGCATATATTCCAGTTTTTTTTTTGCATATAATCCGGTCTTTAGTAATAAGTATTAAAATGGAGTGTGGGTTTTTATAATTTCTTTAAAAAAAAAAAAACAATTATTGATCTTATTTACGAACAGAAAGGTCCAATCGAAACTTTAGGCATCACCGAACGACACTCCTAAGAATATCTAATCACCGACTGAGTAAATAACAGACTGCACCCCTTTTCGTCCGATTCCCATTAATATAAACCATATCTTTCCGTCTGGGGCGAAAATCATTTTTCTCCGGCTGTCAAATTAAAGCCCCTAGAGGCAAAACAAACAGCCTAGTGTTTCCGCTCCCTTTCCAACTAGATTTATAACCGCTTAAGGACTGACGTCCGAGTCGCATAATTCCGTTACGATTGGAGGGTGGCACCCTGACACATACGACTCGGGGCGTACTTCCTCTAGTTTGCTTCGTTTCTGACGCACCCACAATTTCTTTCCTGTCTTAATACATAAGTAAATTATGGGAAAAGGTGTATAAAAAGAAGGGGGTGTGTCTTGATTAACTAGGGTTTTTAAGGGAAGATAAACATCTAATCTGCTTTCATATATCGTGGAACTTACGATTAGACTCTTATATCTGGGGGAAAATTCCGTCTTGTAGACAAATTCTGTTATACCATGTAAATAGTTGATATAATACAATACCAAGAAAAGGAAAAATTCACGAATGTGAATCATGAAATGAATGTGAATCTTTGCTTTTCTACCTTCAAATGGAATGCTGCACAGAGATGCCGTTTCCGTATTCAATAAGCTATGTAACGTTTGAATTTTCATCTTTTATCCTATTTTTATTTATTCTTAGTACTACTAGAGTCATCTACCGGCGTATAGTTGAACTAGGTTGGTAGCTTAACTGTTCTTCGCATTTTACTTTTTAATTAGAGTTTTGGCATCGTTTTTAGCTTAACTTTCATCTAAGCAGATTCCTTTCGTACCGACGTACTTAGCGTGAGGGAGTCACGTGGCGCGCACAAGAGAGACGCGCTAAAGGAAAGCGGTAGCGTGGACAGGTTTGATAACTGCTCCATAAAATACAGAAAGAATGTTTCTTTGTATGATCTGGGAGACTCGTCATATGATTCTGGTGGATTGATAAGTTTCATTTTATCCCTGGGGATATAATTGGTACTGTGTAGTCGCCGTCGGGACAGTTATTTTCGATCGCCCTGTATTTCTGGCAAAATTTTGACTTTTATCGATCAGAAGTTTTTAATTTTTTATAAATGTATGCGGTTATTTTTGATATAAACGCGCGCAATTCATTTGTGCTGTGGTTCTTCGGACTGTTATAGAATTATAAATACCTTATTTACCTTGAGAGCCTCTTCGTGCGATATACCGGTAAATGGTGTTCCGTTAACTTCGAGAATGGAGTCGCCCGGTCTCAAGCCAGCCCTTTCCGCCACACTGCCCTCTTCCACTCTAGAGATGTATACGCCGACTCCTGAAAATGTACAAAGTACGTATAGTATCTACAGTAATGGCTCCAAGTTTCTTTGATAAGCGGTTGGTAAGACAGGTGAAATGAATCCCGAATAACGATTACAGATACTCGTGTTTTGTTGACTCTTGGAAAATCGGCAGGTAACACTATAAACACGAGTATGTCCAACCATTGTGAAACGAGATTCATTTTTCCACCGTTGACCGTTCGCACCTTGAATAACATGGTCAACATGAAATTGCTTCGTAGTTGAAAGTACCCAATCCCGAAGGATTCAACGTGCTGAACACGAATATCACATTGAAAAAAGTGGATTGGCTCACGTTCCAGAGATATTGACGTTTTGTCCATTGTATAGATGCTATTGCATAATGTAATGCAATTTAGTGAGAAATTACGAAATTTTGCGTCATATTGCATCACCCCTTCATGCAAAGAAGTTAATGCAGTATTTGCTGTAAGTTTCCATTGAGAGTGTTGCGAAATTGATTGCGCAATATCAAGCAATAGCTAATTATAGTTTATTTATAAATGGCCGACGTGACAATTAACTCGTGCAATGTCCGTTCATTCGCGCATATTTTTCGAAGCTCTAGCATACACAAGTGATTGCTATAGTGTAAAGTAACTAAAGCATAGCAATGCGTCGTAACTGTGTTAATAGTGCAAATAACTTCTGTTATATTTGCGGAGAAGTGACATTTGCTGCACAGAAAAAGAACATCAGTGCACAGTTAAGAAAGCGTATCATTTGTATTTTGGTTGCAAGATAGGCGACCAGGACAAAGACTGGGCCCCACACGGATGCTGCCGCACTTGTGCCGTAAATCTTTCACAGTGGCTTATGGCAAAAGAAAGGCAATGCCATTTGCTGTGCCCATGATTTGGAGGGAGCCCACCAATCACGTTGACGACTGTTATTCTGTATGGTACCACCAGCTTCTGAGGCATCACCAAGAAGAAGAAATGGACAATTGAATACCCTAAACATACCATCTGCTCTGCGACTTGTCTCTCATGGCGAAGGACTCCCAATTCCAGAACCTCCTACAATTTTTCTATCAGTTCAGACGATGAGGATGGCCATGCGTCGGCGAGTTCTCCTCAACGTGGCAGTAAGGATGATAACTTTTCGTGCTTTGACGAAACATCTGCACCACATAAAATTACCCAGGATGAAATGAACGATCTTGTTCGCGATTTGGATCTGTCGAAAAGCAAAGCGAGATACTGGCCTCAAGACTTCGACAGTGGAATCTTCTGGAACAGACTGTCCGAGTGACTTCATCTCGCACTCGCCATCAGCTCTTCGAATCTTTCTTTAAGAAAGAGAAAGCCTTGTGTTCTGCTGCGATATTGATGGTCTACTACAAGCTCTCGGTATTGCACATGATCCCCACGAATGGCGGCTGTTTATAGACGCTTCAAAACTGAGCCTAAAAGCGGTTTTGTTGAATAATGGGAACCAGCTTCCATCCATACCTATTGCACATGCGGTCTACATGAAGGAGACTTACGGCAATCTAAAGCAGCTACTGGAGACGATTAACTACAGCAAGTATGGCTGGCAGATATGTTCTGACCTGAAGGTAGTATCTCTGTTGATGGTTTGCAGCAGGGATATACAAAGTACTGCTGTTTTCTTTGTCTGTGGGACAGCAGAGCAATCGATTTGCACTACATCAAGAAAGACTGGCCTCCGAGAGCATTTTTTAAGCCTGGAGAAACGAATGTACAGCACCCACCATTGGCACAGCCACACAAATCATCATTCCTCCTTTACACATCAAGCTCGGTCTTGTCAAAAACTTGGTAAAAGCCATGGATAAGATTGGACCAGCATTCAAGTACCTGCATGAAAAATTCCCTCGACTCAGTGAAGCCAAAATTAAAGAGGGCATCTTTGTGGGGCCTCAAATTAGACAGCTCTTCCGAGACCCCAAGTTTGAGGAACTTCTTCAAGGTAAGAAAAACAGGTTTGGGATGCATTCTATCAAGTGGCAGCAAACTTCCTGGGGAATGACAAGGCAGAAATTACAAAGTGTCTGGTTGAGGATATGTTGCTTTGTTTCATGAATTCGGCTGCAATATGTCCTTAAAGATCCACTTTCTTGATTCCCACTTAGATTTCTTTCCTGATAACTGCGGGCAGGTCAGCGATAAGCACGGCGAACGCTTTCATCAGGACATTGCCACCATGGAGCAACGGTACCAAGGCAAATGGTCTACGTCAATGCTAGCTGACTATTGTTGGACAATCAGTAGAGATGCTCCACAAGTCCACTACAAACGGCAGGCCAAAAGAAGTCGAAAGCCAGAAGCAGACTAATGTTTTCTTACCATGTATTATAATATTGACATAAGTACACTTTTTCTGAAATATGCGTACATTTTACAGAAAACCCGTAGCCAATTCAGCTTGTTCTTAGTCATTTTCGTGTTCAGCACATTGAATTCATTAAGAAATGACTATTTTCAGCTTGGAAGCATGAACTTTTCGAAAATTTGTTGCCCAGTGTAATCAAAAGACGTGTTAATTGTATATTTTCGTTAAACATATTGTTGTATGTCATTTAAAATGACAGTAATTGCGTAGTAAAGTCAGTATTAATTAAATTTTCATGACTAGAGGCCACGTAAGGGAAGTATCTTCAGCGAAAAGAACTGTGTGTGACTGGCGGGAAACCAGGTGTACCACGTTATTAATAAATATTAAAAATAACGTTGGCCTTAGCACCGAGTCCTGCGGTACACCACACACGACTCTGCTAGCTTGAATTCAAATTCAAATTCTTTATTTCTGTTTTAAATGTAAACACAAAGAAAAAAAAATACTGCGTATACATAATAACAAGAAACAGACGTCACTTAGAAAAAAAGATATAATTAATACATATTAAATTGTATAATTTATATATTCCTGGACATGGTATTGGCTCCAACCCACAAAGCACATTAAATACTGTTTAAATTTGTTTATACATTTTTCTTCTTTTATTTTGCTTGGTAGCTTATTAAAGAATGTTATACTATTGTACGTTATTGCTTTTTGGGTTAATTTATAGTATGGCACATTATTAAATCTTGTATTATAAATGTGATTTTTGTCATTTTCTTCAAAAAGGTGTTTGAATTTAAATGTGAAAACCAAGCACTCGTAGATATACGAGTCGATACACCATCAGGAGATTATTTTCCCTAAAAAGGGTTCTCAGTGAAGCATTTGCTTTAAGACCCAGCAGTACTCCTACGGACCGTTTTTGTAGTAGAAAAATCTTATTGATTTCGTTTGAATTTCCCCATATTAGAATCCCATAGCGTATAATTGATAGTATGATAGCATGATACACAACTTTCATTGTCGCGAAATTGACTACAGAACTTAAAATTTTGAGGCCATTTCATGAGGCACTGCTGAGTCTCTCACACAGTAATCTTATGTGTTTCGTCCACTTCAGCTTATCGTCCACAACTAGGCTTAGTACCTTGCAGTGTTTATCCAATTCTATTTTTTCGTTATCTAAATGTATATTATTGGGCGTTTCCATGCTTTTATTAATTTTGAAAAGTACGCATTTTGTTTTTGCTGAATTTAATATTAGCTCATTGCTTTCAAACCATTCTTTTAGGTTTTGTAGTAGTAATGAACCTGTTTCTTTTAATGCAATGAAATCTATTTCTTTGATTAAAATATTTGTGTCTTCCGCAAAACTAATGATTTTCTGGTTATTGTTTTGATTAATTAGAAATAGATCGTTTAAAAATATAATAAACAGAAGTGGGCCGAGCACACTACCTTGCGGCACGCCGATGTTAGTGGTCGTAATGTTGGAATATATATCTTCATTCCTCAGTTTCTTTGACCTTATTGCAAATATCTTCGAAACGGGAGGACTATTCGTCAAAAGTAATATGTTCAAAAAGTTTTGTTATACACTGTAAAAAATCGACGAAAATTCAATCATATCATGCAAAATGACATTATATTGTTATGGAATTCTTTACATATCAGAATTTTCAGTTTATTCAGTGTAAATACAAACTGAGGTGGAGAATTATACTTTAAAATAATACTTTATTAATCGTAAATATACTGCGCAATAATACATTTTATAGTAATATTAACTAATTCTGTCTTGAATAATTTGCTAATAATCTTAAAACTATACATTCCATATGGAAAACCCCATTTTGCATTTTTGTTTTGTTTTTTTTAAATATTTTTTGTTTATTGCTATACCCTGCTTCAAAACTAGGGGAAATGCACTGCAAAATTTTATTAAAATGTGATACTTCTAAACCAAAAGGATGGAAAATAACGAATTTAAATTTAACTTCAATAACCAATGAGCAATCAAAGAACGGGAGTTCACAGCTGCAGGATCCTGATGTATAAACGTTACGCGTATCTTTAAAATATATTTCATTTGTCATTCTCAATTTCGTGTTCTGTTTTGTTTCGATTTAATCAGATCATTACGGCCTCCATCAATCATCGTAAAAATCCGAGGATACCCACTCAGAACAAATAAAATCGACGTATATCCTTTAAAAGAAACGCCAATTTTATCACCCGGGCAGCGTTTTATATCCTACACGCATCTAAACGGTAGCCTTCGGCAGATTCTTCTTCCTTTTGCAGCTCACACGTCGCGTCGCAACCCTGAATTGAACATGATGACTAGTGTATGCGATGCAGGACAAAGATATTCGAACAATATAAACGCTGAAACGCATTCGCCCGCCCCTGGGATTTCGTCATCTTCCCTATTCTCATACCCTATATCCCAACCGTACGCGTTAAAATTTATTACACGTGCCCGCTGTGTCCGCACGCTGACTCGGTCATAAACGTGACTGGAAATACCAGGAGTTCGTCCTTTAGCTAAAAGGGGCGATATAACAAGTACAGTACGAGAAAAACATCACGTGAACATAATTGTTACGGGATATATTGTAAATATCGGACTTTATTGAATAAAACAAATGAAGAATTTACGTATACCTTTCCCACTATAGCGGCTATAAATACCGGCGTATGTTATTTTTGTTTGCGGTTTTGAGATAAGATCGTAAAAAGATGTAAAAATGTAACAACTCTAATATAAAAAAATATTTTTTACTAAAAATAATACTCTATTTAAATTATTAAAATCTAATTTTACTCATCCCGGTGTCATCTATTTTTATTAATTTTTAATCATGAGTATGCCCTCTCAAATGCCAGATGGTATGCGGGGTGAGAATATCTGACTGCAACAATCTAGAGGACGTGCTAGCATTAGGAAAATTATGAATAGACAGGTACCCCCTTTAATTCTTCAGTACCACCCTGGACGCAATAGGATGTCGCTCAAATATCCTCTACTCCAATATTCATATTTAAAGTGCTTAGTTTCAGTGAAATCGTGTGCATGAAACTTTTCTACGTAGATTATGATCGATTTTGTACGATAAGGAAAACATTTAAGTGCAAACAAATGTAGTTTTATTTAATAAATGATTCTAAATGTAGAGCAGTGAGAAAACAACGTAAATAAGAAAGTAAGTATCTCAGGTAAGTCAAATGGGTTCGCTTTTTAAATAACAACTACGTTTTGCGTTAGTAATTCCAAGGTTTGCAATGTAAATTTAACATAGGAAATAAATACGTTTGAAATACGACTTTCGAAATGTCTGCGATTTTCGGACATTCACCGTGTGTAATTCTATGGCTAAAAGACGGGTAAAACAGTATGTGCAACATTTGATGGTAAAAATTACTGGATATTCGGTTTGTGTCGTGTATTCACCACACAAACCAACATTCGCTAGTAAAATTAGAATTATTATAAAAGTTCTCCACCAGTGGTAAAATTAATATAATTAATTATTGTTTTAAAACAACCATGATTTTTAGGTTGGTCTTTGGAATAAAATTGGATTTTATCAAAATAGCCGTTAAAATTTATAAAATAACTCGAGACACGTCCGTCTCTTACGGAGGTTGGTTAGTGAATAGTTTTGAATCGAAATTTTCTAACAGACATCGATAGCGGTTGTCTTTCGCAAACGCTGCAACCTGCCTCAAAAAAGACCGTTAATTTCACCGATGTGAGGGGAATATTGAGTTTAATTGCTACAAAATACAATTCTGAAGTCGTTCGATTTATTTTTGGCAGGTCTTACAAATCAATTTTTGCGCCCGAAGCGGGGACAAACGCGCAAAATTGAGTTTTAAATTAAAATTCATATTTTCGAGTTTGTTAAAATTAGAATATTATCGTTCCTAATGGAATTGTAAGATATGGTAATCTGGCCGGGATTTCGGCGGATTTGAGAGAGAATTTCAACATTCATTTAAAAATATTTGTAACAATTTCCAATTGTTATAAAATAGAAATCTGAAGTGGTTCTATTTATTTTTGAAAGGTTTCGTAAATCAGATTTGGGCGCCCAACGTGGGCTCAATCACAAAAAAATTAAATTATTCAAATTCATATTTTGGAATTTGTTCAAATTAAAATATTATCATTTTTAATGGAACTAAGGACGTACTAATGGGGATTTTTAAGGTGATAATTCGAAATAGAATTTTAATATTAATCTTAAACATTTGTAATAACATCCAACTGTTACAAAATAGAAATCTGAAGTTGTTCGATTTGTTTTTAGGTTTTGTAAATCAAATTTGGGCGCCCAACGTGGGGACGATTATTAAAAATTTAAATCATTACAATTAATATTTATGAATTTGTTAAAATTAGAATGTTATCATTTTTTATAGAATTAGAAATGTAGTAATGGGTATTTTGAAGGTGGTAATTCGAAAGAGAATTTTAACACTAATCTTAAACATTTGTAATAACATCCAACTGTTACAAAATAGAAATCTGAAGTTGTTCGATTTATTTTTAGAAGGCTTCATAAATCAAATTTGGGCGCCCAACGTGGGAACGATCAAGAAAAATTTAGATTGTTAAATTTTTTTAGCGCACAAAGTGAGTACGATCGCGCAAAATTGAATTTTAAATTAAAATTCATATTTTCGAATTTATTACGATTAGAATATTGTTATTCCGAATGGAATTAGAATTTAATATATTAAACTAAATTGGAAAAAATAATGGCAGTGAGATGTTGATTTTAGAAACATTTTTTTTTTATTGTGTTGTAGATATTTAAATTAAACGCAAAGTTATATAAGCAATCACAACAATTCTATTTTATTTTAATTTATGACAATTTTAAGAACTGAAAATCTTCTGGCCTGAAGATGTTTTTGTAGGGAACTAAACCCTATTAAGATAATATTAAAGAATATGTGACCCATTAAACCTTTTATTTTATTAATTTCCTTTTCCTCTCCTTTATACAGGGTATTCCACGTAACTGGTTCATTTAAAAGTTTATGATGTTCTATTATTTACTATATTTGAGATTTTGGCACCAGTATCTGTTCGATTGGAACTATAAAATGTAAAATACTATAACCAAATATCACTTCCGGTTGACCGGAAAATGGATGTCAATTTTGTTATTTTAAAATAGAATATAATATTTTTTATTCATTTTGGATTCTACAACTATAAATCGTCAGTTTTCATTAGCTATTCCGTAGCTACATGTTGCCGTTTTTGAGTTATTTAAGTTTTTTCTTTTTTTTAGTCATAATCATTGCATCATTAAGAAATTAATATCTCGGTTAATACTGCAAATAGAGACTCCAAATTTGCTATGCTATGAATGTAGATATAACTCTATGAAACACTAAGCACACTTTACATTATAACCTACAGGGTGTTCAAAACTGAGGAACAAAGTGACATATTTTCAAATGCAGAAAACTCATTTTTTTTTAAATAGAACATCCTGAATTTTAATTCGGAATTAAGAAATAAATATCATCCCCTATCGCTTTATATGAACATTCCCTATACCTATCTTTAATAGATTTTGAGATATGAGCGACTTTTTGTTAAACAGACTAAGTATTCTTTTTTTTTCAAATAGAACACCCTGTATTTTAATTCGGAATTAAGAAATAAATATCATCCCCTATCACTTTATATCAGCATTCCCTATACCTATCTTTAATAGATTTTGAGATATGAACGACTTTTTGTTAAACAAACTAAGTAGCCCTATCTTGCGTGTTTGTAGCTGGCTCTGAATGGAATTAATGTCAAATTCATTGACTAACCAAAAGTGTATATGTATATCATTGTAATTACACTTTCATACAACGCAATATTAATAGAAATGACTATTCGAACAGACATTCTTGTATGGTTATTCAAAAATAATACATGAATTTGACGTGAATCCATTTCAGAGCCAGCTACAAACATTTAAAGATAGGGCTACTTAGTCTATTTAACAAAAGGTCGCTCATATCTCAAAATCTATTAAAGATAGGTATAGGGAATGCTGATATAAAGTGATAGGGGATGATATGTACTTCCTAATTCCGAATTAAAATACAGGGTGTTCTATTTAAAAAAATTGAGTTTTCTGCATTTGAAAATATGTCACTTTGTTCCTCAGTTTTGAACACCGTATGTTGATGTAAAGTTGCTTACCTCTAGAGTAATATCTACATCATAACATTAGCAAATTTGAGTCTCTACTTGCAGTATAACCGAGATATTAATTTCTCAATGATGCAATGATTATGACTAAAAAAAAAAAAAAGCTTAAATAACTTAAAAACGGGCAACATGTAGCTATAGGAATAGCTAATGAAAACTGACGTATTTATAGTTGTAGAATCCAAAAATGAATAAAAAATTATATCATTCTATTTAAAATAACAAAGTTGACATCCATTTCCGGTCAACCGGAAGTGATATTTTAGTTAAGGTATTTTGCATTTATAGTCCCAATCGAACAGATACTGGTGCCAAAATCTCAAATATAAGTAAATAATAGAACATCATAAACTTTTAATGAACCAGTTACGCGGAATACCCTGTATAGGTAATCGACTGAAATTTGCCTTAATATTTAATAATCCGGAATGTAAAAACACTTCCACCAAATAACCGTAAATAGACATTTTATATTAACGTTTTGGGCGCTCGTATTTTTGCATCTTTTTACGATCTGGTTCTAAAACCACAAACAAATGTTATGCTTGTTTCTTGTATTTACCATATATCCCGCATAAGAATTATGTTCACGTCACAATTTCCTTCACCAACGCAAGCACCGCGGTTACTTTTTTCCCTTGCTGTACGACGCGTCCAATCTCGTTCACATCGGGTGTGTGAAAATGTATGGTGAGCACCCTCCCTATTACTACATGGTATGATGATATCGTGAACGTTCGGTCATCAATCTTTGTTCGGGGGCGCGTCCCGAGAATGCGTACGCGCGAATTGGACGACCTGGCGACGTGGATTAAGTCGACCGCAAAAACGACTCCGGACGATTCTTGAATTATTTATCGTTTGTTATTTGCGACGGCCGTGCGAAATTGATGGTTTCAGAATGGGGGTGATATTTCTCCTCCGCTGAGCCTCATACACGTGTCTGGTATCTCGAAATGTGGCTCAGAACGATGTCAGATACGCAATTCATTTATTTACACGATAATACTGGAATGAATCCAAAGTATTTTTTTTTTTGTCAGATTTCATGTACTTTTTTTTGATAGACAGAATGAAATTAAACTGCGTTAAACTACTAGTTTATAATCTGTGATTGTAGTCACACTCAAATCACTATTATAATTGTAACACTATGATAATTGTGATTTATGGATGAGGCAGTGATTTTCACTTCACAAATAACTATAAAATCAGTGTTATAATGGGTATATTTATTTTAAAACAACAATAATTTAGCTTTCACACGAGTATCTAAATACACGAAAAAATGAAGACGATATTTAGTGATTTTCAATTGTAACTGATATATGAATGTGATAGTGATTTTCCCAGTTTTTTTTATAAATAACTATAAAATTATTGTTATAACAGCCAGGTCTATTTTAAAATAACGATTTAGTTTCTACAAATATTCAAATTTACAACAAATTATGGCGATATTTAGTGATTTAATGATTGTAACTGGTATATGAATGTGACAGTGATTTTCACAGTCCTTTTTTTTAGAAATAACTATAAAATTATTGTTACAATAACCAGATTTATTTGAAAATGACAATTTAGCTGGTACAAATTTTCAAATCCATGGCAAATAATAACGACACTTTAGTTAGTGATTCAATTAATTAATGCAACAGTAATTTCATAGTTATTTTTTTAGAAATAACTATAAAATTATTCTTATAATAGTCAGATTTATTTGAAAATAACAATGTAGCTGGTACAAATTTTCAAATCCATGGCAAATAATGACGACACTTTAATTAGTGATTTCATTGTAACTAATATATGAATGTAACAGTGATTTTCACAGTTATTTTTTTAGAAATAACTATAAAATTATTCTTATTACAGCCAGATTTATTTTAAAATAAGAATTTAGTTTCTACAAGCATTCAACATTCATTTACAACAAATAATGGCGATATTTAGTGATTTAATTGTAACTGGTATATGAATGTGACAGTAATTTTCACAGTGCTTTTTTTTAGAAATAACTATAAAATTATTGTTACAATAGCCAGATTTATTTGAAAATGACAATTTAGTTGGTACAAATTTTCAAATCCATGGCAAATAATAGCAACACTTTAGTTAGTGATTTAATTAATGAATGTAACAGTGATTTTCACAGTTGTTTTTTAGAAATAACTATAAAATTATTGTTATAATAGCCAGACTTATTTTAAAATAACAATTTAGCTGGTACAAGTTTTCAAATCCATGGCAAATAATGACGACACTTTAATTAGTGATTTCATTGTAACTAATATATGAATGTAACAGTGATTTTCACAGTTATTTTTTTAGAAATAACTATAAAATTATTCTTATTATAGCCAGATTTATTTTAAAATAAGAATTTTGTTTATACGAGCATTCAAATTTACAACAAATAATGGCGATATTTAGTGATTTAATTGTAACTGGTATATGAATGTGACAGTGTTTTCACAGTGCTTTTTTTTAGAAATAACTATAAAATTATTGTTACAATAACCAGATTTATTTGAAAATGACAATTTAGCTGGTACAAATTTTCAAATCCATGGCAAAAAATAACGACACTTTAGTTAGTGATTTAATTAATGAATGTAACAGTGATTTTCACAGTTGTTTTTTTAGAAATAACTATAAAATTATTGATATAATAGCCAGACTTATTTTAAAATAACAATTTAGCTGGTACAAGTTTTCAAATCCATGGCAAATAATGACAACACTTTAATTAGTGATTTAATTGTAACTGATATGTGAATGTAACAGTGATTTTCACAGTTACTTTTTTAGAAATAACTATAAAATTATTCTTATTATAGCCAGATTTATTTTAAAATAAGAGTTTAGTTTCTAGAAGCATTCAAATTTACAACAAATAATGACGATATTTAGTGATTTAATTGTAACTGGTATATGGATGTGACAGTAATTTTCACAGTTCTTTCCTTACGGATATTTATTTTTGCACAACTAATTATATTTTAATCTGATTTAAATTACATCAAATACCACCAATCTCAATTAGTTGTGACTGGAATGACTGATGAGCTCACATCTAGGGACTACAGCTCTAAAGTAGCTTTTCACCTCACGCATTATCTATAAAGCAGGAAAAACTAGAACAGTTAGTATAAACTGGTTAGTATATGGTCATGTAACATTTGAATCACCAATCAATTTACATAAATAACTTGGTTGCATCTTAAGTCATTATTGTATATAAAAAAACGAAAATCACTGTAACAGTGATCGTACTAATTTATAAATAACAGTTTATATGTATGTGACTTTTTTTAGTTTTTGTTTTGATTGCTTGTGTTCATTTAAACTGTCATGTGTAGCAAATACTTACAATGCACCCTTGCGGTTCTTATTTTAGTTCTGTTCAATAGCAAATCTATCTGTGACTACAATCACTACAACAGTGACGTAATGGGACATGTCATTAAATAGCAGTTTAGATCACATATATTACATATAAAAACACTAAAAACTGCAAAAATCAATAATCTCTAGACTAAATGACGGGGACCTAATCAGTCCTTTAGCGTCTTGTTATAATGATTTTCTAGACTGTTTTAAAAATTACAACTCTTTTTAGCTTTTGGTTTGACCAGCATTTTATTTAAACTGCCAGTTTTTTTTTTGTTTTATTCAGTAATAAATTTAACTGTGACTAGGAAATTAACTGGAACAATGATAGCACTTATGTTTAAATAACAGTTTAGATAATATACGTTCATATAAAAGTACTGAAATCTACAAAAATCTCTAGCATAATGACTGTCACTACACTGCAGCGTCTTGTCACAGTGATTTTTGGTGTTATTTAAAATACAAATCTTTTTAGCTTTTCGCTTTGATTATGATTTCATCAATAAATATGTAATGGAACATTTGTTCAGTAGCAAAGCTAGCTGTGATTAGGAAATCACTGTGACAATGATACTTTGGTTGTGTTGAAACTTAGAACTTATAACATGTTCTTTTAACTTTGTTTTAGTATAATAGCACCGTACGCTAATATTGAAAACTCCAATAATTAATTCAATAATATCCAGTAAGCAGTGATGTAGCGATAACTGTGATATTTTCACATTCATTCCGAAATATTTTTTTAGCCTAGTCTTCACTGAAGTAACACTAATAATGTTAGAGCACTAAGTAATCCAAATAGAAGTGTTCCGTCCTTTCTAATTTGTTTCCTTATTTTCTGTGCATCAAATGCAATTTTCTGATTGAAAAATCACAGTGAAAGTATTTCGAAGATATTTCACATTATCATTTTAGGCCTTTTTTGAATTAATTTCTTAATCTTAATTCTAACAACAAGTAGCAGAATCACAATCATGAAGAAATCACAGATAATGTTGGAATGTCTAAAGGACATTAAAGCTTAATTTATATTTGTCATCGGGGTTTTATCTAAATAATCAACCAACCTGCTTCCTTTCCTCCTTTGACGCAAATTCCGAAACCGTGGGTTCCATCCCCAGGTTCTCGCACCATGGTTATCGTCCTCGTAGACAGTTCGTGCAAGCTGGGCCGTACGCTGCCGTCCTGTAGTTGCTCTGGTGCGTTGTCGAAGGCGGACTACTAGCCGGCGATCTGCGCGTCCTCTCGGCGTTCAACTTCGGATTCGACTGGTTACTGTTACCGAACAATCGCAGTACCTGTTCCGGTGATATCGGCCTCTTCTTGTTGTTACTACTCGTCGGTGTCCGATGGAAATTCGGATTGGAACCTAAGTATGTGCCTACAGATGAGTTAGAGTTAGATTATTTTAGAAAAAAAAAAAAAAGAGAGAACACTAAGAATTGAAATGTGCTTGGAACAAAGATTCAACCAGGTGGTGATGATGTGCGGATTGGAAATGTTAAAGTTAACAATGGCACTCACCTCATTTTAGAAAAATGTTAGAGATTACGTGAGGTTAATGGAGGTATTCGCCTCATTTTGGAAAAAAAGCAATTTCATTGTGCGTTTATTTGACTCAAAGATCTAGGAAATTGTAGAGAGGTACAGTTTGATAATGTTAATGTTGGTGGAGGCACCCACCTTATTTTAGTAAAAAAATGTTGGAGGTTAGAGGAGGCTGGTGTAAATGTTTGTCGTGTCACTTCAGAAAACTATATTAAATTGGTTTTCGTCAAAGATGCAGTAGACTGGTGTGGTGTATGTATTGATAATGTTGAGGTTACTGGAGGTACTAACCTCATATTAGAGTAAAATATTGAAATTTTATGAGATTTGTTTGGATCGAAGGTATAGTAGATTAGCGTCGTGTACGGATTGGTAAGGTCAAGGTTGACGGAGGTATTTACTTCTATTTAGTAAAAAAAAATGTTAGGAATTAGGGGAGGTTAGTGGAGGCACTCACCTCTTTTTAAACAACAATATTAAGAATTTTGTGAAATTTCTTTTGGTCAAAGGTCCTATAGAGTGTTATCGTGTTATCGGAGGTGATAACCTCTTTTTGGAAAACGATGTTAAGAATTTTGTGAAATTTGTTTTGGTCAAAGGTCCGATAGATTGCCGTGATGTACGGATTGATAATATTGAGGTTACTGGAGGCACTCGCCTCATTTCAAACAACAATATTAAGAAATTTGTGAAATTTCTTTTGGTCAAAGGTCCCATAGAGTGTTATGATGGATTGATATGTTGAGGTTATTGGGGGGGTACTTACCTTATTTTAGAAAAAAAATAGATTTTGTGGGATTTATTTGGGCTAAATTTCCCGTAGGTTAGGGTGGTGTACGAATTGATAATGTTTAAATTGATGGAGATCATTTTAGAAAACAAAACAAAAACTTTAGGAATTGGGGGAGGTTATTGGAGGTGATAACCTCATTTTGGAAAACGATGTGAAGAATTTTGTGAAATTTGTTCTGGTCAAAGGTCCAATAGATTGCCGTGATGTACTGGTTGGTAATATTGAGGTTACTGGAGGCACTCGCCTCATTTCAAACAACAGTATTAAGAATTTTGTGAAATTTCTTTTGGTCACAGGTCCTATAGAGTGTTATGATGGATTGATATGTTGAGGTTACTGGGGAGGTACTTACCTTATTTTAGAAAAAAAATAGATTTTGTGGGATTTATTTGGGCTAAATTTCCCGTAGGTTAGGGTGGTGTACGAATTGATAATGTTTAAATTGATGGAGATCATTTTAGAAAACAAAACAAAAACATTAGGAATTAGGGGAGGTTATCGGAGGTGATAACCTCATTGTGGGAAACAATGTTAAGAATTTTGTGGAATTTGTTCTGGTCAAAGGTCCGATAGATTGCCGTGATGTACGGATTGGTAATATTGAGGTTACTGGAGGCACTCGCCTCATTTCAAACAACAATATTAAGAATTTTGTGAAATTTCTTTTGGTCAAAGGTCCCATAGAGTGTTATGATGGATTGATATGTTGAGGTTACTGGGGAGGTACTTACCTCATTTTAGAAAAAAAATAGATTTTGTGGGATTTATTTGGGCTAAATTTCCCGTAGGTTAGGGTGGTGTACGAATTGATAATGTTTAAATTGATGGAGATCATTTTAGAAAACAAAACAAAAACATTAGGAATTAGGGGAAGTTATCGGAGCTGATAACCTCATTTTGGGAAACAATGTTAAGAATTTTGTGGAATTTGTTCTGGTCAAGGTCGATAGATTGCCGTGATGTACGGATTGGTAATATTGAGGTTACTGGAGGCATCGCCTCATTTCAAACAACAATATTAGAATTTTGTGAAATTCTTTTGGTCAAAGGTCCATAGAGTGTTATGATGGATTGATATGTTGAGGTACTGGGGAGGACTTACTCATTTAAAAAAAAATAGATTTTGTGGGATTTATTTGGGCTAAATTTCCCGTAGGTTAGGGTGGTGTACGAATTGATAATGTTTAAATTGATGGAGATCATTTTAGAAAACAAAACAAAAACATTAGGAATTAGGGGAGGTTATCGGAGGTGATAACCTCATTGTGGGAAACAATGTTAAGAATTTTGTGGAATTTGTTCTGGTCAAAGGTCCGATAGATTGCCGTGATGTACGGATTGGTAATATTGAGGTTACTGGAGGCACTCGCTCATTTCAAACAACAATATTAAGAATTTTGTGAAATTTTCTTTTGGTCAAAGGTCCCATAGAGGTGTTATGATGGATTGATATGTTGAGGTTACTGGGGAGGTACTTACCTCATTTTAGAAAAAAATAGATTTTGTGGGATTTATTTGGCTAATTTCCCGTAGGTTAGGGTGGGTGTACGAATTGATAATGTTTAAATTGATGGAGATCATTTTAGAAAAACAAACAAAACATTAGGAATTAGGGGAAGTTATCGGAGCTTGATAACCTCATTTTGGAAACAATGTTAAGAATTTTGTGGAATTTGTTCTGGTCAAGGTCCGATAGATTGCCGTGATGTACGGATTGGTAATAATTGAGGTTACTGGAGGCACTCGCCTCATTTCAAACAACATATTAAGATTTTGTGAAATTTCTTTTGGTCAAGGCCATAGAGTGTTATGATGGATTGATATGTTGAGGTTACTGGGGAGGTACTTACCTCATTTTAGAAAAAAAATAGATTTTGTGGGATTTATTTGGGCTAAATTTCCCGTAGGTTAGGGTGGTGTACGAATTGATAATGTTTAAATTGATGGAGATCATTTTAGAAAACAAAACAAAAACATTAGGAATTAGGGGAGGTTATCGGAGGTGATAACCTCATTGTGGGAAACAGTTAAGAATTTTGGTGGAATTTGTTCTGGTAAAGGTCCGATAGATTGCCGTGATGTACGGATTGGTAATATTGAGGTTACTGGAGGCACTCGCCTCATTTCAAACAACAATATTAAGAATTTTGTGAAATTTCTTTTGGTCAAAGGTCCCATAGAGTGTTATGATGGATTGATATGTTGAGGTTACTGGGGAGGTACTTACCTCATTTTAGAAAAAAAATAGATTTTGTGGGATTTATTTGGGCTAAATTTCCCGTAGGTTAGGGTGGTGTACGAATTGATAATGTTTAAATTGATGGAGATCATTTTAGAAAACAAAACAAAAACATTAGGAATTAGGGGAAGTTATCGGAGCTGATAACCTCATTTTGGGAAACAATGTTAAGAATTTTGTGGAATTTGTTCTGGTCAAAGGTCCGATAGATTGCCGTGATGTACGGATTGGTAATATTGAGGTTACTGGAGGCACTCGCCTCATTTCAAAAACATATTAAGAATTTTGTGAAATTTTTTTGGTCAAAGGTCCCATAGAGTGTTATGATGGATTGATATGTTGAGGTTACTGGGGAGGTACTTACCTCATTTTAGAAAAAAAATAGATTTTGTGGGATTTATTTGGGCTAAATTTCCCGTAGGTTAGGGTGGTGTACGAATTGATAATGTTTAAATTGATGGAGATCATTTTAGAAAACAAAACAAAAACATTAGGAATTGGGGGGTTATCTATCGGAGGCGATAACCTCATTTTGGAAAACGATGTGAAGAATTTTGTGAAATTTGTTCTGGTCAAAGGTCCGATAGATTGCCGTGATGTACGGATTGGTAATATTGAGGTTACTGGAGGCACTCGCCTCATTTCAAACAACAATATTAAGAATTTTGTGAAATTTCTTTTGATCAAAAGTCCCATAGAGTGTTGTGATGGATTGATATGTTGCGGTTACTGGGGAGGTAATTACCTCATTTTAGAAAAAAAAAATGGTAGATTTTGTGGGATTTATTTAGGCTAAATTTCCCGTAGGTTAGGGTGGTGTACGAATTGATAATGTTTAAATTGATGGAGATCATTTTAGAAAACAAAACAAAAACATTAGGAATTGGGGGAGGTTATCGGAGGCGATAACCTCATTTTGGAAAACGATGTGAAGAATTTTGTGAAATTTGTTATAGTTAAAGGTCCGATAGATTGCCGTGATGTACGAATTGGTAATATTGAGGTTACTGGAGGCACTCGCCTCATTTCAAACAACAATATTAAGAATTTTGTGAAATTTCTTTTGATCAAAAGTCCCATAGAGTGTTGTGATGGATTGATATGTTGCGGTTACTGGGGAGGTAATTACCTCATTTTAGAAAAAAAAAATGGTAGATTTTGTGGGATTTATTTAGGCTAAATTTCCCGTAGGTTAGGGTGGTGTACGAATTGATAATGTTTAAATTGATGGAGATCATTTTAGAAAATAAAACAAAAACATTAGGAATTGGGGGAGGTTATCGGAGGCGATAACCTCATTTTGGAAAACGATGTGAAGAATTTTGTGAAATTTGTTATAGTTAAAGGTCCGATAGATTGCCGTGATGTACGAATTGGTAATATTGAGGTTACTGGAGGCACTCGCCTCATTTCAAACAACAATATTAAGAATTTTGTGAAATTTCTTTTGGTCAAAGGTCCCATAGGGTGTTGTGATGGATTGATATGTTGAGGTTACTAGGGAGGTACTTACCTCATTTTAGAAAAAAAAGTAGATGTTGTGGGATTTGTTTGGGCCAAAATTCCCGTAGGTTAGGGAAGTGTGCGAATTGATAATGTTTAAATTGATGGAGATCATTTTAGAAAAAAAAAAACAAAAAGATTAGGAATTTGGGGAGGTTATCGGGGGTGATAACCTCATTTTGGAAAACGATGTGAAGAATTTTGTGAAATTTGTTCTGGTCAAGGGTGCAATAGAATGCCGTGATGTACGGATTGGTAATATTGAGGTTACTGGAGGCACTCGCCTCATTTTAGAAGAAATAGTGGGAAATTTTATGGCATTTGTTCGTGTCAAAAATGCAATAGATGGCTTTAGAGTACAAATTGGTAATATTGCTGGAGGCACTTACCTCTGGGCCCTATAGTGTTGTAATGGTGGTCGTTATAGTCCCTAGAGGAAGGATGATGATGCATGGCGGAGGAGGGCCTCTCCACGATGGTGTAGGAGGTCCCCGGCGGCGAATAGTAGAGGCCGGAGCGGCCCCTATGGTGGCTGCGAGGACTGCAGTTCGGGCCGAGCGCGTCCTCCGCTTCCGCAGGCGTACGGCTCCGGCCCGGAGTACGCGTCCAGGCGCCCGGACCGCCAGCGCCACTGCCGGCGTAACGGCCGCCCACGTAAGAGCTGCCCAGTTCCGCCAGTTCAGAGAACTCCTCTCCCGACCGCATCCTATCCGGCTATCCCCTAGCCACCCGGGGAATTGTCACGAAAACCGGAACTGCAACACGTCAATAAAGAAAATAAAGAACATGATCAATACGTCGCTCGGCGGAAACGAACAGAAAGATTTAATCTGAGACGTCTAGTATAGTAAAGCCAAGATTGACAGGATGACGTTTTGGGCCCGAAACAAAAAATATCTCCGTTTATTCCACTCCATTTATGCTCACTTAAAAAAAAAAATGAGGTACGATTAATCACGCACAGCTGGCGGATTATGGATTTGGCGCTTTGTGTGTACGTGCAACGTGAATGTCACGTGACTCATGTGAAAATAGAGGAAAATACCGCTGTTGATAAAAAAAAATTGCTGGAAAAACGTTGGGTCAGTTATAATCAATCACGTGGCAATCTGCGATGTATGACAAAAAAATATACAGAAAAAAAGAAAAAACTGGCAGCGCGTGGTGCTCAAGTATTAACTTCGGAAGTCAGGACGGTATGATACGTTTGCGTGCGGGAAATAGCTCCTCTAAGAGGTCCGGGCAGTACAAATCGGATTTGAGCTTAAACTGTTCTTGATCATGTGGCAAAATGCAAATTGATATTAATGATGTTCGTATGTCATTTTTTTATATTGCGTAAACGCATACAGACAGATCTTCCCCGCAGTAGTATAATTTGGATGTTCGTTTAAATTGTACATATAATTTTATTATCCCCACGTTGGGCGCCAAAATATGGAAAATATTAAAACGGCTTATGAGATCAATAAAAAGCAGATAAATATTTTTTTAACATTTCTCGGGATCATAACACCATCTTGAACTTGAATAGGACATGCCATCAAATGTATACTGTGGCTCCTCAAACGCAGAAGGAGACTGGAATAGGAATATATAGGCCTAGAACCGCATATTTCGAAAGCTTGGGAAAAATATCCAAGTATATTTCAGGCGGAAATACACGCTATTGAAAGATGTGTTCAGTTCAATATAGATAGGAACTATGCGCAGCAGGAGATTATCATCATGTCTGATAGTCAAAGCAGCCATCAAAGGCGCTGAGCTCATATGAAAATCAGGTGTCCTGGGGATGCCTAGGGAAATTAAATGAGCTAGGCAAAGAGAAATAAAGTAACCCTCCTGTGGGTTCCGGGTCACACAGGAGTGGAAGGATACGAAATAACGGATAACCTCAGCAAAAAAGGGGCTGGAATGCCTTTTTGTAGGGCCTGAACCCTTTTCGCGGGTTAAGTAGCAGATGCAATACCGAAGAAACTCAAAATAGAAATGGAGCAGCAAAATCCAGTTACTGGAAAATTTCCAGGGGATGAGGCAAAGTAAAATTTTTTGGGAACTTATAACCAGAAGAGGTTTACAGAATGCATCAACCTGAGTAAGAACGAATGTTCGCATATTAACAGGAATACTTTCAGGCCATTTGTAGACTGAAAGGATACCTGAGGTAAGCTTAGGATTGGAAAAGATTCTGAATGTAGATTTTGTGGGGAACAGGAACGAAACACCCATCCACCTCCTCTCAAACTGCGTAGAGACAACTGTGCAACCCGAGGGCATTGTACCTGGGTGCATGTGACAATCGAAGAGGGAGACTTACCTTTAGACTGGGGTGTCTGACATCTCACACTTTCTGCAAAGGAATAGGATTGGAAGCCCAGCTGTAAAGCAGCAAGAAATAGGGGGCAATAGATCTTTAGGTCGCAGTGTAACATCACCCTTCTATTTACATACATTACATACAACACTTTTCGACTGTGACTTATACCATGATTTATTCAGTATTAATAACTACAGCGGAGTGGCATCAAAGCATACCGAGCGATTCTGGAAAAACGCTCCACCTACAACTTCTAAAGTATTTGTGATAGAAGAACCAAATTTGGAAGTATGGGACCCAAAATTCTCATTTTTTTTGCCATTTGCTGTGTTAAAGCATCGCGGCCAAAGATGCCACAACATTTTCAGCTTGCGCAGAGGAATTAGGGACTTGCATTCGTACTATTTGACTGAGATTAGGTAGGATTAAATGATGCAAAGATGTGTCAAGGTTTACTCGCATTTCATTGGCGATGAGTATAGAGTTATCTATCGACCACGCAAAGCTGTAGTAGAGATCATGATGGTTCACCAAGAACCCTCATCAAAAAATTATCCAGATTCACATACTTCTGGACCAACATTTGTCAGAAGTATGGGTATTTGGTACTCAAATAACTGATTGACCTATCGATTATTTTACTCGCGTTGTTTTGATGTTTATATCGTAAGCAAAAATGGACAATTAATCAAACCATTCAGATGCTATCTCTTACTAAACTAAACTAACTAACTAACTATATGATTCCTCCCTGTGTATAATTTTTCCCATGTAATGCAGGCTTTCTGTACGACACGCCGCGCATAAATGCGTGGTTGAAGAGAAAAATCACGGAAATAACAAATAACAGACGATAAAAATAAAAGCATGCCTCTTTATAAATAATGGGTTTTTCGATTAATTGAAATCCGATAAAGATAGGTATTATTCCTTGCCCATATTGATTCCGTTCGATTGACATCAATTTATAAAAAGTGCTATTCCCTTCTTTAATTTAACAATACATTTTATTATGTTATAATCCAGAATATACAGGATATTCCACGTAACTGGTTCATTAAAAGTTTATGATGTTCTATTATTTATTATATTTGAGATTTTGGCACCATTTATTGTTCGATTGGAACTATAAATGTTAAAATACTTTAACCAAATATACCTTCCGGTTGACCGGAAATGGATGTAACTTTTCTATTTTAAATAGAATGATATAATTTTTTTATTTATTTCTGGATTCTACAATAAAATACGTCAGTTTTCATTAGCATATTCCTATAGCTACATGTTGCCGTTTTTGAGTTATTTAAAGGTTTTTCTGTTTTTGTTTTAGTTCATAATCATTTGCATCATTGAGAAATTAATATTTGTCGGGTTAAGTGCTCGCAGAGTAGAGACGTGCCAAATTTGGCTATGTGATGGGAATGTAGATTATAAACTCTAAGAACGTAAGCACACTTACATTCAACATACAGGTGTTCAAAACTGAGGAACAAAGTGACATTATTTTCAAATGCAGAAACTATTTTTTAATAGAACATCCTGTATTTTAATTCGAATTAGAAGTAAAATGATATCATCCCCTAATCACTTTAATATGAGCATTCCCTCATACATATACTCTTAATGATTTGAGATATGAGCAACTTTGTGTTAAACAACTAAGTATCTTGTTTTTAAAAGAAACCCTGTATTTTAGTCGAAAATAAAAATAATATCTCCATAACTTATTAGCATTCCTATAATATCTTTAATAGATTGGATATGGCGACTTTGTTAATACCATAAGTAGCCTATCTTGCGTGTTTGTAACTGCCTAGAAGGGTTGAAGGTCAATTCTTGATAACAAAGAATTTATGTTATCAGGTATTAAACTTGTACACGCAATATTAATAGAAATGACAGCGAAGACATTCTTGTATTTATCAAAATAATAATGATTGACGTGAAATTATTAGAGCCAGCTACAACATTTAGATAGGTACTTATCTGTTTAACAAAAGTGTCATTCAAAATTTAAGATGGTATAGAATGCTCATATAAAGTGATAGGGGTGTTATTCTAATTCGAATAATACGGGTGTTCTTTTAAAAAAAATGAGTTTTCGCATTTGAAGATAAGTAACTTTGTTCTCAGGTTTTGAAACCCTATATGTTAGATTGTAAGTGGCTTACGTTCTTAGATTATATTACACTTCATAACATATAAATTAGGTCTTACTGTAGTATTAGAGATTATTAATTTCTCATGAGGCAATATATGATAAAAAAAGAAAATTAAATAACTCAAAAACGCAAATGTGCTTGGAAAGTAATAAATGAGTATTTTAGTTGTAGAACCAAAATGAATAAAAAATTGTATCATTTTATTTTAAAAAAAATGACATATTCCGGTCAACGGGAGTGTATTTGGTAAAATAGTATTTACTTTATCAGTCCAATTGAACGATACTGGTGCCAAAATCTCAATTATAGCGTAATAATCAGAATCAATGAACTTTTAATAAACCAAGTTTACGTGGAANTCGATTGGAACTATAAATGTAAAATACTTTAACCAAAATTTCCTTCCCGGTTGACGGAAATTGGATGTAACTTTCTTATTTTAATAGAATGATCAATTTTTTATTATTTTTTGGGATTCTACAACTATTAATATGTTCAGTTATTAGTATTCGTTAGCTACATGTTGCCGTTTTTGATTTATTTAAGTTTCTTTTTTTTAGTCACATATGCATCATTGAGAAATTAATATCTCGATTTAATCTGCAAGTAAAGACTCCAAATTTGCTATGTTATGAATGAGATATAACTCTAAGACTGGTAAGTACACTTTTGACTTCTAATCAACAGGGTGTTCAAAACTTGAGGTGAACAAAGTGACATTATTTTCAATTCAGCAAAACTATTTTTTAAATAGAACATCCTGTATTTTAATTCGGTAATTAGGAAGTAATATCATTCGCTATCGCTTTATATGAGCTTCCCTATACCTATCTTTATAGTTTTGAGATATGAGCTATTTTGTTACAGACCTAAGTACCCTATCTTTGCTGTTTGTAGCTGCTCTGAATGGTATTATGTCAGATTCAATGATAACAAAAGTGTTATGTATATCTTGTAATTATTATTTCCTACAACGCAATATATAGAAATGACTTTCGACAGACAATTCTTGTATGGTTATTCAAAAAATAATTACATGAATTTCACGTGAATCCATTTCAGGCGTTACAATAATTTATACATTGGGCTACTTTTTACCTGTTTAACAAAGTGCGCTCATATTCAAAATCTATAAGATAGTCATAGGGATATGCTCATTAAAGTGTAGGGATGATATTACTTCCTAATTCCGAATTAAAATACAGGGTGTTCTCTTTAAAAAAAATGAGTTTTCTTCATTTTGAAATATGTCACTTTGGTTCCTCAGTTTGACAACCCTGATGTCTTGAATGTTAAAGTGTGTTACCGTTTCTGTAGTTTATATCTACATTATAAATAGCCAAATTTGAAGTCTCTACTTGCATTTTTAATTTCTCAATGATGCAATGATTATGACATAAAAAAAGAAAAACTTAAATAACTCAAGAAACAGGCCAATGTAGCTATAGAATAGCTATGAAACTGACTATTATAGTTTTCGAATTCCAAAAACTAATAAAAACTGTCTTCTATTATTTAAAATAACAAGTTGAATCCATTTCCGGTCACGGGAAGTGATATTTGAGTTAGTTTTTGACAATTTATCTTCCTCGAAAGATACTGGTGCCAAAATCTCAATATACGTAAATAATAGAATCATGAACTTTTAATAAACCAGTTACGTGGAATACCCTGTATAAAAACTAGGATGATAGCAAATTGTGATTATTTGATTATTCATTAACAGTAATCACAATTGTTACTAAAGACGAAAAGCGATGAAGTGGGTTAATTAAGTTTGACGCAACTGAAACGTATAAGAATTGTTACAATATTCGCTTCACTCGACCAATATTCTACAATAGGTGAACGAAGGGAAAAATACAAACCATCAAATAAATATTTAATAACTGCCAGTTTTATCCTTTGAACTTTAAAAGTTTCAACTGATGTTCGATCGATAAGCGTACAAACTAGAACTTCGCCTCGGAAACGCTCCAGTTGATATAAATACAAGGCTTAGCGTATAGCTTCGGTTCTAGGACAATAATCTATCTGTGTATACGGTGTGATGGACGTGAGTTGTGTAAGGCGACACTTACTGCTGTTCTATACGTTGCATAAGAGGAATTGGACAATCTTAACATGGGAAGAAAATGTCGTTCATAAACCTTCATTTATACGAATCAAGCCGTTACCTCATTTATGTCTAAGTAAAAGTTAAAGACCATTGAATTTTATTTAATCGGGAAGATTAATATTTCTACGGTAAATATGAGTTGGCAGGTAAAATATAATCATAGATGCTCTTTCGCATATTGAAAATTTTTGTGGCGCCCAACGTGGGGATAATAAATCTATTAAATATGCCCCCTAAAACGTTATATTTATATTTTATGTTATGTTTATGTGCGTTTTATAATTTTGTTGAGTTTGTATTGGATACAAACTGATCGAGCCGATTGACATGTAAAATAGCGTTCACGTTTTTACTTGAATATATAGGCTTACAAAGACGATGAACATTAATTCGACATTCGTACATTGTGTATCTCTTTGGCATAGTAGCAATCTAAAGGTATAGGCGCATTATTGCTAACTTTGTTAATATTGTAACGAAGATGTTGGATGGTCTATGTTATTAGTAACGCGGCCCTATTTACATATACTGAATTTAAGCATGACAATTTTGAATAAATTTGCTATATTAATATGTTCAAGAGTTATCATACAGAAAAATTTATTTGTAAATTTCGTACGAAATATTGTACTAAATATTTAGAACCTGTTCTATTTTCTCATTAATTTTACAAACGAAATATGCGTGTGCAATGTGTGGTTAAGTCCAGTGTGATAGATTGGCGTTTGTCGTACTATACAGATCGCTCAATCTAAGTTAACATAGACAACGCAAAAATACACGATGTAGTTTGCAGTTGAGTCAAAGCATAAGGAAGTTCTGTTGACTATCGTATATCGCTGTATCACCATCCATTTTAGAATAATGTCGTGGTCATGTCAGCAGGTTGAATTGTTGATTGAATATTCAAAACTACCCTAGATAAAGTTAAAATTGATTGATTATATAACAATTTGTTGAACATACTCAGTTTTATAATCTATAAAAAAGGATAGATACATACAAACAAATTGCATTATATTTTTAGAATTATATTTCATCCCTAACTTGTCTTGCAAAATTAGCAGATCTATTGCCACTTGGTCGTTGCACCTTACCAAAATTTCAACATTTTTCTCTGCAACTTCATCTATATCGATGTAGCTTAAGTTTTTAGTAGAACACTAGAAATAAGCTTATAATCACCATCTGAAGGTCTAAGTACTACTAGACTATTTGCGCCTTTATAATTGAAGAAGTAAAATCTATCAGATCCAGTACTATCCACGTCTGTCAAGATACCTAGAACAATGAGGAAATTGCCAAAGTTCATCAAATCGTTCGACAATGGACCGTCAGTCCTTAATCCCGAATTTAATAAATTTAGAATGCATCTTTCTTCAGTTCACATACTTATCCAATTTTTACATAATATTTTACGGGACTAGCTATCATAGTTACATTTAAAGATGATAGCCATAACAGCAATACTTCTTGGTCAGCCATTTTACGGTAATATTAATCCTTTCCATAACTTTTTTCATACTAAATTTTTTACTTTAAATATCAAACAGACATATTCAAATATTTTGAACCAATTTTCAGATGTAATTTTTTTTATGTATGACATGCAGGTAAATTTCTTTATAAATTCAAAATAAAATTTTATACAAAATTTCATACTAAATTAAGTATAATGTAAAACGGGCCTAAGTTTAAATTATCTACTAAATCATCCCAATACAGGTCGTACAATGTCAACATATCGTTGTACAGTAAGTAAACCTTGATAAAAGTATGGAACAACTATTTTATTATTGTAAATGCCACATCAAATATTGAAGCTGTTGATGTGACCTACGAAGCATTGATAGAAGGGGATTTATAGTGCTACAATGATGCATATTTTTCATTGCTTGAAAAGTTTGTCTCATCTCTCTATAAAATGTTATTTGTATGCGTTAGTTTGTACAAATTGTTCCAAAAACTGATACAAAACACCATTCTTCTTTCAAAATTCGTAACAAACAAAGTGTTCACTAGCCGATATTTAAAATAAAAATAGCATGTATTGTACCAACAGAAATATTAAGTTGCATAGATAACTTAACTAATCCATTTTAATATATTTTATGTTAGTAATTTATTTTAGTATAAATTTTTAATTATCCAGATTAATTTCTCATAGTTTCTACAGCCACTTTTATTAAGTAATTTGTTTTTGTTTCAGTTATTTCACCGCCGCGCGTCGTAGTTTCAGTTCTTAGTATACCACATCCCCATCTGCTGCATATTCATCCTACGCGCTTTTCAATCCCCACTGCGCATGCACTAAGCGCGATCGTAGCAGATTCCGCCGTACCCCGATCCTCCTCCTTGACTTAATGATAGATCGCAGTCGCGCTTCTGGTGTGACACGACCATAGTTTCTCAGTTCCTATAGTACTATAGATCGTAGTCACCCTTCGGGTGTGACACGATAATAGTTTTTGCTACCCTGTCTACAATCGTAATCCGTAATCGCCTCTCGGGCGTGGCATGCCGCGATCTTCCGTCTGGTGTTCGGTTGTAGTTCGTAGTCCTCCCTCGAGTGTGGCACGACGTAACCCTCCACCCTTGTTTGATTATAGATAGATATTTATTTGTTACATGTACATACAATTGTCAATACAGGAAATATAAAATGATGATACATAAAATATATGTAAATAAAATTGTTGAAAGGTAAATATGACATTGCACAATTTAAAAGAACAAATAATTATTTAGATTTTTCTTCGTTATCAGAATTGTAGTCCAGGTACTCTTGGAGTGTATAAAAACACCGATCAAACAGCATATGCTTTATTTTTTCTGGAATTGCCTTTGTGGTAGCTGTTTTAACTCAAACGACAACTTATTTCAAAACTTAATAGCATGATAAGTTGTGGGGATTTGGCTTACTGACACTCAGTGGTAGAGCTTTCGAAGGTTGTTACATTGCCGAGTGGGATATTTATGCACGTCGTTCATTTTTTTTTTCAGATCTTCGTTGGAGTGCACGTCAATATAAAAAGACCCGGTAATGTAATAATTTCATGCTGTCCGAATGATGTTCTAGAAGATGTTCTTGTAGGTACACCACTTAATGCTATCACTGTCTCCTTCTGAAGGCGCAGTATGTATAACATAGGGTGCAGTCACCCCTCAAGCGTGATACAAAATAATTTCCGTGCCGTGTTCGGTTGTAGTTCGTAGTCTCCTCTCGGGTGTGGCACGACTCCCTCTGACCTCCGTAGTCGTCCCGTGGGCGTGACACGGCGCGTAATCTTCGTATTTTTACTTTTTTTCTCGTCGAACAATTTTGTTTGTAGTTGCCTTTAGGGCGTGACACGACGTTAATATCACGATAGCCGATAGAGTCAGGTATTTTGAGGTGAGATTACCTTTTTTTTTTTGTTTTCCGCTTGTTTTAAATTTTTGATATCACAATATTTCCATTTTATAAGATTGCTGGATGACTCCACAAAATCAACTCGAATCACTTCACTAACAATAAGTAAAAACAGTCGAATGCTACACGGAATAAATTCGTTTATTGTCGATACTTCTTCTCCTACTAGATTAGGTCTGTCAGGTGGTTATGATTTCTTGATGCTGCTCTGCGCTCAATCGCTCTATATCGTGTATAATCGCTTTTACGACGTTGCCAATTGAGTTACCTTTCGGAATTCCTTGAAAACACCGAATGTTACTATCAAAGGCAACACTTGACGATAAACATATTTTGTTTTTTGAATAATACTGGTTCATTTATGTCGTATTTCAAATTCTATTTTTACAGAAGTGTATAAAAAATCATTGAGTGAGTCCTTTTTTCGTTTTAATTCGAAATAAATATCGAAAAAGTTTCTCTACCGATAGACTACAAGTCACTTCGATCGCTTCGTTAAAAAAAATTCTTTGTCCAATTTTTATGTAATTTTGATAATTATATTTAGATAATAACGATATTATACGATAACACTTTTGATTATGTACCTACCACTAATTCAACCTAAACAATTTTGGTTAGATTATAAAGGAGTAAATAAACGCAACAGTTAATTGGATATTTAACCGAAAACCACTGGCTTCTGTAGAATTTCCGAACCATACCCATTGCCCATACCCACTATTTCATAGCTATCCCAAACAATATGCCTAACTAATCGCTAACCGATTATCGGTTTCCATGCATCTACTAATAATGACGTCTTGGCAAACATGTTGTTCGGCGCGTACATGCAATATTTAGTTCATAACCGATATTATATGGGTCGATTATACTACTTGCTCGTTCAAGAGCTGACCATTAGGGGTTCGATGAAATCTCACGAAAGAGTTTTATGGTCGCTTTATGTAAATCCCGAACACGCCAGCGATTATATGCAAATCGGCCGCATATTATGGTCCGGAATTAATGTATTAGCAACCGTATTTCCGTTACTGGTCGGTGGCTGCCGCAAACTTACTTCCACTTCGTCATGTTTATAGAATACTTCCAGTAGATTGAACGTGTACACATGGAAAATGGCTATATTAGTACACCAAACACTGGAACACTTGTGTTCTTTCAAAATTTGTTTATTACAAACAGAATCGGCTAACTACTTCTTTTTTCTTGAATCCTTTATCTACTGCGTAATCATCTGACTGCACGTTGCTATATTTCACATAGTTTATGTTATTTTACTTGCCTCCTATTGTCAAACTTGACCATACTACCTTCTTTGGTATTACCTTATTCAAATACAAGTGTAATGAACTATTGGACAGAACACAGACATAACATTAGTGTCACATATTAGAAGCATGGTTATATGTTGTTATGATGTTAAAGAACAATAAAATTTAAAATCTATATTGAAGGTTAGATAATAAAATTACAAAATTAGAGAGACCCATCGTTAAAATACTCATCCGCACAATAAAAGCTGTACTTGCTGATATAAGCCTTTAATAAATCTCTATAAGAGCGTAATGTTGTGGCGTTTTTTATATCTGAAGGCAGTGCGTTATAATACATTACGCATCTTAAGTGTAGACTACGCTTGTAGAGGCTTGTTTTATGTACAGAAACACTTATACTGTTATATAGGACCGCGTTGCCATATTATTATAAATATCCTTGTTTTTTGTAAAAAGCTCTTCATTACGCTTATAAAACATTAGCACTTCAAATAAATATAAGGACCAAAGAGGTAAGATCCTCAGAGTTACAAATAAAGAGCGACATGATTTCGTGGCTGAGGCACCAAGCATACACCAAATAACTTTCTTTTGAGAAATAAAAATTCTCTCTGCACACGGCGTCGATCCCCAAAAAACTATTGCGTACCTCAGACGTGACTCCACATAAGAGAAATAGAACAGGCGGAAGACATCAATGCCAACAATGCTTCTCAAGTTCCTGACAACAAAACTAACTACTATCAAACTATACTATCAAAACTATCACACCTCAGGCTAGGGTCTACTGACAAACCAAGAAGTTCAACAAACTCACTTTCTGGAATGGATCTGTTATCATATACCTAATACAAGGGCTACTAATTACATTTGCGGAAGCTCGGAAGTGCACTAAACTAATCTTCGATACATTCAGTCTAAGCCCGTTACGCTTAGACCATTCATTCATCATGCATACAACGTTACTTGTCCACACAGATACCTCATCCAATGTAGAATCCGCAATAATACAGCCGACATCATCAGCATACTCAGTAATCAAAGACGAAGGCAGGGACACATGCAGATCGTTAACGTAAATTACGAATAGGGTCGGACCGAGAATGGACCCTTGCGGTACGCCGCATTTAACTTCTACTATTGAGGAGCAAAATTCTGTGATCTCCTCATTTACAGATCCCCTAATTGAAACAACGGATCTACCATCAGTGAGGTAAGATACAAATAGGTCGTAAAGAACACCACGTATTTCAGGCACCCACAACTTCAGCAACAGCATGTCGTAATCTACCGTGTCAAATGGCTTCGTGGGATCGAAAAAAAACAGCCAAGTACAGCATTACCCTTATCGATTTTTTTATATACATAATCCAATGTATGATGTTATGGCATCGGTCGTTGATCTACCTGATACAAACCCAAATTGACTTTTGGAAAAAATGTCCATTTGCTTGGGGTAAGTATAAGTAACCAATCGAATGTTTTTCGTCTGTTAATTTAAATAGTGTTATGAAGTGCAAGTCGATAAAGAAAGTAAGAAATTGTAAAAATAAGCGATATTCTTTCATTTTAACGTAGATATGTATCATATTCTCGAAATTTACTTGAGTTAGGTTCTGTCAGGCACCGAATTCTATCAAATCTCATCCTGACTTCTTGCTCGAACGGTGACGTCGAGGTCACAAAATTTTGCGCACTGAGATAAAAGAAGCCGACACAAAGATGATATTCTGGTTGTTAGATATTCTGTGGTAGGAATATAATGTAATAGTGTCTTAGTGCCTTTAGCATTCCTCTAGGAGCAAATTCATCAGTATCGTGTCTTAAGATTATTCTCGATTTCCTCCTAAGAGATCACGAGTTTAGATGTACGCCCTCTACCGGCCACACGCCCAACTCTCACTCACTTAGCGACCGCGTCGTAAGCTGGTAATTCAATCACTGCCGTACACCTTTCATTAGGGTATGTTATCTGTTGGTTCTTGCAATAAATTGCAAACCATTGAACTAACGAATAAGGTATCATTTAATACTTTATTGCGTTCAGATCGTGAATAATTTTATACAAATTGTTGTAAGAATAACGGTATATATTCGTCCATATTCATATTATGAACAAAAATATTTATTGAATGCATAAAGATATGGTTACCGTAACAAATAGTATCTATGCATTAATATAAAATGATTTCTTATACTAATGAAAACTATTTACTATTTCATTAATGAATCTTGTTATTGCTTAATCAACGATTGTAAATAATATTTTATCATAACAATGACACATTTCGTTCTGTTGACGAAAATTCACTCAATAAATGTGGATTGTTGATATTACGAGCAGTATTTTTCTTAGTGTAGGCATGCTTGTGAAACGAACTCGGTTTATTTCACTAGCAATGTAAACACACTCTAAAGCTGCACCAAATACATTTATCAGATTCATCAGATTATTGGCTTTAATTGTTTCCTTATTAGGTTAGGTCAGAAGATTATATTTCATTAAATGCTGACCGCCATTTTTGCGGTATTTATTGTTACCATGTGATTGTTTTTACGACGTGGCCAATTGAATAGCCTGTGGATCAGTTATTTTTTTTTCGTTTTAGTGTGAAAAAGGCTTTTAAAAAAACACGAAATAAAATCGAAATGGTTTCGATTACCAATAAACTGTTATTTATTTTGAGGAGCTATTTTTTTAAAAAAAGGATTATTTGTCAATTTTTTGCGTAATTTCAATAATTATTGGATTTGCGAAAAAGTAGGCTATATAGCACAACTAAACATAGAATATTCAGGCGTTTTTCTATCACAAATGATATAATTTTAAATACACAGTGGTGTTAAGTAAATTGCGTTTTACTACAATTTTATCCACGCAACAACAAGTGGTTAAATTCCTTCAAACGTGGAAGAATCAATGTTATTCTCGTTGTAATAAACGAAAACTAATAATCTTCCTTTTGCTCTTTACCTATTAGCAGCTCGCCTGCATTCACTTTGTACATATGCAGTTCTGGCGTGCGCGCTTGATGATTCAATGCACCGAGTTTGCAGACGTGTTACGGCTGATTTACATAATGGAAGGAGGAGGAGTTAATTTGAAGCAATCAGATCGCAGATAGACTGTTTGGACTGCAAGTAATCGCAGGCCAAACTAACTAATTGTGTTGGATATGTTAATTAAAGTAAGTGAATGGAAAATTCTATACTCTAGGGGAAAATGGTACATAAGGGATGATATTGTGTTTGCAATTATATGCTTTTATTATTATTTTAACGAGCGTTGTTTAGAACAGAAGTATATACATTTGTTTTGTCCTAACCCGACTCCGTAGTTTAGTTTTGTTACGTCCCCATATTTAAATTTAAGTTCCTTCAGTTCTAAGAAGTTAATAGTGAAGACGTCTTTCCCTTTTTCGATTCTTTCTTTATTCTGTCAGACACCCACTTCATTTGTAATTTACGACCACTAGAGTTCCTTTGTACAAATGGATTGACAAATTTGTGAAAATGGTCAGTGTAACAAGGGACTACTAGTTTAAAACCATATTGGTTCTGTTCCGACATTTCAAGCGACAATACATTTGTAAATATCTTACTATGTGAATATATGAAATTACAAAAAAAGGGTTGTGTGTGTTTTGTTATTTAAACATATCAACGTAGAAGTGACAAATCCAGCACCAATGCATTTACAAAATTCTACTAGTGTTATAAATATTCTTTGCTCACCAAGTATACTCGTTGTCAGTGATATTAGAAGTATTACACCTAGAAGAATAATTTGATCAACTTGATTTTTTTTTCATTCAGGATGAGCGTATTTAAAAAATTTACGTAGTGTTTACCTATCTAGTTAGAAATAAAAAAAAAATGATCGCATATCTAACATTCGAAATAGTCACTAATAAATTATTTGTCTTGTGTTTTTTCAAGTAATATTTGAATACCTACTTCTGCTAGTAAGTAATTGCCCCTGATATTTTCAGTAAACGTCAGCACAATGATTGGTGTTGGTTTGTGATTGTCTTTTAATGAAAAGGGTTTCGAAAATGATGGAAATTAAAAATAAGTTTCAGTAATCAAAATATCTCCGGTTAAATTTTGATTAGAACTTATAAAATAAGTGAAAGGGAAAAAATAGAGAAAACAATATTAGTGCCAGCCAAGCAAGTGCTTAAATAAAAATGTAAAATCAATACATGACATAATTAATTATAGCTTAAATACACCAATAAGTAGATGTAATAAATAATGGCGTGAATAAGTCAGCCTAACGATAACCCATCTGCCCCATACGCAGTTCCTATTTGACTGCTGCTTATTCACATACACTGTAAAAAAAGTTGCAGTAAAATTACATGTAAAATCGTTGGTAATCAAAGTTGCCTACAATTTTACAGGTAAATTTGCTTCATAAGGTAAAATTTCTACCATCTAGTAAATTTCACATGCTGATGTGTTTTCAAAGATTGTACGGTAAAATTCATATAATAATTATTATATGAAGTCTATATTTACCGAACATTGAAGTAATTTTTCAATATGTTATTGTTATAAAGAAGAGCAAGCAATTACCTAATTCTTTTATAGCAGAATCGCTCAACGCAGGAATCAAGAATGAAGCACGCTTACGCGAAACCTACGATTGTTTGTGACGTACATGAATTCATTGAGCCAATAATAAGTTCGACAAACGAATAGAATATACCCACGCGCACAGATAAATAATCCAATGAACCAATCACATTGCGGCGTATGAATTTTCTATTTTCCATGATATCTATAGTTTCACCGAAAATTCAAGTTAAAAACAAATAAATATAAAAAGAATCCTCATATTTTACAGCAAAATAATAGTTCACTAGTAAAATACTTTTAAAGTGCACTAAATACCCAAAAAAAAATTGTAAATTTTACACTTTAAGTAAACTTTGAGAGTAAATACAAAATTGTACATGTTTTTTCCTGTATTTTCCTTTGAATTTTTGTTACATCTTAAACTTATATGAAAAAGCTATAAATTTTACCGAAATTTCTTTTTCCATGTTAAATATCCTAGAAAAAACATGTAAAACAAAATTTACATGATTTATTGTTGTAAATTCACAACGTTATTACATGTAATATTCCTGATTTACCATGACAAAATTACGTAAGTTTTTTTACAGTGTACTCGAGCGATAGATATTACGTCCAGGGTTGCCAATTGACAGAAGACATATTTTACTAGATCGATATTGTAATTCCACCAGAAAATCACCAGAGCTGGGAAAGGAATTACTGTATAAAGTATTTTAAGAAGAGCAAAAAAAATATTTGAGATATTTATGTAATTAATAGTTTTTTACTATAAATCCCCTTTTATTTAATTTTTTATTATAATTTTTATGAATTTCATACGACACTTATTAGGTAGTCGTCAAATATTAATAATTTACAACAATATACAACTGTAACCGTGAATTTTTAGAAAATCATAATATGTATATATCCTTATTTATTTTATTATTTTATTTTAAAAACCAAATAGCGTCACTCACGTTTTTATAAGTAGGTTTTTAGGGAAAATTTTTTGAGACTTTCTACCATTTTGTTTTGTACATTGTGCGCGAAATTTTAAAAATGCATGTGTGTGTTAGAATTAAAATGTAGAATTAAAATTAAAATCATTCCCATATAAACGAAAATACACTCTAACATTCGAGAAGAAAGCTAAATTACAAAAGGCTTATCTAGATTCCATATCATAGAATAGAAATAGTAGACTTATACAACGTACATTATACGGTACAAAATAAAATGGCGACTGAAATTTATCTTTACGAGATGTAATTTAGCCTTCCTGTTCAATGAATTCACTACATTTATTATTATTTATATAATTAAAATTAAAGAAAATCCACTAAACTTTTCACTAACACTAGAATATGATTTGTGTACACCAGGCGTGCTTTTAATACATCAGCTTTAGTGGAAAATCCACCAAGTTGGCAACACTGATTACGTCCCCACTCCCGATTTTTGCGATGCCGGTAATTTGTCATGTATTTACGTGTTTGGGGTTGATTCAGTTTTAGCTGTGTATCAAACATATATCAGACAATATAAATTATTCTAGTAGGTGACATGAGTTAGTTTAATTAAATTTCAATGCGCTGACTGTGAAGAAAGAGCATTTTAATTTCCACAATCTATACAGGGTGTTTTGAAACATCCTTTAAAGATTTTAAGGGCATGTAGTACGATCGAAAATAGGGTTAAAAGTCATAATAAACATATGTTCACAAATCAACCGTTTACGAGATAACAGGAGTGTTCCTAGTATAGTACATGGATATACATATCCAGTAAACAGGTGCTTATCAGCTATTGTTTTATGACAGTATAAATTTGACGGTTTGTGCAATTTGCTAGCAATTACAATGGTTGCGTATTCTAATGCTTGAAATGAGCGATATGGTGTTCATGTACGGTCGTGCTAATTGGAATTCTTTAAAAGCACGTCGCTTTCTATGCTGAAACGTTTTCCTGATCGCCAACTGCCATCTGCGATTGATGTTTCAGACGGTGTTTCAACAACTAAGAGAAACTGTGTCGTTTGAAAGAAGCGGTCTTCTGATACTGACGGCAGAGAATAGCATGTACTCACACATAGAAGATCGAATTTTGAATATTATTGATGAAAAATCCCGAAACTAGTGCAGAGAGAACTTTCGACTCAAGTGGGTGTAACAACATATCTTGTTTGGAGAACTCTTCACGAGCAAACTCCTATACCCTACCATATCCAACGGGTAAAACCCTTACTGCTCCGATTACAAAGCGAGAAGGACTTTCGGTAAGGTTCTTTTTGCGAACAGCTGCTGATCGCCCAGATTTCGCTGATAACATCCTTTTCACTGATGAAGCTAGGTTTTACTAGAAAAATGAAGAAATTATAATTTCCACAACAATCACGGTTGGGTGTGACGAGAATCCTCATGCTATCGTTGAAGCCAGGCACCAGCAACGTTTCTCTCAAAAAAAATCTGGTAGCACCATGATAGGGAAACGGTTGTTAGGACCGATTGTTTTGCCACAACGCTTAACAGGTCCCGCGATATTTCGAGTTCTGGGAAAATACTTATACCTGAACGTTTGGAAAGATGATTTTACTATAAAATCAAAAGGACTGAACTCTCTGGTTTATGCAAGAATGGAGCCCACCGCACTTTACGCGTGCTCGTTAGGGAACATCTTAAACAATGAATTCTCCTAGAGAGATGGATAGGGCGAGCAAGTACACTATGCTTGGCCTCCAAGGTCTCCCCATCAAAACCGTTGAACTTTAGTATCGGCGGTTATTTGAAAAAGTTAGTGTACGCAACACCGCTAAACGATCTTCCAGAGTTGACCCAACGAATAGAACACTGTTGCCAGATAATACGAGAAAAAACCTTGTTTTGGAAGACGTGCGCACTTCCTTTGAAAGCAGATAGATCCCTGTGTCGAAAGCAAGGACGTCATTTTGAACATCTTTCGCTTAAAACATTTTATGTTAATGCAAAACCAGCTTAATAAAAACCGCTAAAGCAACTTATCGCCATGGCGATAAAATCGCTGTTAATCTCGTAAAGAGTTATTTATGACATTATGTTTATTATGACTTTAACTTATTCGATCGTACTACATGCCTTAAATCTTTAAACGATGTTTCAAAACACCCTGTATATTACGATATCGAAAGCAAGACGGAAAAATCAACAGTTCCACAACAACCTCGTTTTAAAGACAGACACACCTGTCATTGCGGCCAGTGTACCAATCTACGCATAAAACATGTCTCTATAACAAAACATCGCGTGTTGTCTGCGCGTTTGGGAATACAATAAACCGTTGCCAGCTCGTTGCGGCAACAACCGCATGAAAAAAGTTGTAATTAAAATGACTGTAATTACTTTCGACCAACCGCAATTCGTATACATGAACATACACAAAGAAAAATACATGTGTGTACATATGTACGATTGTTAGTATTGGTATAGTACTAATCGTGTACCGGCTAATAATCAACTCACCAAACTAAAGAACGGACCCATCTTGGGGCATAAGGTATTAGCCGGGGAGATGAAAAGAGGGTTGCAGTTGAAAAAACAAGAAGCGTTATCAACCTTCTATTGGATACAATTTAATGGCGGTTTTGGGGTATCGGTACGAGTCCGTGAAAAGAGGGCTGACAAAACGCCAGGGTGTAAATTATGTAGGGGTGGCAATGCGGTATCGTTTCCATTTTGTATTTTTATCAAGAAAAGGGTGGAACGTAATCCTGCCTTTGTGGTGTGGCGGAGCGATGTTCGATTAAGATAGAAAATTGTGTAGAGGGTACCCTTATAAAATATCGGTGTTATTTTTAGTTTGATCAATTTTATTGTTATCACAATTTGTTAATCTTCAGTAGAAATGCTTATTTAAATCCTTTGTTCTACTGTAGTAGATGTTCCCCGTAAGTTTCTCGCCTGCACTAACACAAAAAAATCTATATCAAGTTTTGAATATTTTATTTATTTAGAAATCCGAAACAGTAATATATATGTTAAATGGACCTAATCTTGTTGGGTTAGAACATAAGAGTAAATTCTCTGAAAACCAATATACTCGTAGAACAAAAGTAATAATATTTGCATTGAAGGTATATACTCCTCCAAAATGACATTGTTATTGTATGTAAGGAATAAATTATGCAATCATAGCTTGAGAAACGTCTAGTAGATTCAAAATAAAATCCTTGATACCATTTTGGTATAATAAATTACCTATAAAATTATTAAATGTTTTGTACCTGAAACATGAAAATATCAATTTGAATATTGACCATAAATTGGAATAACATTTGAGGAAACGAAGTACCGTCCATACGCTAACTTTCCCCAAACAGTGTAAGACTATATGTAATTGACAGTAAATTTATTAATCTGCATAATATTTCTTTATTTATTTAGTTTCCCCTACCGGGATTTTGTGGTGTTGCACGACACAAAGATTAATAAAGTAACTTATTATCCCTTGGAATAGTGAGTAAAGCCTTACGATTAAGGCAGTAAGTATTATCAGTTTAATATATTTATATTTTGGAAGCAAATAAGTGGCAATACATTCAAATAAAACTTTTAGATATTCATCGTCAAATGTACATAAATTATTAAGTATCAATATGATAGTTTCCACTTGAGAAAATCTATTTACCAAATCTAAATAATTCTTTTTCTGGTGAAACATATTATATGTCATAATGATGGTTTAGTTATATTGATTACATGTGTGAACTAATAAATGTTCGTCTAGCAAATTCGCGTGCTTGGAAAACTCAACAAATTTTATTCTCAATATAAATACATCATCTTCTTGCTTATATAAGAAGTTATATTCAATCAGATGCATTTATTAGTTCAAATTGATAATATGTTTTTGTGTATTTGACTAAATGAAAAAAAAATCGTGGCTGCACAGAAGACCTAATCCTTTTTCAGAATATAAACAAAAATCTATGTATGGATGTCGTTAATGCATAACTGTATGCACTATCAAGAATCACATCGACATTCGGACCGGTTAATCGGTAGCACAATAGCAATAAAGAGTAAAGTTCTAAATCAACAAAAATATGATGAAAGTTTCTGTAGAAACAGATCCCAAAAACCTTCAACAATCAGTTTCGAACGAAACTGCCCGAGCGTGTGCTTGTGGATATACCACATTCGGAATAATCGAAGAAGGAGCGCATGCCTCAGTTACCTGAAGGTGATCAAACCTGGACATGCTCTGAGCAGGTACGTTAAAAAAAAATCACCTTTGTGAAATAATTTATCACACTAGTAAGAGCGAGTGAGATCAAGGCATGCATCATTTTAAAACTGAATAAAAAATGCCATCAAGTTATAAGGATAGTCTTCCAAAATGGCAGAGGGCGTTAAAGTACATGTTTCGAAAACTTGGGGAAATGTACAATTCAATTCAATATTATCGAAAACAAGAGATAATTATGTCTGATAATTAAAACTGCCCCATCAAGTGCTGGAGCTATAATTGGCTGCCCGCCAAATAGGTCCTTTCTTCACCCAGAGTTTCAATCCAAGACAAAATAGGTCCTAAAGACAGGACCGGATTACCAAAACTAATAAAGTTCATTCATTTACGTAATAATGGGTGGGTTTCCAAAGCGTGCGACAGATGACAATATTTTGTAATACTATTGTGTTACTGCAAGTCCCTTTATTTAAGTCGCAATGCATCCGCGATGTGCGGAATCTTCCATCCGCCTGCCAAGGATCTTTAAAAGGATTTAAACAAATCATCGAAGAGAATTCATCGGGAACTCTTGACGGGTAACTAACTATCTGAACCCGCAACTCTGCCGTACCACAATTTCCCAAACAGCATAACACTTCTGTGTGATATTTGTGATGAATATTTACTATTTTAATCAATCTATTCTCCTGTACTACTTCTGCAATATTCAATTTCTGTTGTTATGAATACGGATAATTGCTTTTAAGCGTTTAATATTTTACTAACCATAAACAAAGTCGAATTTTATAAATCTCGACCTGCTTACTTTACCTTATCATTAGAACCGGAATTATATCAAAGAGTGCCTGTATTTTATTTTTGCATATCTTTAATTTAATAGTCTGAGAGGTATTACACTAATTGAAGTTAATTAGTGCTAATTAGTGATTGCATATTTCGGCATTTCTATGCTTATTATAAATTATATAAAAGTTGCATATAAAGCATATTTAAGCTTTTTCTTATCCTTTCTATTAGTAAAAATTCCTAGTACTTTCTAATGTAGATCGACAACCCATAATTCACAGAACAATAAATCTTTTACATTGGTTTCTCTAATACTTTTTTTACAAAAGAACTGCACGTGTTTAATTTCGCCTAGCAGAAGGGATGTGGATAAATACGTTTATTATTATTAATTCCCAAATAAACTATTCATTCATTGAAATCTTTGAGCGAAACAGCGTGTTAATTGTGTTACGTTTTTTAAATACGCGCATACATACAATAGTTATAGCAACAAAATCTTCTTTATGATTAAGCCATATCCTGAACTGTAAAGGATGGCGACAAAATATTTTGTCGAGCCTGCAGTAAACTCGATGGTAAGTTTAATTTACTAAAAGCTTTACAATTGCTTTTAAAATCTTAACTTTTGATATAAAATGTTAATTGTTGCTGTAGATGTCTTCTGAGAGAAAATATCAACTCGGTTAAATCACATCACGGCTAAAACTAAAGCGATCCGCATGTGTGCAGCAATCTATACGTCAATGTGTAGCATCAACTTCACGAAACTCAGACAAGAAAAATATAATACGGATCCTTGTTAACGCAATTAATTTCGTTCAACATACCGTTAGCAAGATTAAACAATGTAATTGAAATCATTCCTGCAAAAATATTGCAAACATAAATATACCTGACGAAAGTACCTTACGAAAAAATTAAGTTCAGCATCTTGTTCCAGCAAACAATAGCAGAAATCAACAATGTGGTAGGAAAATTTTATTTATATCATGGTAGATGAAAGTACGGATAAGTGTGGCCGTTATATTGCCCATTTGTTGATAGGAATTCTTCATGAAGAAATTGTAGGTAAATCATATTTAATTTATTGTAAGAACTTCAAAAAACAAATAATGTGACAATTGCCCAATTCGTTAAGAAGGTTATCAAATTTCTTTTTACCTGGAATAATACCTTGTGAAAAAATTTACTAATGTTGTCCGACGCTGCACCATACATGATAAAAACGCGCAAAATTTAATTTTTTTTATAGTAACATTATTCATACCACTTGTCTAGCTCATGGTTCAATCGGTGTAACCGAAGACATTAGGAATCAATTCCCTTTGATTAATGATTTAATTAGCAATATCAAAAAAGTATTTTTAAAAGCACCTTTACGAATCCAATTTTATAAGGAGCCACTTCCCGGTGTCAAGTTGCCTCCTGAACCGATTATTATGAGATGGGGTACATGGTTAGAGGCTGCAATTTTTTTTCGCCGAAAATTTTGAAGGAATAAAAAATGTAATTCTTGAAAATCACTGCTGACTGCATTGCTCTAGAAAACTGTAAAAAAGATAACATCAAACAGAATTGCTACAAAACCTTTTGTATATTAAGTCAAATTATAGCTTGTTAAAGTCTCATTCGTAAACTAGAAACGCAAGGATGTCGCTCCCGAATCAGTCGAAATAGTAGACGAATTTGATATGCTACGTAAGAAGGTTAAGGGTACAATAGGGTAATCTATATACGATAAATTTAAAAACTGATAAATAAAAATGCGGTGGTAATTGAAATGAAGAAAATTTTGGAAGGTGAAAATAGTAAAACGATTTCGACTTTAATTTTAGTTTAGAATGTATTGCAAAGTTAAAAATTCACCATAGATTAATCTGTGATGTTGAAAGAAGCTTTTCTATTTCGAAACATATGTATTCTGATAGAAAGACAAAACTTTCTTTTACACAATTTTGAAAAAAACATTTAAGTAAAAATTGTTTTAGAAATATGTTTGTAAAAAATGTTGTGCAATAAAGTTAATGTTTTAAATTTCTGCTCTTATTTATTTTATGTAAAAATTTTACATATTGTCGCAATTTTTTTTTGCATTATGCCCAGTTTATGCATATTCTCAAAAATCGATGCATATATATGCACATATATTCCAGTTTTTCTTTACATATAATCCGGTCTCTACTGATCATACATACATACCTTTTCCACAAACAGACAAACACTAATTTGTAAGATTACCTCGTCTTTAATGCATATGGTTTCTTTACGTTTATGGAAGGCTTCTCAGAGCCGAGACTATTAAACTCCTTGTTTCCACCAATGACCGAATGACAAATACATATTTTAGTTCGACTATAATCCCAAAATCTATATACCGGCATATACCAACAATAAATTCACTTGTACGGAAGAATTGTCGCGTGACCGAATTAAGAGAATCGTTTTACCCGGGCAATTTTAGCTTCTCGCGATTTGATCATTAATACGGGAAACTAGTGAAAATCATACACAATTATACTGACGGAAATGTGTAACCCATAAAGTTTTCTTCGGGATAATGGTGTTGTAACAGTGGAACATGTTATTTCGGGAATTGGTGGAAATTGACGATTTCCCGATTTGGAAAAGCCACAGTAATTTTGTTATTGTTATGACTTAGAATTAGGAGATAGATTTCCATAGTGAACTTTGACCTCATAATTCTGTTTGGACACGTTTATTAATTTGCCTTAATTTTTTCTCAACTTAAATGGAAAAAAAAATTAGAGACATGATACATTCTTCTTCTAAATGAAATATTTCCAATAAGTACACTGAGATCGAGAATGATTGTCCTGATCCTACACTACTTTCTGCGAAACGCAAATCAATATTGTCATCCAATCATTGTAATGGAATTAGTGATACAGCGTTTCCTCAAATTTTGCTGTCAAAATTGACATATGTTCTACATAGCAGTGTGTTGCGTGTTTGAATTTTACTTATTTAATCATTCCGTATTATTGTTTGTTAATTTTCACATACAGTCTTTCTCAAGACTACGCCTTCATTTCGCATTGAGAGTGTAACATGTTTTTTTTTTTTGGCAAAATGCCATTTACGCTAGACCAAGATAAATTTATTTTGGAGGCATACTTTCGTAATGGTGAGCGAGGAGGTGATGGGCAGTGGAGATATTCAGCTGTACTTTATGCTGAAGAATTTATAAATCAATTTGACGAAGTGCAAATTGATAATGAAACTCTCCTTCGACACATCAATCGAGTTGTCCATCGCTTCAGAGAAACTGGAAGTGTTTTAAAGGGAAAGTCACCAGGTCGCCCATCAATTCTAACCGAAAATGTGGTGGAAAATGTACGTGCTCATTTGGATCACAGCTCTGGAAAGCCATTACGGCAACTTGCACAACAAACTGGTAGAAATACACATACTAAATGGTGTTATAAAAAGTATTGTGAATTTTTTTGTAGGTTTGACTTATGAATCAGCTCAGAAAGCTATAAAACGGAAGCTTCATTATCATCCATATAAAATGTATATTGTGCAGCAATTACTGCCTCAGATTTTGAAAAACGTATGGAATATTTCCATGAGTTTAATGCAAATCTAAGGAATAACGATGTTTTAAATCTTACTTTTTTTCTAACGAAGCCTGGTTTAATTAAACAGGCGATGTAAATTGTCAAAATATTAGGATTTGGTCCGCACAGAATCCTCATGTTATTCGGGAAACGGAATTGCATCCTGTAAAAATAGGGATATGGGTTGCAATGTCCAGGAGACGTATAATAGGACCGATATTCTTTGAGAATACAATAACAACAGCCAGATATATAGACTTATATTACATGAATTTGTGGAACAATTATTTGATGATGAATTACAGCTAAGCTGTTTTCAAAATCACAATGCTACTGCTCATACAGCAAGAGAAACAAGAGAGTATTTGCAGGATTTTTTTTTGATAACAGAATTATTGGCTTTGAACGTTGGCCACCTAGATCACCCGATCTTACACCGCTTGACTTTTTTTATTTGGTCATCTAAAAATAAATTTATCGGAAACCGTTTACATAATATGGATCAAATTGAAAGAAGCAACAAGAAATGAAATAGAGAATAACACAATGGCAATTAAATTAATGTTTCTGAAACATGAAGAAAGGGTAGATGCTTGCATAAATAATGGTGGTTCTCACTTTTAACACAGCATGTAAGCAGTGCAGGTATGTTAAAGAAACATGCTTTTTACCAATTTTTTAATTTATATTATATTTTTGTTGTAGAACATATGGCTATGAAAGGCATCCATCTATTATTGTCCATTCAGTACCTCGTATAAATTATGAAAATGTCTGATATAAGTTAAGATGTGACATAAAATGTATTTTAAAATATATATGTTTAAACTTCTATACCTTTAATTAAACGGGTTGTATGTATTTTTTATCAGAAATATCTGTTTTGGAAAATGTGTATTACGTTATTTTTGCGAGGGAATTAGTTGAATGACTCATACCTTAAATGCAATTTTGGTGCACTACACACTGTAAAAAATTACAGTAATTTTGCCATGGTAAATCAGGAATATTACATGTAATAACGTTGTGAATTTACCACAATAAAATCATGTAAATTTGTTTTACATGATGTTTTCTAGATATTTAACATGTGAAAAAGAAATTTCGTGTAAAAACTTTATAGCTTTTCCATGTAAGTTAGATGTAACAAAATTCAAAAGGAAAATACAACAAAAAGACATGTACAATTTTGTATTTACTCTCAAATTTACTTAAAGTGTAAAATTACATTTTTTTTGGGGTATTTAGTGCACTTTAAAAGTAATTTAACTAGTGAACTATTAATTTTGCTGTAAAAATATGAGGATCTTTTATATTTATTTGTTTTTTACTTGAATTTTCGGGTAAAACTATAGATATTGTGGAAAATACGAAATTCATACGCCGCAATGCGATTTGGTTAGTGGATTATTTATCTGTGCGCGTAGGTAATTCTATTCGGATTTGTCGAACTTATTATTGGCTCAATACTATTATCAGTACGTCACAAACAATCGTAGTTTCGCGTAAGCGTGTTCATTCTTAATCCCTGGTTGAGCGATTCATATGAACTATATAGGGTGCTATAAAAAGATTAGGTAAGTTGCTTGCTCTCTTTATAAAAATACATATGAAAATTACTGCAGTGTTCGTAAAATATAGAGTCCATATAAATATTACATACGAATTTACAGTACAAACTTTGAAAAAACACATCAGCATGTGAAATTTGCTAGATGTAGAATTTTACCTTATGAAGCAAATTTACCTGTAAAATTGTAGGCAACTTTGTTACCAACGATTTTACATGTAATTTACATGTAACTTTTTTTACAGTGTAGGTCTTCCTCAGGTAAACAAAATTACTATTGGAATAGGTTTAAACAAAATATTAGACATAAAATGAAATTCATATAAAAATTTATATTAACCATTACAAAGAGCAGGAATATTAATGTAGGTGCAATAGAGAGAAACAAAAAGTATATGATTCGTTGCATAGACACAATTAGACAAAAACCGCACAATGACCGCACTTTACTGTGTTTTATTAACTAATTTCATTCGAAACAGTGTGGATGTAAATATTGATATAATCCTCGTGGAAAGTGGAGTAGGACAGTCTTATACGATCTCACGGTATTAGGAAGAAAAATTAAAATTTCTTGTATGGCCTCATGAATTGGAACCAAAAGGGCCATAAAGAGATGTCTACACTTGAAAAAAAAAAGCTGCCCCAGAAACCCTTCCTATTATATTGGAGCATCATAAGCAAGCCCGATTAGAATTTGCTGGCGATCATTGCGAATGGGTAGATGAGTGGAAAATAATTCTCTTCAGCCATGAAAAAAAGTTTAATTTGGTTGGATTTGAAGGCTTCCAATATTATTTTCATGGTTTGAGGCTGGCAGAATGATTTTTAAATGAATGGATGATCAGTAACGGCTTTGGGTGCAATTTCAAGTCGAGGAGCAGTGGGACTAAAAATTCTGGAAGGAAGACAGACTGCTTAAAAATGCTTCAAAGTTGTTCAAGAGACAAGGCGCTAATATTGCCTTAACAGTGAATATTTCGACATGATATTGCGCTAATTTACGCAGCAAGAATAATCAACACATGGATGAATGATGTTCTAGAATGGCCTTCTCTTTTGACAGACTTGAATATTTTAAAAAAAATTATCGGATTGGATGACGAGACAAGTTTTAACGAACGAAGACAGTTTAACACTAGAGAAGAATGAGAAATGGCCATAAGAACCACTTGGGAAGTAATGCCAATGAATTTATTTAATAAATCGCATATCAGCAGCTATTGAGCAATAATGAAATCATAATTCCATTTGGAAAATAATCTTAAAATCTAAAAATCAATCATTCCCCATCATCGCGAAACATCAGATATAATAAATAATATTATTTTCCCAGAACCGATTTCTCATTCTGGTAAATAATGGATAACACACTCCAATCTAGTTAATGCTCGGAATTTGTACAACAAAAATTTCCTCGAGTCGATATTCCCCGAACCCAGAAACCTTGACCCAATTCCCCAAACCATCCCTTCAGATTGGCAATTAAAACTATTACATACATCCCTCAGTCCGTTATCTAAATAAGATGCTCGGGGAAAATAAATGTTCTATTTAAGTAGGAAATGCCTAATTATGTTTTTTGGATTTACTGCAATTGTGGAATTGGAGCAGTTATTGCTTGAAATTAATTTCCGGGATTTTTGGCCCTGTTTGGACATTTCCTATTTGAAATCGGAAATCTTATGAGGTAATAAATGGATCTGTATGAATGCTGAGAACATTGACCCAAATCTGGTTGTTTGGTCACATTAATGATCATTTACTTCAGTGATCACAGATTTTTGTCTTAGGTCATTTAGGTCTTAGTTTGTTCAAGATGATCAATGATTTCGGCGTGTGAGATTATAACTTAAAGTTTTGGCATAAGATGCCTTTTAATAGAATCAAATTTCGTCTAGGGTAATCTGGTATATCCTCGAATTTCTAACCAGTTTACGCGGGCAAAAACAACGTTTTCCATTTTATCGAACACATACGTACGTCTTCTGTGTAAACGGTCATGTTATTCCAGCCTCCTCATCTATAGCGAGGTCCAGATGCCGTCATATCCCCCCGCCTAGGGCCTGCATATCCCACGACACCTGTTTCCACAACTCATTTTCGACACTTCAATACACTCACTGTTCGCCGAATCTCTTACTGAATCCTTATAGAACCGGCCGCGAACGCAAATAACGCTCTGCTCAAACTTGTCCAAAAAGGATTCAATTTCAATCGAAAAACCTGGACGACGCGATATAGCGCGCTTACTCGCTCGACACCGAGGGCCAAACCCACATTTCAAAACTCCCGCTCGACGATCCCTTGTCTGGGGCTTTTTTTTTTGAATGGGACTCGCGTTTCTGGACGATTCGACGCTGGAAATTGACCTGGCAGAATGCGATTTTGACCGTTCCCAGCGCTATCTCGGAACTCTTGCGGGTGCGTATCGCGGCTTAATGTCGGTAGCGGCGCGTGTCTATCTCCAGCAAAGCGCTCGCAACGACTAGAGAGACGCGGTAGACTGGTCGAGGAATTTTGCCGCGGCGGCCATTTTTGAGCATGCGTCCTCAAATCTTACGTCACAATCAATATAGGGGAGAGTGTGGGTCCACCTGAGCGGGCATAGGGAAAGAAAAAAAAAGGGTATCGATTATTTTACGTGGGGAGTATCAATCGGATTCGAATTGTTTCGATGGGACAAGATCGTCTTCTCGTAGATTCCGATCTCCAAATTTTCTCCATTTTCTTGGAGTGCCACTCTATTCATGATTTGGTGTTAGCATGAGGGAGCATAGCTAACGTCACCAACGTAATATCATCGTCATTCCATTAATAAATAATGCTTCCTTAATTAATTTTGCATTAGCCTCTCGCACAAAAGCAATTACCTGCTCGAAACCAGATCGTTATAAACGACCAAAATGGATGCTAATGAAAACGCGCGCATATGTTATTAATATTATAAAGCTACGAATTCAAATTAATAATTGGGTTTGTAGCTTTATTGTTTTTCCTCATTACTTCACTAACACTACACTTCCATCATCAAAATTGGTAATTCTACTTCAGAATTTCCTCACCAGAATCTAAAAATATTATTTCCATGGAAGCCTATTCAAATTTACTGCGTGAACGAAAAGTTGGAATACAAAACATTTTCAGTAGTTCTGGGAAGCGATTTTTTTTCGGAAAGGCTTGAGAAAATTCAAAAATTTTCTTCCAGAATCTAGAGTTTTTAGAGAATTTTATTTGCACTTATAGAGATAAAATGACCAAACAGCAAAAGTTGAAAATACAAAACTCTTGCAAGTTAATACATTCGGAAAATCATTGGGAAAATAAATTAATTTCCTGACATGGCAAGGATATTTTTGGACCCTCATCCAAAAATATTGCTCCATAGAATCTCATTGTACTCAGCAGGAAGTGAATTCGTTTGGAAAAGCTTTAGAAAAGTCGCAAATTTCCTAACGGAATCTAAAAATGCTGATTCATTGGATTGCATTTGAGTTTATTGAAAAAACGAAGACCAAAAGTAGAAAATACAAAACTTTTGTAAGTGAATACCTACATTCGGAAAAGGATTAGACAAATTTAAGATTTCCTAACAGAATCCAAAGATGGTGATCCATTCGATTGTATTTGATCATATTGAAAGCAAAATTACCAAAAACTAAAAGTTGGAAACACAAGACTTTTATAAATGAATACATTCGGAAAATAATTAGAAGAATTTTAAATTTCCTGCTAGCATCCAAAAATATTGCTCCAGATAATCTAATTGGAAAAGCTCTAGGAAAATCGAAAATTTCTTAGCAGAATCTAAATATGCTGATCCATTGGATTTTATTTAAATTTATTGACAGAGAATGACCAAGTATAAAAAGTTGGAGATACAAAACTCTTACAAGGGAAGGATTGGAAAAATTTCCTGCCAGAAACCAAAAATACTGCCCCATAGAATCTTATAGGACTTAGCTTTCTCAGGAAGTGAATTAGTTCGGAAAAACTTTAGAAAAATCCAAAAATGTAACAGCAGAATTCTAAAGATGCTAATCCCTTGGATTATATTTGAATTTATTGAGAAAAAAATGACCAAAGGGCAAAAGTTAGAAACACAAAACTTTTAAGTGAGCATATTCGGAAAAGAATTGGAAAAAAAAAATTAATTTCCTGCCAGAATTCAAATATATTGCTTCATATTAGATTTAGCACTCTCAGGAAGTGAATTCGTTCGGAGAAGCTTTAAAGAATTTGAAAATTGCCAAACAGAATCTAAAGATGTGGATCCATTCGATTGTATTTGAGCTTATTGAGAGAAAATGACCAAAACATTAAAAGTTGGTAACACAAGACTTTTTTAAATGTATACATTCGGAAAAGCTTTAGGAAACTCGAAAATTTCTTCAAACGGGAAACACTAATCTAATGGATTTTATTTGAATTTATTTACAGAAAATGACCAAATACCAAAAGTTGAAAACACAAAACTCTTTCAAGTTAATACATTAGAAAAGTAATTAGAAAAAAATTATATTTCCTGCCAAAATTTAAAAACATTTCTCTATAGAATCTTATAGGACTTAGCACTCTCAGGAAGTGAATGCGTACGGAAAAGCTTTAGACAATTCGAAAATTTCCTTGCAGAATCTAAAAATATTGATCCACTGAAGTTTGTTTGAACTTATTAAAAGAAAATGACCAAACACCAAAAGTTGGAAACACAAATCTCTTGTAAGTGAATACATGCAGAAAAGAATTACAAAGTACAACACCTGTACCTTGACGACGATTTTAAAATGTTTGTGTTGTCTATAATTATAGTTTTTTAATAAAAGAAAATAAAAGTGTATAAAAAATTGTGACCCAATTAAAAATTAATTAAAAATAATATTTTTAATTGGGTAAAAGTGTAAAATTTGCCTTTGAAAAAGACGGATTTCGGAAATAATGTAACTTGAAATAAGAGGAATTAAAATATGGCCGTTAATCTTAAGAATTTTAAACTACAGTTAGGTAATTCTTATAAACATGGTTAGCAGGGGAGCAGTTCTAAAAGATTCGATCGGAAAAGAGAATTTGGGCGTGTTAAATACCAATCCTCAAACTAAAAGTTGGAAATAATTCAATTTGTAATTCAAACAAGTAAGGGAGGGTGAAGCAAGATGGGGCCACGAGGCATGATGGGGACATCGTCTTATCTACAAAACGGCAGTAAGCATCTGTCAAATAATAACAGTCCTAATATGGACAAGTGCTGTTTGATGTTTGTTGTAATGTAAGAAACTTTATTAGTCGTAATAACAAAGTTATTGCTGTTTGTGCGTGAACTTTACAATTTCCAGAATTTCGTTATTATTTTGATGGTGAGTTCAACGGCCAGTATCGGAAGCATAAGTAAATTATTTACAACTACACTTTTTTGTGCTTATTAATTGACATGTATTGCATATATTTTCTATAGTGCTTTATTTGTTTATTTCAAATATTTAATATGTTATTATAACATAACCAGAAAATGTCCCAAACAGGCAAGATGGGGCTATTGGTATGGGGCAACATAGGGACATCACTATTTCACTCTTCAGTCTGGTCCGTTATGCCTGAATATGCCATTATGCTTTCTCGAAGACATAATGCCTATTTCTCATGTTAGGAATAAAGTACAGATTCAATCAAAGCGTAACAAGGGAAAGACAACAATCCTTACAAGCACTGCGTATAAAAATCTGCTACAAGAAAATAGAAGTCCGGAGAATCCCTAAGGCAACTAGAAGTGCTAAGGGAGAGTTAAAGGAAAAAAAAAATGACAAACAAGGAAACAGAAGAGATCAAGAAGCCGAATTTTGTAAAGAAAGCAAGGAGATAGATTTTTAGAAAACGTCAAGGAAATAATCAAGTTTTCTGTTCAGGAAGATGACGCTCAATGTTAGTATTGTAAGGGGAAGTATTGATACAATGACATGGATGGCGAGGTTGGGAGGCTGTGCGAATAACGTGGATGAGTTCGTCTTCTATTGTCTCAATTGTGAAGATTAAGTTTAATATTCTTATCGTTATTGTATTTTTTTTTTATTTTAATTAGTTCCGCTTTAAAGAGTTTAAGCTTTGTTCCTGCATGTTTTTAAGAATATTTTAAGAATCTATTACCTAGATTTATGGTATGACCCATTCTTAACTCACCTGGAACCCCATCTTGCCTCCATGGTGGGGCAAGATGGTGTATTTACACATTTCTTTTCAAAATTTTCTCACAACATCAAGAGTACCCATCAAAAAATTGTAAATTCATCCATCAGCAGATAAATGTTTAAAGATTACAACAAGCGTACCTACTTAGAACCTTGTATATCAATTTGCAATCCTGATGCAGTGTTCTAAAGCTTAATGTTCCCATCTTGCCCCACCTTCCCCTACTGCTATTACCTCTTAAAAGTAAATATAATCTTTCGTGACGTGGTAGGAACAAAATAAATTATTATTAGTTATTTTACGGACCTGTTAACATCAAAAACAAAAAAGAAAGAACAAAACAATTACACCCAGCTTTTGATAAGGGATCATTATTTGAACATATTTCACTCCGTTTATTTCCAACTCGACAAAGCGTCATTAAAACTTCCGCAATTCCGTCTTATCGAGTTAACGCAGCTAATGACAACAAAACGTTGTCCCACAACAAGTCCCTAGAGAGCATAGGATAGGATAGATAGAGGCAGATACCCTGGCGCGATCGATAGCAATTTGAATAATAATCATCACCCACACGACAAACCCTGGCCTTTCAGTCAGTAGCTGAAACCACACTTGCACACGCATTATTCTTATTGGAAACCCTTTGCCAGCCACCTCGATCCTTACGAGCCGTTAACTTTGCGAGACGATAACCCGCAAAGGGGAAGCTCGTACTGCTGTTAACTGTTAATAACAGCTACTAACTATTCTTCTTCTCTGGTTTGCTAGGATGTTTAATGTCTCGGAATGATTATCTGTGGATCTCCGCGACGAACGACGTTTCTTCCATCTTCCTCTCTGTTTAACGTGTTACCTTATACGAACTGTGGTTGGTTGCAACGTTTCCTTTTGGTGTAGTTAATTAACAGCCGGAAACCGGACCTATACGACACTTTGTGCGACTTCTGGTGAAATTATGAATATAACATTGTTATAGTGAAGATGAACCCGAATAAATCTTTCTTTTTTTTTATATACATATAACTGGAGCTGACTTTTTTTATTGCTTGTTATGTGAAATGGTCCAGCAGGGTCTACCTACAAATCTTTTTCAAGTAGGTACTTATCCTGCTGGAACTCCACATCCATCGACGAGAAATTATCTGTATAATGTAAAAATGAAATCATTCGAAAATATAGCGGTTGGAATTTGTTACAACAAAAATGCATGTTTATTTATTTTACTGTATTAGTGTTGTAAAATAAATAAATGTCTTGAAATATTAGTATACATTTATTTTATTTAGATCAATTCCGTAAGGTGATCATATAGCGCCATCTATAACAAATGCTATGTATATCAAGTTCCGCTACTAGTTAATAGATGGTGCTGGTGCATATGCAGTTATTAAAATGTTTTAGTTCTAATCAGTGTTTCCACGTTTATTACAATTGTAATAGATCTATTACTTTTTTGTGAAAATTTATTGCTTTTTTTGAATTAGTTTGAAGGCAGTACAGTGGTATTATATACTATTACGGGCTCTTATTATTAATAATTCTTTCATTTTTTATAATGTAACTAATGAACCTTTCAATTTATTACCTTTTCAACAAAACTCTATTACAAATAAATTTAACCCTTTGGGGTTCTAATATATTTTGATAATTTCCATACAATATCTAGCAGTAAATAACGTGATTAAGTGTAAAATTACCGTTAATTATGTTTTTTCTTTCTTGAAATAGCGGCTTTTTTGCACAATTTAATGAAAAATTTACCAATTAAACCATTCTTTTTTTTACGTTTCGACCATTTTTTTTATTGTCTTCTTCAGAAAATGTCTTTTACATTACACATTTAACATAAAATTAATAAATTAATTTTATATAAAAAAAATGTAAATTTTAATGTTACATTTTTAAAACGTTTGTGTTGTGTCGTTAAATGTGTAATGTAAAAGGCATTTTCTGAAGAAGACAATAAAAAAATTTGTCGAAACGTAAAAAAAGAATGGTTTAATCGGTAAATTTTTCATTAAATTGAGCAAAAAAGGCGCTATCTCAAGAAAGAAAAAACATAATTTACACTATCGGCTAAGAACAAATGTTCATCATTACCTTTAATATCATCCCGTTAAACAAAATTCAAATTTCCCGCAATTATATTGAGTAACTTCAACTTAAAAGTATTCAAATAACTACTGATGTAATACACAAAATCGTAGAATTCCTGATTTCACTACTTCATGATTCCTTCTTATCAAAAAATGATTGAAGCTTGTTATTTTGTGTCAAAAAATTGCTAAGAGTGATTTATTCCGTTAGAAAAAGACTTCGAGTTGTTGCTGTTTACTAGGCAATAACTGAGGACCCTAATGGCCAAATTTAAATTTCGCGCAATTATTCATAGTAACTTCAACGTTAAAACATAAAATTACCTACCATTTGTACTACATTAATAGTAATTTTAATGCCTTTACGTTGAATTTATTAAAAATAGTGGCGGGAAATTTAAATTTGGCTATTAGGGAATTATTTTATTTTGTTAGACAATTACTTTTTGTCAAATAATTACTGGGCACCATTTTTTTTTCTTTTTCGGAAAATGCTAAGCAATGGTGCCGGATTGTGGAAAAGTAGACTGGTGGATGGCGTGTCAGGAAACTTCTATCACGTCAAAATAATGGTAGTATGCGCTACTTAGCTCAAGTTATTTTTGCAAGATAGGCGTTTTTTTTTTCTCCTTTCGGAAAACAGGGGACTCTCTATGAATATGCGGAGACAAATGATGTATTTACAACTGAATATTGCTGAAAAATGGAATGCAAAAGATGCATGCATAGCTGATGTAGAAAATTACTAAAAATTTAAATTTGAAGCTGCAAATGCAAGTGAAATGGTACCATTTATCATTATAGAGCAAAATTAACGTAACAGTAGCTGATTAAATATTTTATTTTTTACAAAACACTTGAAAGACAAACCTCACCAATCCACCAGTATATTGTTTACAGCAATCTGTCAGAAAAGAAATTATTTTAGTTCAACTATCGTTACACATATGGCTTATGCAATATGTTTTCGTAGAGTTAGAATTTGTTTGCTTTGACACTAGGTTTGTTCCAAGAAAAAGTTGGTGATTAGTTGCCGACAAGGGTATGTACTTCTTTAATGCGCATGCTTCGTTTGAAACAAATCCCATACTTGTACTATGTTAGAACTAGTTGGAACGCACATTAATATATACAGTCACAATTACTATATGGAATACTATTGTGGGGATCCAGTTCTTTTGCTAATGGGATATTACTTAAGCAAAAAGCTGCTGTGAGGTGTATTAATGGAATTTATCAACTTACGTCCTGTCGTACTTATTTTGTTTCTAACAGAATTTTAACGGTGTTTAATTTATTTATATTAGAATCCAGTTGTTACATACATAGAAATAGAGAGAAAATTACAGAGTATCATAATAATCAACATAAATATAATATTAGAGATCAAAAGATTTATTTTATGAAACATAATTTGCAACTGACTGCTAATAGTGTTGAAGTATTAGGAGTTAAAATTTATAATAACCTTGCTAATACTTGCAAAAAAACTTTAACTAATGAACAATTTAAGAAAACTTGTAAGGCCTGGTTATATTCCACGTGTTTTTTTCTCTTTCTGAATTTTTTAATGTTACTGTTAGCAATCGTCAGTAGATTTAATTGCATTGTTTGTTTATTTTACTACTGATTGTATCTGTTTATTTTTGTTTTATTATTTTCATTAAATTAATTAGTTAAGTTATTTATGTCTGCATTACTTTATTTCTCTTATTTCTTTACCTCTATTGTTTTGACTTACTTCATCTGTTATCTGTTACAGCTATGAAATAAAATTCTATTATTATTATTATTATAAAGTTAACATGCGCATGCGTTGTTAACAGTACATATCGGTTTGAGAAAAATCCACAAATCGTTCTGACTGTCAGCAAACCATTACAAACCATGTTCGAACACATGATTACTAGTTGAGGATTTTAAGTTTGGCTTTCTTGGAACGAATATTTTTCACTGCGCACGTTTCGCACAATCAGTGATGGGTTTCAGGCTTTCTTGGAACAAACCTATTAATGTCATGCTGTGAAACACATGCACAGAACATACAAATATTCCTTTATTCGCTTTTTGGCTAAATTAGACATACAAACATAATGTGTTCTATGCTTTTTACTTTAGACGACAGCCACGAAAAGTACGAAATATGCAATAATGCATCTGCGCGCCCTCTCTATTTAAGTAGCGCAACTATAATAGTTCTACCCGCCATATTAGGTTTGTTCGTTTTGGCACTCGAGTTTTTTAACGCAAGCTGTGACCGTAAAATACTGTGAATTGACTCCAGCTTTAGATTTTTTGATTGCTGTTCGTTTTGCCATCAAATCAAACGGAAATGTTTATGGCTGCGTTTCGTTGCGTGACGCTAGTGCTAAAACGAACAAACCTATTATTTACGAGTGATATCTGCTAAATTTACTATTGTAAATTGCGCCATCTATATTGATTTATATAAACTAAATTTAAATAACTTGGCTTGTTAAACATAGATGACGCCAAATAGCGATATTTATTTGTAAAGTACCGTTAGATGGCGCCACATCGAAGCCTATTTCCACTTTTAAAATTCCGATTCGATAATTATTGACAATTAAATATTTTATTAATTAAATAATGCTCGTAGAGGTATAAGAAGGTATAAGAAACGACATTTTATATTCACAAATATCATTTTTTATTATTATTAAAAAGTTTTACAATAATTACAACACAATAAGTACTGGGAGAGAGTATATTATTTATAAAAAGAATTTGTTGCATACATTTTTCCTTATTTTTTTTTTTTAATAAAATCGCAAATAATAACGTAAAATACACTTTATTTCATACATTTTTAGACAGCAATTACATAGAATGAAATGAGACGATAATACACAATGTTATGATATCACGATATAATTTTTGCTAGATATAACACTTGGTTATTTTAAAATAGTAGGTATTTATTTTTATATGATATTTTGATGGAATAATGGATTATGTATGAATATGATTTTATTATATAAGTAGTTATTGAATGTTGTTCGATTTTAAGTTACATGTTAGAGAGGATTTTTGGTCAATGAGATGTAAAATGATCAATAATTGGCCTTTGTTCGAAATTAAAATATGATACACAGTGTACATGATTAATAAAATAATTATAAAATAATTCTGTACATATAATATTCGAGTATAAAATAATACACGATTTTTTTTTTAATTATTTTTACTATTATTGCTATATGTATATAAATTAAAATAATTAACCGGTGTGGTAAAATTCCTTAAATACATGTCATATAATATATTTATATAAAAAAAAGATTTTTACAAAAATAATATATTTTACATCAATTAATAATAAAATAAAATACAATCTTAAAGCGATGGAGAGAAGTATTAATTAATTGGTCAATTCTTGCTTAATAAAAAAAAAAGAAACACAATAAAACTGTGTTTCGAAAAATCGTAAATAAAAACAAATTAGCTAAAATAAATTATTTGTCGTAATTATTTAATACAGCGTGATGTTTTTTAGAATCTTAAAGAGAGAGTATATCATCAGCGTTATATATCTTATTATCACAGATGTTATTTTTGTTGCAGCTTTTGTCATTTATATTTATTTAATTACTTACGAAATTAAAATAAATATACATACGTTGAGGATTCAACGAGTCTAGATTGAAAAAAAAAAAACAAATTCTTTTCAATTCGAATGAGGAAAAAATAATTACACATTTTAGGGCACGTTTAAAAAATATTTCTCACATAAATAAATATTTGTACACCCTTCGAAAAAATAATTTACCTTACACGAATTGTGCATATATTTTTTTTTATTCTAAGTAGGTAAGGGTGGTATTAGGATTTTGTCTTTGATCGGGATTTCCCCGTACTTTCCGTATCGTCCAACCTTTTCGGTCGTAGTATAAAGTTTAGATTGTAAGCGGTGTTGACAGCGTAGTATACATTGGCGTTAGGGGGCAGCACCATCTCTATAAAAATAAAACGTAAAATAGAATCAAATTCTCTTCTTAACTTAATTCTTTTTTCTAAAAATGCCATCTTTTATATCAGTGCTCTTTCTTTTTTTTTTATTGAATAGGTATTGGAATGAATGATGAGTAGTGGAGTTAAAGTTTTCTTTGATCCTTTATAACTTCCTTTTCCAGTGAAAACTTGATTTGAAACTTTGACGTTTTCATCTAAGAATTTGAGGCTTGTTTTATACAATTTACGAATCATGAATCCATAGTCCTTCGATGAAGAAGTGCTTAATATATTAAACAACATATATGCCATAATCATTGTGGAGTACTGAAAGATCTTACACAAAGAAATAGAGCCTTATCAGCTGTAAATAAGTTATTGGTTGCTTGCAGTTTTATGCTACTGGTGGTAGCCTACAAAAACTAATTGCGGAGATAATCTTCATATACAGAGTGTTTCACCAGCATCAGGGAATTCCTCTGTAACTCGTAAACAGTGACAGATAGGAAAACAGTTTTTATAAATTGTTATAGGATTATACTTTTTCTATAACGCAAAAATATTTGGATTTGTACAGGGTGTTTCGTTATCTCAATACAACCTTCAACTTTCTTTTTTAAAATACAATACCCCCATTTAATTATTTCATTTTTAAAAGTGCCAGTACATTTTTAAAAAATAAGATATAATATACTTTAGCGCTGCACTCATTAATTCCTAAGATATCTTTCATTTTCCGAAAAATATGTCGTTTGCACTGTTTGAGAAAAGCGATTGTAATTTAATTACCACTAAGTAAGAACAAGTGAACCAAATTTTGAAATACCTTAGTACGGACCTACTTACACCTGCAGATGCGTTTATAGTTGTATTGTAATATACTGGGTGTTCGTCACCAAAGTGCAAACTTAGTCAACTTCAAATCGGTGTATCTTATTTTTTTTTTAATAGAACACCCTGTATATGTTTACATCATTGAATTCCTATTAACAAGTGCTTTGATTTTTATTAAGCATATTCTATGTCTATCTCTTTTACTTTTCGAGTTATTAGTTTTGATTAATTGTTTATTGTGTCATATTTGTACTCTTAGTAGGCGATTACTCTATAATGACAACCGTTTTTTTTTTTTGATGTTTAATCGTGTTCAGTGCAATCAAGTAATTAGATTTTTCGTATAAAATGAAGTTTTCCAAAGAAGAATTAATTAATATGATGTATGTGCTAGGCTAGGAGAATGTGATAGAAACTGTTTTCTGGCTTCACGGATGTACAGTCAAAAATATCCGAACGCGGAAAGGAAACCCAATGTGCTCTCTCTTTTAAAAGACTGAAAGAAAGATTTCAAAGAACTGGAAAGGTAGAGTATAAAAATTGTAATTACTGTTTATGTTACCGGGTATCAATGAAGCTAATGTAGGAAGCAGAATGGGTCTAGTTCAAGAGGAGAAGATGACCAAGAAAAGACTAGAGCAAGAAGTATGCGATATACAGGGTTTTCCACGGAAGTGGCTAGTTAGAAGTTTTCCGACTTAACGAAATTCCTCAATTTCAAAAATTTGCGGTTTGCAACAACTTGGTACTTATTTTTTTCCAAAAAGCGGTAATAAACAAAACGAGTACTTTAAAGGAAAACTACTGAAGATGGGTATAGGCAATGTTACGGCAAATCGGTGTAAAATTTAATTCTACATCCAAAAATACAAAAATAAACAGGGTGTTCTATTTGAAAAAATTAAGTTTTGCAACTTTCAAAATTCTTTGATATGCCGCTAGTTTTTAAACAACCTATATAATTTCAATGATTTTTTTTTATTACGTTTTGGTAAAACAATGTTAGTACTTGTTAATTTTAAAGTGGGAGACTTCTGACACTTAAACCAAGTGAGAATCAATCTATTACATATAACGATGTAAATGTCAAAATTTTAACAAAAATCGCAATATCTCAAAAACAGTTGAAAATAGGTATAGGAAAGCCTAGTAGTAATCGTCATAGAATTTTATGGTAAATTCAAAAATATAATAATATATAGGGTGTTCTATTTAAAATAACAAAGTTCATGGCGGCTTCCGGTGTGCACCGGAAGTACAAAAAGCTTGGAAATATTTTTGGAAAAAAGCAAGTAGCAAGTTGTTGCAAATCCCAAACTTTTAAAACTGAGAAATTTCGTTAAGCCGGAAAACTTCTAACCAGCCACTTCCGTTGAAAACCCTGTATAATAATAAATTAGAAATAAAATTATCATGAGTCACTCTATAACCTTAAACGTAATTTACTTGACTTACAGTTCCAAAAACAGCCAACTTCCAAAGAAAAAAATTGCTCTATCAGCATCAGATTCGAAACTACTGTAAACATTTATAAAATGAAAAATAATGAGACTGCAAGATTTAATTCGGTTGAAACGAAAATAAATGGTGAGAAAATTCTAATCGAGTGGGAATTAATGATTATTTGATCACATATTGTCAACGCTCAATGATTTTAAACTAAAAAAAAAAGAAACTATTTGGTTAAGAGGTGTGGGAAATGTCCGAAAAGGAAATAGATTTTACCATTTTTAAAAGTATGAGATTGAGGTATGGATGATACTCGATGAACATTGTAAATTGTTAATAGAAATAGCATTCTGGGGTAAAGTACCAAAATTTCACAGATTCAACACATACAAAAAAAAAACGAATAAATAGGAAAGAAATGAAAACGGATAATACAATTATTTTTAAAATAGAAAAAAAAGAGCTGTTATGATTTGAAGGCAGAATTAAACCAAACTACCCTTTTTTGAAAATGATAATAATAATAATAAGATATGACAACATTATTAATTTTAAAGCTTCAAATCTTGACCATGTATATAATATTTAATTTCTTTTTTCTTGCTTTTTAGGTTGTCAGTATTAAAAACATGTATGAATACGACGTTTCGCTTTATTGAAAAGCTTTTTCAAGTATATAAATAAATGTAAAAATTGTAAATTATAATTAAAATGTTTTTGTTTACTATGATTTTGAATATATTATTATATTTTATTTAAAGATTGCCTTTTAAAATAGGATGTTTTGATTATTCATTTTTGAATTTTGTAATTAAATAGTTCTTTAAAAATATTGTATTTAGTTAGCATTTTTATGTTTATAAATTTGAATTATTTCCAGTATATTACGTGTTTTTAAATTTTGTTCTTTGTTTAAAATTATTACGTTGTTGAAATCAAAGGTATGATTTTGATTATTTCATGTTTTTTTAAAGCTGTAAATTTTTAATATATTTTGTGTCCTTTATTCTATTTTCCAAATATTGCATGGTTTCACCTATATATAGGTACACCGTTACAATTTTGACAGTCTATTTTATAAACTATGTGTGATCTGTCATCCATATTTCACAAAATTATATAATTTAATTTTATAACTAAATACAATATTTTTAAAGAACTATTTAATTACAAAATTCAAAAACAAATAATCAAAACATCCTATTTTAAAACGCAATCTTTAATAAAACATAATAATATATCAAAATCATAGTAACAAAACAATTGTCATTTATTAAATAAAAACATTTTATTTATAATTACAATTTTTACATTTATTTATATACTTGAAAAAGCTTTTCAATAAAGCGAAACGTCGTATTCATTCATGTTTTTACTGACGACCTAAAAACCAAGAAAAAAGAAATTAAATAGATAACATTATTGATTCGATCAACTTAATTTTTCTGTCACAAGATGGCATTTTAAAATAATAAAATTCCTTATTAAAAAGAAACAACCTTAAACTCACCTTTATCCGGCAATACTTGGGCTAAAGTGTATTCGTCAGGATTCCCTTCCAACCCCAACTTATACATGGCATTCCTTATGACCTGCGGCGTCCTCTCGTTATTACTCAACATGATACTCTTGTACAGCACGATGCCGTCAGTCTCCACGCAATCCGTCTCGTAGGTCACTTTGATTATATAAAAATCGGGACTGCTCTTCTGCGAATGATTCGGACTGAGGGTGCCCGAATTATTATTATTGGGGGGCACCTGTAACTTATTATTGGCGCCGCCCGAATGCGAACTGTTCAGAGAGACATCTAGCGACGGTAACGACGAACTACTGCTGGAGTTCGACATCTGCGACGGACTCAACTTCCGGTCGATGCTGTTGTGCGGTGAACTGGGCATACTGTCTATATCACAGTAGAATTGCGAACTGTTACTGCTGGAATTCGAGGCTATCGAGTCGTTTTTCTGATGCCCAGAGGATTTTTTCTTGTTTTTAACGGTGTTGGTCGACGACGGCTCGATTTGGCAGCTCAATTTATAAGCTTCCCTATCGTCCAAGACTAGGAGGGAATCGAACCAGAGATCGAATAGAGGATCTTCGGTTAATTGATAGGCGTTCGCAGCACCTTGTAATAGTTTAATTTGGGCCAGCACTTCGAATTCCTTCCGCCTTTTATCGAAGTTTATCAACCCGTCTCCTATATAATCAGGAATGGCAGTATCGATCATTGTTAGATCCGTCAGAAATGTCCCCAAATACGGTATGGTGCCGAAAGAAATGTTCGCAGTGCGCGTATTCTGCTTCTGAAACACCTTCTGTAATTGTTTATCGTTTTCCCCGACCGTGTCGGCGAATTTCGCCGTCCCCTCCCTCATCAATAGCTCCCTTTGCGTCCACTGGTTATTATCTTCGCTGAATATCCTGGCCAGCTCGTCGAATAGTTCGAATTTCTCCTTCGGCACCGTTGCCAGGTCTTCTGCAGCCGATAGATGGGGTTGCTCTGCAATCCGCTTATTATCGCTTTTAAACTAGAGAAATTCTTCAAGACGCGCAGCTCTTGCGCTATATCGATCCAACAGATGACGATCTGGGCGCGATCGATCGTTTCAAATCGGGCTCGACTAGAATCGACGATATCACCCTAAAGGATACGGCGTTGAATTGATTCACGGTCGCTAGAACGGTTGCGGCCTCGTGCGATCGGCTTTTATCTCTTCTAGACCAGACTGCGCCCAAACACTGGTGCGGAACTAATTTCTTAAATAATTCCTGCGAAAAGCATGAAAAAAAAAACGCGTTAGATATTAGATTTTAATTATTGCAGTTATTAGCTGAAATAGGAAAAAAAAATCCTACAAAGGTTTTGTAAAATGCAATACCGCATAACCTAAACATATTTTTAAATATACGGTGTTCAGGAAGACTGGGTTTTCCATTAAAGCTCTATTTTTGCTATTAGGAAAAAAATCTTCTCTACAAAAAATTTATATAATTGAATGCTGCATAACCTATACATATTTTAAAATATACAGAGTGTTCAGGAAGACTGGGTTTTTTCATTATAGCCCTATTTTTGCTTTTAGGAAAAATTCTTTTCTACAAAAGTGTTATAGAATTCAATAGTGCATAAGTTAAAAATATTTTTAAATATACCATGTGTTCAGGAAGACTGGGTTTTTCATTAAAGCTCTATTTTTGCTTTTAGGAAAAAATCTTCTCTACAAAAGTTTTATAGAATTGAATGCTGCGTAACCTAAAAATATTTTTAAATATACCGGGTGTTCAGGAAGACTGGGGTTTTCATTAATGCTCTATTTTTGCTTTTAGGAAAAAATCTTTTCTACAAAAGTTTTATAGAATTTCATACCGCATTACCTAAAAATAATTTCGAAAATACAGGGCGTCCCCGAAGACTGGATCTTTGATTGCAGTTCTATTTTTGATTTTAGGAAAAAAAAATTCTACAAGGGTTTTGTAAAATGCAATGCCGCATAACCTAAAAATATTTTAAACTGTACGGGGTGTTCAGGAAGACTGGGTTTTTCATTAAAGCTCTATTTTTCCTTTTAGGAAAAAATCTTTTCTACAAAAGTGTTATAGAATTCAATAGTGCATAAGTTAAAAATATATTTAAATATACTGGGTGTTCAGGAAGACTGGGTTTTTCATTAAAGCTCTATTTTTGCTTTTAGGAAAAAATCTTTTCTACAAAAGTTGTACAGAACTCAATGCTACATAACCAAAACATATTTTCGCCTATACAGGGTGTTCCAAAAGTAAGAACAAAAGAAAACTACTTAAAACGTACTACACATTAATGGTCAAGACATTTAATACGACTCTTAAAATATAATGCTCCACCATTTTCGCTGACGAAGATGCGCATTTCTTAAATAATTCCTGCGAAAAAGCATGAAAAAAAAAGCGCTTTAGATTTTAATTATTGCAGTTATTAGCTGAAATACATTTAATTGTTTCAAGATCTAATATCGACATAAGTTGATTTGTCGCACGGACCTGCATATTCCTCGCTAGCCCAAATGGTAAAGCGTACGTCCGGTAAATGAGAGTATGTAGGTTCGAATCCTGCGTGAGGAGAAAATTTTTCTTGGGAAAAAATACCTCTTAATTATTACAATTATTAGTAGAAATACATTTAATTCGTTAATTATTTCATACTGTAAAAAGCTCGCAATCTTTGCATATTTAGATTTTGTTTTTTTTTTATTTGCAGATGTTAGAGAACTTCAAGCCGGTAAGGCCCATGAAATACCCCTACACCTTCAGCGCGAAGATAGCCCAATTTCCGTGGCTGTTCTACAGGAAGAACAATTGGACGTTCAGATATTACGCGTACGGATTCATAGTCTGCTTGCCGATCTTCAATTTTCTCGAGAAACTGTCCAAGACACCCGAGAACCAGGCAAAATGGGCCGCTATACTATTAAAGGAGGCGCAAGAACACCTACATCATTAATATTTCGAAATAGGTTGGTAATATATAAAGGTATGTGTTTCAAAAAACAAAAAAAATGTAAGCGATATTATTTTTGATGAATTTGAGTAAGTTTGGAGTTTGGTGTTCTCCCAAAGAAAACAAAATTGTATGAATAAATAAATTATCTATACACTAACCAATTACTTTTATTTTCAAAATGTCTTTGTACATATATCTTTGTTTTTTTCTCTTTCTCTTGGTTTGTAGATCTTTTAAGTTATATAGTTTGACTTAATTTTATAACTAAATACTCGTCTGAATTTTTAGAAATTTATTTAATTACAAAATTTAATGTTTTCATATTTAACTAACAATAAATAATCAAATCAACATATTATATTGAAACGCAATCTTTCAATGAAACAAAAAGATGAAATAAAGACGAAACGTCAAAAGAAAGAAAACAATGATTTTTATCACCTTACATTTAATTTTTTTACATTTGGAGTACTTCATGACTCTAATCTAGGCCCATAACATAAAGATATTATTTAAAAAAAAAATTCATACTAAAAACATTAAATTTTCTTTTTCGTCCCTATCATTTATTGTAATCCTTTTGGCATTCAAATCGCTTCAAAGTTCTCATCTAAATTTCTAATATAAATTATCTATAGTAAGAAATAGGTCTATATTAAACTTTCTCATCATCTCAACATCTTACATTTCCAGTAGGCAAAGATGTAATATAGGTCTCCAATAGACAAGCTAAAAACACAAGTGTAATGAATAATTGCATTATCTCCTTGTTAACAAAATTTACTGTTACTGAGGCAAAATTTTATCAATAAAATGTCTCTCATCAAATCTATAATGCATTTTATTTTATTTCCTGTCGTATATCTCATTTTTTTTTTTGCATGAAGAGTATTTCAAGGTTCTAATCTATGTATGTAACATAATAATTACACTCAATTTAAAAATTAGACCCATACTAGAAACATCTATTATAACAATGTACAGTAAAACTTCCCTAAATGGACATTCTCATAATAGGACAATTTTATTATTCGCTTCAAAATTGTACAGGTTTTTTAATATAATATCAAAAACTCTCTGATAACCGGGGACACGGACTGTGATTTCTCTTATTTTCGGTAAAAATAAAATTCTCACAAAAGGACAACAGCCTATTATTTGTTCAATTCGAAGAACTTGGCGTGACTTCATTTTAGTTTGTAATGCAAAATTTGGTATTTTCGCAATTTTGCGTTTTGTAAGTTACCTTTGTAAGAAACAAAAATTAAAGCAATGTTTTGATCCCATCAGATGACCCAGCTTCACAAAAGGAAACTCAATTAATTAGAGAAAGCTTATACATACTATGTACAAAGGCTGATGAAAACTGTCGTCATTTTAATGGTTTATTAGAGACTTAAAAAAAAGACTCGCAGGAATAAAAAGTTTAAAAAAAATCATCAAACACACGTCAAATGGGGCAATATGGGACAAAAATGCGTTTTTTGAAACTTGGCGCCAGGTTTACGAGTTACTGTCTCAGTTACACGAAATTTGTCAATACATACAAGCAGGCACACCTTTTAAGTCATGTTCATGCTTGTATTGACAAATTTCGTGCAACTGGGTAGTAACTTGTAAACCTGGCGGTGGTACACTTAAAAAATGAACCGCAAATTGCTTAGAGGATATTCCATTTCACCTAAAGAATCAATTCCAAGGTTTTCTCAAAAAAAAAATATATGTCAGTGGGAACATGCCATACAGTTTTAAAAAAAAGGACTTAAAGTTATTTTCGCATAAAATTCAAGTAATTAATAAACCCACATTTTAGCAGATTTTGATACAAGAATATTGTAACTCGTAAACCGGGCGGTGGTGCATCTAAAAAACGAACCGCAAATTGCGTAGAGGGTATTCGTCATCGAATGGATATTTAAATATTTTTTGCACACATTTTGGTGACATACAAACTGTCAAAGTGATTACTGCATGTATGTACTGTGACCAACGATTAAAAAAAAAAACATGAGCTACTCTAATGAGGAAAGTCTTTGAAAGTACGGCATTAGGAAACATTTATGCATTTTATTTTCTTCCCTAATCGTATATCTCAATCTATCAGAAAGCAGCGTTCCTCAGGGGTCTAGCCTAGGTCCATAATTACATATTATAAATGTCACTATATTAAAAATTAATTAATAAAAAAAAAACATTGCATAAAGTCATTGTCTTCTGCTGATATTGCAGACATTATATTTTTTACAAGGATATATTTAGATTGTTACACTACTAGTAATGTCAGTACGTTGTTTTATTTTTGTACTTCAAGAGGGTAAATAAATATATAAATAATTAAAATACTCCAACCCAAAGATATTCTATTTTCTTATATTACCTACCATAAATTTTTCATTATTTAGCATTTACTGTATCTAAAGATTTTAATTTAGATCTACAATATAATAAAATAATGCATTGTGTTGAAAAAAATAGATCCATACTAAAAACCGAGTAATAATGCATAAGTTTATATCAATAACTAACTAATTCATTTGTTCCAAATAGTATACTTCAAGGTTCTAATCTAGGTCCGTGATATAAATATTTTGTATTAAAAGATAAAACCATTGCATTTTTTTTATTTCCTATCGTATTTTTTAAATCTGTAATATAATAAAATAATGCATTGTGTTGAAAAAAAAAAATAGATCCATACTAAAAACATACTAATAATGCCTAAGTTTGTATCAATAACTAACTAATTCATTTGTTCCAAATAGTATACTTCAATCTTCTTCGATCAGAGTACTTCAAGGTTCTAATCTAGGTCGGTGATATAAATATTTTGTATTAAAAGATAAAACCATTGCTTTTTTTTATTTCCTATCGTATTTTTTAGATCTGTAATATAATAAAATAATGCATTGTGTTGAAAAAAAATAGATCCATATTAAAAACATAGTAATAATGCCTAAGTCTATATCAATAACTAACTAATTCATTTGTTCCAAATAGTATACTTCAATCTTCTTCGATCAGAGTACTTCAAGGTTCTAATCTAGGTCCGTGATATAAATATTTTGTATTAAAAGATAAAACCATTGCATTTTTTTTTATTTCCTATCGTATTTTTTAGATCTGTAATATAATACAATAATGCATTGTGTTGAAAAAATTGATCCATATTAAAAACATAGTAATAATCCCTAAGTCTATATCAATAACTAACTAATTCATTTGTTCCAAATAGTATACTTCAATCTTCTTCGATCAGAGTACTTCAAGGTTCTAATCTAGGCCCGTGATATAAATATTTTGTATTAAAAGATAAAACCATTGCATTTTTTTTTATATCCTATCGTACTTTTTATTTTTTTTTATTTATTTTTTTAATTTAGAGTATCTCAATATTTTTAATCTAATTCTATTTTTGTTTGTTTTAATTAAAACTTTTACCGATATCTAACTGTATAATTTATATATACATATATCTTTTTTTTCTAAATCTTTACTTCTATGTCGGTTAAACAAACATCGCTTCGAATATAAACGTTATTTGAGCACAGGAATGTTGTACATACATCCAACGACCTGGACGTTACTAATAACATATACTTCAGTCACCACGGTTCTTCAACAAATCAGACATTAAAATAAATATTTACCGGCTACTTATACAAAGTGATTGAAGAGGAAGATGTGAGATTGTATGACAAATCAAAAACAAACTTACGACATCCATGCGAGTTAGTTGCTCGGCGAAATGTCTAACAGGAACGTCCGGCAGACAATACCTCTTCCATCCCGGTATATTCGCTCTCATAGCGAAACTGGGCGGAGGTGTTAGCAACGGATCCAAACGGGGCTCCCTGCTATACCTGTCCAGTCTGTGTCGGACTTTGGCTTCCAGCTCTGTAGCAGGGAGATACTCCTCGCAGAAGTGCACGAGTTGCAGTAGAGCCGGATGGTTCGGTGCTTCCTTGAAGTCTTCCGGGTAACTGTCCAGCCAAACGTGTAGCGCCGATATCAACGTTCTGAAAAGGGAAAATTGCAAAAAATGTTTTCTTATAATTATTTTATACGAAAAGAACATGATACTTTTCATGGGGCGTTCGCGTCGCTAATAAAGAGCGTGAATAGTTACTTTTCCTCCAAATGAAATATGCTGTGTGTATTTTAAGTTGCGTAGATTTTGTTTTGTTTACTTCGTTCAGCCGTTTATCCAATTTACCCAGAGAATTTTCACAATAATGTTTAGTTTGTATAAATTTAGGTAAAGAGTTATTTATTTGATTTATTTAATTAAGTGTTAAGTTTTTTTTTTTTTTAATTAATTCCTTTCATTAAGATGTCTATTGTTTGTTCATGTTGTTTAATGTTTATTCTACTAGATTTTGTCGGTGATTTTGTGCGTTTGCGTTGTACGCAGTTGTAGAGTTTTGTCAGGCAGTTCCTTGATCGACTGTTAGTGTGAGTACACGTATTTTTGTAAATCATTGTTTGCCATTTTGTATTTCATTTTGATATGGTAATTTGATTCGCATAAATTGTCTTTTATTTGGTCCATCAAGGAATTCGCATTATAATAATTATTATATTGATGTATGCAATATAATAACAATTATTGATAGATATAAGATCATTTATTATTTTTGTTCGGGAAGATATATTTCAGTTGTAATTTTCTCATTATGGTTTAATTTTTCAGTTTTTCTATTTGCTGTTTCGTTTTTAGTTATCAATCACCCCGGTTGAGTGAATAGAAGCATTGTTCTTGCATTTAGTTTTCATTTTTGTAAATTTCTAGTGTTTGTCCACGAATTTATTTTATTTTGTTGAAACCACGTGGATTGAATTGGAATAATTAGGATTATCTTCCTGAACAAACTAATCCTTTGCTTTGTATAGGAAATAGCATTGTCCTATTGTAATTTAGAATCAAGTGCAGTTTTTAATTTAGGCCAGAACCTTCAGTTCAGGGTTTTTTCTTTCTGCACAAATTGTAGTTAACCCTTTTTGAATAAATTTTGTTTGTTAATTATCTTCGTTGGGTTAAAAATTCTGTTCTTTTATTTTTAATTCAAACCTTTTCAATTCTTTGAGTATTTAAGAAAGTCAGATTTCTTTCACTCACAATTTGTATGTATGTATGTAATAGAAGGGTGGTGTTACACTGCGACCTAAAAGGTCTATTGTGTCCCCTATTCTTGTTGCTTTACAGCTGGCCTTCCAATACTATTCCTTTTAGAAAGTGTAGGATGTCAGAGGGCCCCAGTCTAGGTAAGTCTCCCTCTTCGATTTCACATGCACCCAGGTACAATGCCCTCGGGTTGCACAGTGCTACGCAGTTTGAGAGAAGGTGGATGGATGTTTCATCCTGTTCCCCACAAAATCTGCATTCAGGATCTTTTCCAATCCAAGCTTACTGTTGTCCTTTCAGTCTACAATGCCTGAAAGTATTCCTGTTAATATGCGAACATTGTTCTTACTCAGGTTGATGCATTCTGTAAACCTCTTCTGGTTATAAGTTCCCAGAAGAATTTTACTTTGCCTCATTCCCTGGAGATTTTCCCAGTAACTGGATTTTCTCTGCTCCATTTCCATTTTTAGTTTCTTCAGTATTGTACTGCTACTTAACCCGCAAAAGGGCTCAGGCCCTACAAAAGGCATTCCAGCCCCTTTTTTTGCAAGGTTATCTGTTATTTCGTTTCCTTCCACTCCTGTGTGACCCGGAACCCACAGGAAGATTACTTTATTTCTTTTGCCTAGCTCATTTAGTTTCCCTAGGCATTTCATATGAGCTCAGCGCCTTGATGGCTACTTGACTATCAGACATGATAATCTCCTGCTTCCGATAGTTCCTATCTATATTGAACTGAACACATCTTCCAATAGCGTGTATTTCCGCCTGAAATATACTTGGGTATTTTCCCAAGCTTTCGAAATATGTAGTTCTAGGCCCATATATTCCTATTCCAGTTCCTTCTGCTCACTCACAATTTACTTTTCGTGGTTAGATTCAAGTTTTAATTCGCGAGGGTAACTCTGAAATTAATTGTTCTTTTGCGCCCTTTTAAAATTTTTATCCGTTGAGCTAGCTAATTTTTCATTTTTTTTAATCATCTTTAAAATTCATTTTACATTTTCAATTCAATCAGTACACAGCAGTACGCAAGTCGTCAGTCAGCGTCCAAAGAGAATGGACGTGCCGTTCGGCTGGAGAGCGGTTGTACAAGTACCCGCCATTAGGCGCTGGCCGCAACACAGCTACATACGGTGTGGTTTAAAGCAACCGCATTGATTACCCGTATTTCTCACATTGTGTGTGCCCAGCGTTCGGACTTGCTATGATGCGCTCGCTTACAACCACACAGTATATTATTCAAAGTGCATCACGTAGCGAACTAATGTTAGCTCCGTGATTGCTAAGTGGCTTTGGCCACCGCTTGCTGCCAGAAAAAAGTGCTAAATATTGTGCCAAAGAATAAATAAATAAGTTTTGCAATTGCATTAAATTGCGTTTTATCAGCCGAGCTGTGAATTTCCCGATCTAGAGGGCCCAATACATCGAGCCAATTCCCAGAAGAGACCCCTGTGTGTGCCGAAATTCATATCGACCGCGGTAAGACCACACCCAGAGCCGAAGAACCGCCAAATTGTGGAGTTACAAAAACGAAATGACGTTTTATTAGCATGGAACAAAATAATATCACCGTTAAACTTAACGGAATATTATTAAGGATAACTTATGTTATGCTTAAAAATGCGCAGCATCTTTTAAATAATATATTAAAATGGTAGGTGACGATATATATATATAATACTATTATGCGTTGGGATACTTAAATTATGGCAGCCTTGTGTCGTCATACCGTTGAACATATAGTCTAGGGATATTAGTAAGTAATTAGTAAGTTCAATCAAATAACGAAAAAATTGGCCCTAAATTAGAGATTTTTAGAAATGCAGTGTCCGCCGTCCAAAATTGTCGAAAAGGCAAAAGAAGCAGCATCGTGAAAAATAAGCTTCAGTCGGAAAAAATTTAAACTTCGCGGCCGACTACTCAGTCGAGCAGTGTCCGATTTATTGACACTTGTAGAAAAATGGAATTTAATTTACATTTGGTGATCAATAATATCACATTAAGTATACATCACTTCTGTACACTTCCCAACAAGATAACTCACCTTTCTATGCTGCTCATGGTGATCCGGTTTGCCGTTAGTTGGTGTCTCTGCTATTCTTCGTACCTCTGCAGCAGGAGTCTCAGCACCCTCTTTGCGCTAGAGAAACTACGATAAGTGGCCAGGAACACATTTATATATGTCGTCTCCAATTCGCCATCATCTGTAGACAGGGCCTCCACCAGTTTCTTCAGCGTGCCGGCTTTCACGAACCTGACACGTACCGTCTCCCATTCCAGATGGGATATTTCGTCATCTGAATCCTGAAATACAAAAAAAAAAAGTATTGTTAACAAATATAAAGAATTACCATAACGGCTCGAACTAAAATAATAGTAATGTTATTAACCTTCGAACGGTCGCGTTGGCGGCATTCACACCGCCGCTCTAGAAAAATCAATTACGTATGCGTTCTTTGTTTAAGTTGTGTAAGTGTACATACAGTACGTTCCGTTAATGAAATAAAGTTACGTAACGTATTGTCTAAACCGAACACTAGGTATATGTTATAAAAATATTTAGTTATAAAACATTAGGCCTTGAGAATAACTTTGACAAAGCATTTTCCTATTAAATAATTGACTAAAACATGATTGACCAATAATACCAGATGAATGGCACATCCTGTATATTTAAATCAATGATTCGTATCGTATTACTTCAAATAAATGAAGTTTATTCATTTTTCTTTGTATGAACACACGTTAATTAGGACAGCCAAATGCTTGTGGACTAACAGTCAAAGGTGTTTCATTTAATATTTTACTAAAAATGTAAAAATGTCTCTTTTTGTTTTAAAAATGTAACAGCCTTTTCTACAAGCGTCAAAGCAGATAAACTATAGATGACATACATGTTATGTTATAGAGTATTATATGTATGTTATATAGACCTTGTAAGCTTGTTCACGCGTACATATCAACAAATTGCGTGTAAAAAGACTGGTTAAAAAACATTATCCTTCTATCTGCGTATTTACGCCTCCCACCTACCCTGATTACAATTTCCTGGACATCATTTTGTTTACACTAACATTAAAAACGACGATAAATTCAACACATGGAAAGAGATCTTCATTTTCAAACATGTTGTGTTTGTGATTTTAAGCAAAATCGAAAATGGTTCCACTAACAAGAAAATCTTTTTCGTATAACTAACCAAAAGTGTTAAATTATATGCAAATAGTGATTCGATGAATACTACAGGTAGGTTAAATGAAACAATATAAGTTTTGAATCAACATTTTATAGAAATGTATAACAAAATTTATTAATCATTAAAATGAAATAACACTGTACCAGTGCTAAACCAATATTATAAAATTATGAAGACAATTATTACTTGGTGTGTCTACAACAAGTAACTGTGTTGGGATAATGTTGTTGTATTATTCAATTAGCAGGTACAAATTGTTAATGGAAAATTAAGTATATGTTCAAAAAATCACGCGTAGTCTATTTCTTATAACGTGTATTATTATTCAGTTAACTAACGCAATTTAACATTTTTTTACGTATTGCATTAACACTAAAATATCATTGCTCATATTGAAAAAGAAAAAAGTGTTCAATTTTATTAGTTAATACAACACTTTTTTTTCTCTCGGTGTAATGCTGTGACCAGTAGTGTGATACGGTTTGAACGCAAAATTTGTACTTAAACTCAAAATCGAATTTAAATACATACTGAAAAACCGCGCGTAAGATATCCTGTTTACACGGTTTTTAATTCGACTCAGAAGTATCGATTTGATTCATAGGGAAAAAAAAACGATGACGTTGGTTAAAACATAAAATAGACAGATAGTATGTAGCTCTTTGTCAAAACGAGAAAACCTTATCTGTCAACATACGATATGACATAACCTGCACCACACGCACGCCACAGAATAAGTCAACTTTTCAACTTATCCTACCTACTATACTACTTAAGTTCAAAGAAAAAAAATTCCATAACCTTCTTAGAGGTTAGAAATATTTGACTATATGGTACTACAGAAAAGCGACTAAAATGTATCTGTATATAGCAAAGTTACTTCACATATCAAATGATTGATGAAGCAATGATTATACAGCGTGATTCTCAATATATGCTACAAACTTTAAGAGCTGATTGCTGTGGTTATTTTGATCATAAAAGTTTATAAGAACATATGTCCAAACTCGCTTTGTACTAAAATTGAACAATGTTTAATAGTAAGTTAACATAATTAATGTTTTTTATTATAAATTAATAAAATAATTAGTAAAACAAAATTAACTTATACTAACTGTTAAAAATGACCGCCCCCAACTGCAATACAAGTTTCTATCCTCCGTCGTATTGACTGGCGAGTCCGTTCTAAAATACCAGGGGTATTTCGAATTGTTTGAAAAGCTACGATAATACGATTTCTCAGTTCATCGACATTTTCAATGGGAGTCGTATAAACTAATGATTTAAGGTGACCCCAGAGAAAAAAGTCCAAAGAATTTAAGTCTGGAGACCGAGGAGGCCACGGTTGTGGACCTCCCCCTCCTATCCACCGATCTGCCTACGTATTGTCCAAAAACTCGCGAGCAACTAAACTAAAATGCGCTAGAGCACCGTCATGCATAAAATACATTTGTAATCTTAATTGCAACGGAACTTCTTCCAGCAGCAGTAGTAGCTCCTCTTCAAGAAAATTGCGGTATACCTCGCCATTTAACCGCATCGGTAAAAAATGTGGACCAATCAAGTGATCTCCAACAATTCCGGCCCACACATTGACAGAGAATTGATGTTGATGACGGGCATTCACTAGTTCTTGCGGATTTTTCTTCGGCCCATATGTGATTATTATGAAAATTAATGATCGCGTTTCTAGAGAAAGTACCCTCGTCGGTGAAGAATATTTGAGTCAAATAGTCAGGATTTTGTGTTGCATCCATTGACAAAAAGCCACTCTTTGCGGAAAACCTGCCGGCAAAAGTGCTTGCACCCGATGAATGTGATATGGATACAACAGTTGATCTTTCAATATTCTGCAAACTGTGGCCTGACTAATGTTTAAAGCAAACGCAATTTCTCTGGTGCTTGTAGTAGGATGTTCCTTAATTTCATTTATTACCATTTCTTCAACTTGTGGAGTTCTCACTGTAGATGGGTGCCCGTTATCAGTCGTCCGTTTCTTTAAATTTCTCGTTTCACTAAGACGTTGGTGAAGACGGGCAAATATTGAATAATGCTGGATGATACGGTTCAGATACCGTTCTTCATAAAGACGTCTAGCAGCACGCGAATTTCCATTGGCAAGACCGTAAACGAAATGCATATCACACATCTCAGCATTCGTGTAATTCATTTTAGAAAACAGAAACTGCAATAACTGAATGAATACTCTGATAACTATTGACAAATATTGAAATGACAAATAAACAATTCCCTCTCAATACAATAGTTTTTGAAGAACCAACTGTGATATTATAGCGTGTTAGTCATAGTTCATAATTTATTATTAAACATTCAATAACTTTAAAACCAAACCGTTTTGGACATATACTCATATGAATTTTTATGATTAAAATAACCTCAGGAATCGGCTCTTAAAGTTTGTCGCATATATTGAGAATCACCCTGTATATTTTCTTCCACTTTTATCGAAACCAACCTCAAGTCCACCCAAACAACTTGTTCATCCTTTGCAATAAAAACATAAAACAGAATAAACACTTTTCCACCGATTATTTAGTTAATCTAAACTTTATCCTAACCGCATTTCCAAGAACACTTGTTGCAATAACGAAAACAAACAGTAAAAATGGGAACATACTTGACATGGAACCATAATATAAAAAAAAAATAATAATAAACTGTTTAAAGTTATTTACGTAGGAGTGAAGGAGCAGTACCACATGTGTTATTAATATAATCACCAAAGCATGAACAAATAAATACTTCACGATCCTGTTTGAAGGTTGCGTACACATCTAATGGTGAGTTGTATTTATAAATATGTAACGTTACAATAAGAAGTAAAAAAGAAATAAAGTCAGATTATTGCCACATTTAACACAAACATTTAGAGTATATATTAAATTGAATTTTATCTTTTTTTTGCTAAACATTCTCTTTGGGAATAAATAACATACACTTCGATCATTTTGCAAAATGTATGCAAACCATAATCATGTAGTTATATAACTTAACCCAGATGTGCAACATTTATTGAATCACTTTTTTTTTTCTACAATCATTACGTAACATCAGATATTACCAAACTTATGTCATATGTATTATAAAAACAGTGTTTGATGTGCTTTTAAAAGAAAATTGCACGTTATGTCATGCACCAACACAAGTGTACAAGGAAATTTATTAAATAATTATTAAGTAAGGAAGGAAATTGTAAGAAATTAGATTTTTTTGAACTTCTAGTAGAAATATGATTTTGAAACTTGCAGTGTAGACATGACCTACTGTGATCTATGTAAGGAAAATATTTTCAACTTTATAACACTTTCGGTATACAGGGTGTTGATATCAACTTTCTTATTTTAAATGGAATGGTATAATTTTTATCGGTCTAATGAATTTGGCGAGTCATTTTCAACTAGTTTATATGAAGGTTCCCTATCCCTAAACTCGACCATTTTTGAGATATTTTCATTTTCGTTGATTTTTTGACATTTGCACTCTTTCAAATAAAATCAAATATTTCATGAGATAGCAGATATTTAGTGGTTCTACTAAAGTCCATGTAAATACAAGGACGTAGCTACAAGGTGTTATGGCAATAATGATCAAATCACATACAGGGTGTTCAAAAACCCGCCTCCAATGTGGATACCTTTAAGCTAACAAAACTTTTTTCTTTCAAATGGAACATGGTATTTTTTTCCTACAGTATTGAATGCAGCGCAAAATTCTACATCGATTGATATTAGGGTTTGGTATACCTATTCTTAATAGTTTTTGAAATATTAGCATTTCTTGCAAAAATTGCTGAAAATATGCCTAAATTCCAAGTTTCAAACAAATAAAATGAGTTTTTTTCCTACAAAACACTCTGTACATTATTTGCCTAACCTATCTAAATATTTATGTTTCAGATATCTAACGTTCACTAGTTTCTTACTAATAGTAATATCTTTTAGTTATAGAGAACGTGTACTAATTATTAGATATTAGTAGGCCATGAGACGTGCTAACAAACAAGTGATATCCATTGATAGTAATTTACCAAATCGCCCAGTGATAAACCTATGCACTATTAACAAGTCATATCTTTTATAGTAAGTCCTAATGCTGTCAACTCCTTCACACATTTTCTTCTAACAAGTAAAATATTGTAAATCGAAAGAAATAAGAAAAACATTGAAGTTACATATACAAATAACATTTTAGACTTATTCACATTCATGAAGAATGTAATAATGGTTAGATACCTACGCTTACTTGCAATGAATAATAACCTCAAAAACAAAAATAAAAAATAAAAATACAAAGGGAAATTAAAGCAGATATCCTAAAACACCCATAATATTTTAAATATTGTTCACTTACTAGACCAGGTATTTTCTTTGTAGGGGAGCCGTCTGACATGGAAACTTCGTAAACAATGCAGCCTCTTGGCTTTTTGTGTTAAAGTAGGTATTAAGCGATACAAACAGTTAACATAAATCAGGAACAAACTATTAAAAGTCTTCGAAAATGCTCAATATAAATGTTCTTTCAAAATTATAGTTTCTTAGTTTTTTTTTAATTTGACTTATTTTCAGTGTATTTAATAAGCAGGCAAAAATATTAACATGTAATTTGCTGCCGCATAATAATTATGCCTTATTAATATTTTATAATTACAATTACATAAAATTTGCTAATAATTGGAAAACTTGCAATGATAAATATCTCAGGTATGGAAACTAAACAATGCAAAAAAAGATAACGCATCATTCTAAAAAATAATATACAGAGTGTTTTTAGGGAAAAAAAAATATTTATTTACTCGAAACTTGGAAATTAGTCATATTTTTGGTAATAAATGCTAATATCTCAAAAACTATCAAAAATAGGTATACCAAACCCTAATGTCAATCGATGTAGAATTTTACGCTGCATTCAATGCTGTAGTAAAAATACCATGTTCCATTTGAAAGAAAAAAGTTTTGTTGATTTAAAGGTATCCACATTGGAGATGCGTTTTCGAACACCCTGTATGTGATTCGGTCATTATTGCCATAAAACTTTCTACCTACGTTTTTGTACTTACATCGGCATTAGTAAAACCACTAAATATCTGATACCTTGTCAGCTAATTAATTTTACTTGAAACAGTGTAAACGTTAAAAAATCAACAAAATTGCAAATATCTCAAAAACGGTCGTGTTTAGGGATAGAGAACCTTCATATAAACTAGTTGCTAATGACTCGATACATTCATTGTACTGATAAAAATTGTACTATTCCATTTAAAATAAGAAAGTTGATATCAACACCCTGTATACCGAAAGTGCTATAAAGTTGAAAATATTTTCCTTAAATAGACCACAGTGGGCCATGACTACACTGCAAGTTTCAAAATCAAATTCCTGCTAGAAGTTCAAAAAAATCTAATGACCCAGTTCGGTGGGGCACCCTGTATATCTGCTGATAACTGTAATAATTACGAGGAATATTTTTCCCAAGAAAAATTTTCCTCCGGCAAGATTCGAACCTACATACTCTAGTTTACCGGACGTACGCTCTACCATTTGAGCTAGAGAGGAATATGCAGATCTTAAAAACCGGCAGAACGACGAATATGCAAAGATTGCAAGCTTTTCACAGTAAGAAATAGTATGAATGATAATAATGACCCAGTTCGGTGGAACACGCTGTATATTTGGACACATAACATTAATCACATTGTGTATTTTTACGATATCTCGTTTTGATAAATTTTATTTTTCAATTCAAAAAAAAAAAACCGCGATACAACGCAAAGTTAGAAAGAAAAAACAAACAACTCACCGAATGCGAGGAAGATAAGCTTCTGGTCGGTCTGTGATAACGGACCTTCTTGAGGTAGACAGTGTAGAGAGCCCCATCTGCCTTTTCTTCGCCCCACAATCGCCATGTGGGCTGCTAGAAAGAAACGAAAAATATGCTACAGGAAATGGTCGAAATATTCACAATTAAACGACAATAATATGCTTATAAAGCAATTTCTTGCAAATTTAAAGACATTTTAAATAAAAACCAATGATATTTAAACCTTCAGACCTGTTGCAAGACATATAAGAGGAAGTATTATTATAACTGTGAGGGAACAGGTGTAAGATTACACCACCGGTTCTGTTTAACATGCACTAATAATTGCACAAAAATTCCATATACAAATTCCCACGGATATTTGAGTAATCACACAAAAATTCAACGTTTTAAACAAAGACGATAATACAACAACAAGGTTTATAATCTATATAAGAAACCCACCTGTAATATATTGATGTACTTCACGAAAACCATCCAAGAAAATTAATTACTCGATATTTGTCACAATATACGAATGTTAATAGCACGAACAACACTGCTGCTTTAATGTTCTCGAATCAAAATAAGAAGGATCATCGCATTGTTAAACGTGCTCGTCAATAGTTTTTTTTTTTACGTAAAACGAATATGGACAGACGATAATGTTATAACGCAAATAGTCGCGGTTTTGTGATAAGGCGGCGCTGAAATAAATGCCCCTTATCTAGCGCAGTGCATTATAAAAATTTTGGTATTAAGTGAAATGAGTCAGTCGATGAAGATAGGTTTAACAAGGTTGTCCCCAATGAAATTACGTAAAGTTAATTCTAATTTCCTTTATGTAGATGCAATAGTAAAATCCATAAAATCATGATGATATATCACATGTGTACAGCCATAACCCGATAAAAGTTACCAATCTCTTGTATAGTTAAATGTTTAGAGGCGCGAACGCGTATTCATCTATTTCGGCAGAAGCGGCGTGCATTATTTCGGATTTATTATTACCAGTAAATTTACGTTTGAACGCACACTGAGAAAACTTATTGATCCTGATACCAATAATCTACATTCTTTGAGTGAATTTCCATCGATAGAACAAAATGTGTCATTGTTATGATAAAGTATTATTTACAACCTTTCATTAAGTAATAACATTAAAATAAAAGCACATATAAAATACTATAATCATCAAAATATTTCTCAATTGCTATTTAAAACAGTCATATTTTTCAAACAATGGATGTCTCTTTCACTGAAATAATATTATTGTCAGTATAAATAATGTTACTAACTAAACGAAAAGAAATAGTTCTTTTACATATCAACGATTTGATTTTATATTCTTTCTCTGTTAAAATATCTTGTATAAGGTTTTTCCTGCTATAATGTCAACATAGTTTTTTTTTCTAGGATATTAACTTTTGTTTCATAGCCTACTGTGGTTTAAAGTAAAAAAGTTTAAATAAATCACCTATGAAATCAATAACTTCCATGGTGTGCTATATTTTTGAAAAGAGAAGTTAAAATGTTTAAAATTAAAATCTTTTTAGATTAAAATATACAGAATGGTGCATCAGGACCGATAACTTTTTTACTTAACCCCATATACTTATTCTGAAAACGGCAGATTATTCAACAATCATTATACAGGGTATTCCACGTAACTGGTTCATTAAAAGTTTATGATGTTCTATTATTTACTTATATTTGAGATTTTGGCACCATTATCTGTTCGATTGGAACTATAAATGTAAAATACTTTAACCAAAATATTACTTCCGGTTGACCGGAAATGGATGTCAACTTTATTATTTTAAATAGAATGATATAATTTTTTATTCATTTTTGGATTCTACAACTATAAATACGTCAGTTTTCATTAGCTATTCCTATAGCTACAGGTTGCCGTTTTTGAGTTATTTAAGTTTTTTTTTTTTTTTAGTCATAATCATTGCATCATTGAGAAATTAATATCGCGGTTAATACTGCAAGTAGAGACGCCAAATTTGCTATGTTATGAATGCAGATATAGCTCTAAGGAACGGTAAGCACACTTACCTTCTAACGTACAGGGTGTTCAAAACTGAGGAACAAAGTGACATATTTTCAAATACAGAAAACTCAATTTTTTAAAATAGAACACCCTGTATTTTAATTCGGAATTAGGAAGTAAATATCATCCCCTATCACTTTATATCAGCATTCTCTATATCTATATTTAATAGATTTTGAGATATGAGCGACTTTTTGTTAAACAGACTAAGTATTCTATTTTTTAAATAGAACACTCTGTATTTTAATTCGGAATTAGGAAGTAAATATCATTCCCTATCACTTTATATCAGCATTCCCTATACCTATCTTTAATAGATTTTGAGATATGAACGACTTTTTGTTAAACAGACTAAGTAGCCCTACCTTTGCGTGTTTGTAGCTGGCTCTGAATGGGATTAATGTCAAATTCATTGACTAACCAAAAGTGTTTATGTATATCATTGTAATTACACTTTTGTACAACGCAATATTAATAGAAATGGCTATTCGAACAGCGACATTCTTGTATGGTTATTCAAAGAATAATGCATGAATTTGACATTAATCCCATTCAAGGCCAGCTACAAACATTTAAAGATAGGGCTACTTAGTCTGTTTAACAAAAAGTCGCTCATATCTCAAAATCTATTAAAGATAGGTATAGGGAATGTTGATATAAAATGATAGGGGATGATATTTACTTTCTAATTTCGAATTAAAATACAGGGTGTTCTATTTAAAAAAAAAATGAGGTTTCTTCATTTGAAGATATGTCACTTTGTCCCTCAGTTTTGAACACCCTACCGTTTCTTAGAGTTATATCTACATTCATAACATAGCAAATTTGGAGTTTCTACTTGTAGTACTAACCGAGATATTAATTTCTCAATGATGCAATGATTATGAATAAAAAAAAAGAAAAACCTGAATAACTTAAAAACGGCAACATGTAGTTATAGGAATAGCTAATGAAAACTGACGTATTTATAGTTGTAGAATCCAAAAATGAATAAAAAATTATATCATTCTATTTAAAATAACAAAGTTGACATCCATTTCCGGTCAACCGGAAGTGATATTTTGGTTAAAGTATTTTACATTTATAGTTCCAATCGAACATATAATGGTGCCAAAATCTCAAATATAAGTAAATAATAGAACATCATAAACTTTTAATGAACCACTTACGTGGAATACCCTGTATATAAAGAAACGTTTGTATAAAATATTTTTCTGTATCTCTCTTAACTAGGAATATATAGGGTAATTTTGAAGTTTACAATTTTTTTATTATCCCCCGTATTTCTTAAGCGAGCGAACATTTTCAAATTTTGATTTTACCATTTTAAGTTTGATCCAAAAAGAGCACATGACACATATATTAATCTTTTGATAGCGCTAACAATTGCGGAGATACCCTATAAAAGTGTCGAAAATGGAACACCCTGTACATATTTTCCTTGGTATTATAATGATTAAATCATATTTAAAATAATTATTTTACGAATCAATACTTTTCATATAAAGCCTGAACAAAATACTTGAATACAAAGCAATGTTAATGATATAAATCTAAGAACGCCGCCAATACGTAGGCTATAGCAGAAGTACAGTTGTTTATTTAAGTCCTCTCCAAATCTTTGAATTCCTACGTATCAACCAAATTTCTAGATTTGATCTACAACTTAGCTAACTTACTAAAAATGAAGAAAAAATTAAATGTCTTTTATTTAAAAAAAAAGGATTTTAAAATATTGTTAGTTGTTTGTACCTTTTAAAAATGTCCTAAAATTCTATTCTAAGCCACTTTTCCAAATAAATTCTTTAGTATATTCTGTTTTTAAATTTTAAATTTGTTACCAATGCGATGATTATCATAAAACCATTTACAAAAACCACCAATGAGAATTGATTGTTCCGACCAGAAAATATGGTAAACCCTATTCTTCTAATCGTAAATAATAATATTTCGTTGATATTACAAGCATATATAAAAATGTATTTGCCGTTTTAAGTCGCAGTAGTTAGATAGCAAACAGTAAAAATAAAAAAAAATTGTCTTTCTATAACATCCGGAAGAGATAAAACAGTTTTGTATACATATGTGCACCGGAATCCTATTTTATATTTTATTTGGAGCAAGACGATAAGGATATTGATTTACCTTCGGTGCCAGATCAACAAGATATCTCCACTTATTTGCTTTCGTAGACGCTATAAGGGAATCTTTCCGTATATTTTCGATATCTTTTACAGATATATAACAAACATTTGCCATCTATGAATAAAGAAGGCTGGTCTCAAAATAAACTTCAATAATGATACATTACAAATTTTATTTAATAAAATTTTACTGACATATATTTTATAACTATAAGTACCAAGTTTGCTACCGATTGTTGTAAGTTTATATATACTACCGGCCATTGACGTTAGGACAACTATTGTAATTTAATCCATCTTTTTTAAATATTTAATACTTTTAACATTATCGTAGTAAAAATTTCTACAATAAAGTAAGCAGATAACAACAAAGTATTTAAGACAGAAATCATCATTAGAATAAAATTTAATTTAACGTAACAGCAGGTAATAAAACCATTACAAACGATATTTAAAGGAATGCCGACAAGCATGTTTACAATAGAAGAGTGGATCGACAAGGTTGTAGAATTTCACGTGTGGGTCTCCTAAATGTCTCCCACTATAGCAGGGAATAATTGATATCGTACATGTTACGAATTATTCTACTAGTAAACCAGTTACCTACGATACGGTTGTTCAATCGCGGTGTTTGTAAAAATAGTATTTAAAAAGTGCCGAAAGGAGAGCCAATAAATGTGGAAAAGAGATCGGCCATTGTTACATTACATCTGCGCGTAATGTGATAGCAGTATAATTAGGAATGACAAAATCCACAGTCCATTACACTATTCGTCGCTACCGAGACACCGGAACATTTCCTAAACGTTCGTTGGACTGACGACTCCATTACACTATTCGTCGCTACCGAGATACCGGAACATTTCCTAAACGTTCGTTGGACTGACGAATCCATTACACTATTCGTCGCTACCGAGACACCGGAGCATTTCCTAAACGTTCGTCGGACTGACGAATCCATTACACTATTCGTCGCTACCGAGACACCGGAACATTTCCCAAACGTTCTTTAGACTGACGCGAATCCAAGTGCGAAGTGTTTTTGGCAGAAGCGCAGGGTTTTTGTAAGACGCACGAAGGACGAGCGAATGTTGGGCGATTGTGTCGTTCCCACAGTAAAATACGGTGGTGCACAGTGGTCAGAATTTAGTTGAAAACGGAACTAAATATTTATTTTTTTTTCATTAAATCGACTCTTGATTAGTTGTAGATCATGGAAAAAATGTAAAAAAAAATTAGGTTGTTTAGAGTTACTTTTTATAGAGAAAAAAATTGAAAAACTGCTCTGCATTTTACAAGCTTGCAAAATGCATTATTTTATCAGTTATCTTATACAGTACGCTAGACGTATTGCTCTGTACTGACTGAATTAAATGAAAATGCAAAATCAATTTTAAAATGAAAAAGAAAAAAAAAAATTAGCTGGCTCAACGGATAAGATTTTAAATGAACGCAAAAGAACTATTAAACTCAGAGATACCCTAGCGAATTAAAACTTGAATCTAACCACGAAAAGTAAAATTGTGAGTGAAAGAAATTAGACTCTCTTAAATGACACTAAAAATTGAAAAGGTTTAAAAATAAAATAAAATGACAGAATTTTCAACTCAATGACGCTAATTAACAATCAAATTTATTTTTCAAAATGGGTTAAATTACAAATTGTGCAGAAAACAACCTTGAACTGGAGGTTCGGGCCTAAAATAAAAACTGCACTAGACTCTAAATTAAAATAGGACAATGCTATTTCTTATGCAAAGCAAAAGATTTGTTTGTTCAAGAAGATTATCCAAAATACACAAACTTTGAATTTCTATCCACGTGGTTTCAAATAAATTAAAATAAACTAAGCGTGGACAATTACTAGAAATTTACAAAAAAAAAAACTAAATGCTTCTACTCACCCAAACCGAGGTGATTGATAAATAAAAATGAAACACAACATTGAATAACGGAAAATTAACTCTTTAAAATATAATGAGAGAAAAAAATACTAAAAATATCTTCCTAAACAAAAAATAATAATTGAACTTATATCTATGAAGTGCACTCTTCAATATATTAACAACTATCACGATAAGAATTCCTTGATTGGCTATATGAAAGACAATTAAAGCGAAATTTACAATATCAAAATGAAATACAAAATGGCAACAAAGATATACAAAAATACAACTACTCACGTCAATAGTCGAACAAGGAACTCCTTAACAAAACTCTACAATAGTTTTTCTTACAAAAATCCCTCTTCAAAATCGTACAACGCAGACATACAACAATTCAACGACAATATTGAATAGAATCCGCATTAAAATTATTTAAAAAAAAACTTAACACTAAATTAATTAAGTCATACAATTAACTCTTAAACTAAAATTTATACAAAACAAAATTAAAAATTGTGAAAAATTCTCGGAAAATCAGCTGTTTAAGCAAAGAAAATAACCAAAACAAACAAACAATGCAACTTACACATAATACACTCTGTGAAATGGGTTGTCTAACCACAGTTAATATATACAACGTGTGTATAAATTGTCGCAAAAGCTATACGCAGCGACATTCTTCCTTCGTTTCTGAATCGAAAATCTAAATGGTAAAATATTGTACTATGCTTCATAAGTCTTCAGGAGCCACTTGAAAGTAACATACATTTGGCAACACTGTAGTCGCATACTACCGTAATGGTAGTTACAATACTTGTCAAAATTGACAGACCAGAATTACAAATGACAAATTGGATAACACAAATGATACATAGGGGGAAAAGCAATAAGAAAGCTTTATTAAAACAGAATTAGTAGTTTTGATTTTTCGAACGCATCTCTTGTAATAAATTAGCGACACTATTACCTACGCATATGTTCAAATTGATATCCGTCTGTTTGTAAACACATTTGCAATCTACGAGGTATTGTCTGTATTACTTGTTCAAGCCTTTCCGGTGTAATTTCTAATACTGCCGCGTTAATTCGTCCTATAACTTCGTCAGCGTCTTGTGGAGGTGTTGCGTAAACTTTCACCTTTATGAAACCCCAAACAAAAAAGTTTAAAGGATTTAGGTCGGGAGACCTTGCAGGCCATAAGATAGGACCACCGCGACCAATCCACCTGTTAGGGAAGTGTTCATCTAACCACTCTCTCACATTACGGGAAAAATGTGCCGGAGCTCCATCATGCATGTAAAACATGTTACGGCGTATATTCAATGGTATCTCGTCAATAACTTGTTCTAATACATTTAAATACCCGTTGGCATCAAGTGGATTTGGCAGATAGATTGGCCCAACGACACGGTGATTTATTATACCCAGCCAAACATTAACTGAAAACTTTCTTTGGTGACCGTATTCCCGAAACGCATGAGGATTTTCATCTGCCCAATGGTGAACATTATGGGTATTGAGTACACCATCTCTGGTAAACATAGACTGGTCGGTCCAAAGAACACCTCTTAAAAAGTCGCCATCTTCTTGAATCCTATTTAAGATACTATGACAAAAGTTTAAACGGTGTATGTTATCGTTTTCATAGAGCGGCTGCACCTTAGTTATATGGTATGGATAAAGAAGGTTTTCACGTAGAACCAAATGAACGCCAACTGTCGAGTACTGACGGAGGGATCTTCATGTACTGAGTCTAGAATTTCCTCTTCCAATTGTAATGTACGCCGTTGTCTAGGTCGACCAGCGTTGGCATTTCTTTTCTTAAACAAACCAGTTTCACGTAGACGTTGGTCCAGCCGTCGAAATACGTTTCCAGTAGGATGTCTCCGGTTTGGAAAACGTACGCGATATTCCTGTTCTGCCATGTTAGCATTTCCATTACAAAAACCGTATACCATATACATATCGGCATATTCATTAAATGTAAAAACCATTGTAAATAAACAAAACAATAATACGAGAACAATAAAAACACTGAAACAGAAAAACTAATCAAGAGAATACGAGTAATCACGAAAAAGAGCAGAACTTGCATAAAATTGGACACTTCAGATTAATGTCAAAATTTGACAGTAATGGTTTTGATTGAAATCAAATTAGAATACAAAGTCATTGTCATACAATGTTGCCAAATGTGTTTTTCATGAGAGGATGCTTATGAAGAAATGTTGGAACCAGGCTCTAAAATCAAAAAGAAACTGTTTACGAAAAAACAGGAATAAGAAATCGTCTAAATTCAAAATTGCAGCTATCTATACCGACAAATAACGAACACAAACGCTTATTAAGGAACTAAAAAACCGAACTTCAAGAACCTCGTGAAGACTTATGAAGCATAGTACAATATTTTACCATTTAGATTTTCGATTCAGAAACGAACGAAGTATGTCGCTACGTGTAGCTTTTGCGACAATTTATACACACGTTGTATAAGTATTTACGCAAAAAAAATATTAGTTATTTCTCCCGTTATTTGTCGACATAATATCAGCTTTGGTCTTAGTGAGGTATTAGAAAAAAAAACTCGCGAATCCCCTGCTTTGCAAAAATTACCAAAGATAGCTTGAAGTGTATGTAAAAATATATAAAATTTTTACGTGCTACTACTTGCTCATTTGGAAGTTATTTATTTTATTACGAATCCCGACAATATACAGTGGTCTCAAGTGAAGGGAACTAATTATTATTTTTTTTCACTAAATCGATAACCTAATTTTTTTTACATTGTTTCCATGATCTACAATTGATCAAGAGTCGATTCTTTCGAATTATTTAGTTAATAGCAGTAATTTACTAGATGTCCTAACTTCAATGACCGGTAGTGTACATACAAATGCTATAATACCTGCCTCAATAAACCGTCAAGTCCCAAGGACATATTAATGAACTGTTACTATCACTGTTTCTTGTGTATAGAACAACTTTCCATTCTATTAACTTGGAGAATTTCCAGGTTCATAAACGACAGACGAAGGCGTTTTTTTTCGAATCTCGAGAAGAACATAAAATAATTCCGCATTACTAAAATGCACCCGTGGAACAATCAAGTTAATAAATAAATAAAACCACAAAGTACAACATATATATATACAAGAAGCAAATGTTAAATTTCTGTGTAATATAACAGGCATTTAGTTGTTTATAGAAAATCCGAATCGTTAAATATTACCAACCAGATGTGTGGCTAAAACAATATTTACATATTTAATCCGTGAGATTGTTGAAAAGAAAGTATGTAAACCGATACACTTGTGGCAAGGAGAAAAACTAGGACTCCAAACCTTATTTATATGCGGTGTATTGTTCCGAAAGTGAAAAAGTGAGATCGGAATTTTTTTTTTCTTCAATAAGATTATTAGGTAAACACTTTTTCGACAACATAAGCATTTTTAGCGCTGATCGATATGTATATGATGGGAAAAAAACAGGAAATAGGTAATAATCGAATCCGCTGACTAACGATGAATCAATAAAAACGTCACGGGAGCCCACAGAAATACTGTCGATTATATAATTTAAATTTTACCGGCTTCAGCCAACGTTCGTATATCGCTTCACCCCAAACACGACCGGCTCCCATCGGGACCACCGCACATACCGCAGTTCCGAAATACCATTTTTATTGGATTATGCAAAATTGATTTTTTTAAATAACAGAACACAAGCGTAAAGTTGCCAATTGCTATAAAATCCCTTCCTGATTATACAGTGTGGTCTACTAAGTGTGCAACAAATAGGAATTTTCTTTATTAGTTGTACAATTGTAAAATACATACTACTAGACGTTGATGCACGCTTGACATCTAGACTGAGCATACACAGAGATTCAAAATGATTGTCAAATCCGCTCCTATAGATAGTAACAGGGTGTAGGTATATGCCGCGTGTTTGTAATGAAGGTTTGAACTAAGTCAGTGTTGGAACATAAGAAAGTAAACGGATCTGTCATAAATAAGGAAAACGTAACCTATATTTGAACTCGCATTATATAAACGACTATGGATTGGTGTTTCTGCTCGTAAAAATAAAATGTAATTAATTTAACTTTACTAAATTATGATTTTGTAATTCAGTATTAACTGGTGTTTAACTAAATTTATTTATTACTTTAAATTATAACATACAATTAGTATAATTATTAAGTGACAAAACTGCATCTCTCAGTTCTTCTATGATATGCATGCGGTTTCTATAGATTCTATTTTTTTAGATAGCCGAACATGAAGTAATCTAATGGGGTTAGATCATACGATCTTGGTGGCCATCTTTGTGTTCTAACGAACCTGTCAGCAAAAAACTGTTGAAGATATTGGCAGGTTTGTCCAGCAGCATGTGTTGGAGCATTATCGTGCTGAAAATAACCTGCTTCAAGCTCATTTTCTTGTAACTCTGCAATAAACAATTCCAACATCTGTTGGTAACGTTGGGCTGTTACAGTTTCCTCGAAAAAAATTGGCCCTATTATTCGTTGCCTGGACATAGCTAACCAAACTTCAATTTTTACGGGATGCAATTGCGTTTCTTGAAATTCGTGTGGATTTTCTGCAGACCAGATACAATAGTTTTGTAAATTGATATAGTCTGTTAGATAAAACCAGGCTTCATCCGAGAAAAATGATTTGTTTAGCAAGTCATCGTCCTTAAATTGTTATTAAACCAATGACAATATTCCAATCGCCTATCGTGATCTAATGGTAATAATTCCTGTACCGTAGAAACTTTATAGGGATGAAAATGTAACTTTCTTTTGACAGCTCATTACGCTGAAGTGTATGATAAGCCTATAAAATTATAAAATGTAATAAACTATTTCACTTAATGTTAATATTGATTTTTTACCTGTTTGTTGAGCTAATTACCACAGATAAATTCCCTTATTTTCTTACAGTATTCAGAAATACTATTGTTGGTGATATTAGATGTAAATATAAACGATTTAAAAAAAAATTATAAGATAAATAATCGAAAGATACTACAACACGCACGCCAATGTCGCTAAATGTCAACAAAATTCATTTAATGTATGAAATTTGTATGTAGCTAACTTCGCTCATTAAATTGGTAATAAGTATAGATAAATTTTTCCGGAAAACAGTTTTTTTCTTACGACAATCATTTTGAATGACATGGTACAATATTTGAGTGTCTTAAATTCAATTAGATTACAAGAAAAATGAAAATCGTATAAGAGTAAAGTACCTTCATTTCGAAGAATGCAGCAAAATGTTGTTAAAATTAGATGTTTAGAATTAAAAAATACGCCTAAATATAAAGTCACGGCCTGCTACTTAAAAAAAAAACAAATTCGTAAATTTTGTATTAATACCTGAATATTTGTTGTCTTTTTTTTAATATTTAACATTATTACTTATTTGAACTAACTACAAGAAGATCTGTTATCAACAATTTCTATATCATATTCCACCAAATTTGGAAAATATATTTAGAAGTACTTTTTCATAAGATATCACTAATTTCATGCCTGTTGCCATATGTAACTCAATGTTAAGATTTTGATAATATTATTTTTAATACGGTAAATATTTTACAATAATTATATGAATATTAAAAAACTATCTTTCAAAAAACTTTAAATTTTTTTTATTTCTTATACGTTTTCATATTTCTTGGTCAGCCCTGTAAGCTAATTGACTTAAAGATAGTCTAAATGTGCCAGTCTAAGTGTCAAACATGCACCAACGTTTGGTAATATTAATTTTACAATTGTGCACCTAGTAAAGAAGATTCCCATTTTGCTGCACACTTAATTGACTACATTGTATATGCAATCGCTTTTATGCGGCGCATCAGCTACATAGTAGTAACACGTAAGTATAGCTACACAAAGAACAGTTAAGATACTATATCGTTGTGTATATTCGAGGAGAAACGTGACTTTGAATTATTGAATAAAAGACTGGACAATACGTGCAGTTCTTACAGTTTATTGTGTCTGAATAGATGTCAATAAATGAACAATGGGGGAATGAATCTAGAGAAAGTACTGTGCAAGAAAGTCTTATTTATGGGAGACTTACATTTTAAATAACATACAAGAATAGACTGGAGTGTTAAAAAAAATGTTAATTAGTCGAGCCTACAACCGCTTAATGATAAGGAGGTGCAAAGATTCCATATGTCAAAGTCGCGAAATACCTTAGGGCAAGTATGGGCAAACTTTGACATGTTGTGGGCCAAACTTTAGTGTGCAAATACGTTCGCGGGCCGCGTTTAAAAGTAGTGCATTTTAAAGTAGTGTTCATAATTTTTAGCGATAGATATCAGACATGAAATAATACGACAATGTTATTATAATGCAATTTATTAAAATAAGAAAATTAAATGAAAAAAATAGGTACAACATTATAATTAAATAGTGAAATTTGGAATTATTACAAACTACGAAAGTTAAATAGCGACAACGAAATCAATGAGACCCTTGAGAGCTTGAATTTGGGAAACTAATCCATCGATGTTTGGATGAATTCCACTGATACAAAGACGTAAAAATTTTTCCAAATTATCATCAGTCAGCCTTGTACGATGTTTTGATTTATTAACTTTCATCATTGAAAAGAACTGTTCGCATTTATAAGTACTGCCAAACGCACAAATCAATCTTCTTGCGAATTTTCTAAGCTCCGGAAAATGGTCTTCTTCGAGGTATTTTTTGTAGAAATCGCACAACTCCACGTCTTCAAATTTAGATTTTAGGAGTGAGTTTCCTTGAAGCTCGATCAACTCCATTTGCAAGTGTATTGGAGCATTTTGTACATTACTTTTTGTTGGAGTAGTTAATAAATTGAAACTGTCTTCATGTTTTTTTAAAATCGCTAATCTGTTCGAAAATTGCTCCGACAGTAACTTGAGTTCTTCAGCATATTGAGCATAAGCAGTATTTTCATACGCAGAGAGCGGATTTTATTTTGAAACGCTTTCAAACGGCTGTACAAATCATTTACTAACTGTCCTTGTTTTTGAAGCTTCAAATTTAAATCACTCAAATGGCCTGTAAGGTCGACTAGAAATGCTAAGTCACATATCCATTTTGGGTCACTCAATTCAGATATGGTTTATCTTTATTTGCATAAAATCTGGCTATCTCATTTCTAAGCTCGTAAAACCGTTTCAGCTTTTTCCTGTGCTTAACCATCTGACTTCACAATAATATGTTACGTCGTCATATTCGGCTGATATTTCATCCAAAAACGCCTTGAACTGACGATGGTTAAGCCCTCGGGATCGAATAAAATTGATGGTTTTTACTACCACATTCATAACATTCTGGAGTCGAATGGACTTAGAACACAAGTTCTGTTGGTGGATAATGCAATGAAGGACTATCAAATCATCTTTTAGCAAATTTAATTCAGTTGCTTTTTCATACAAAATTCCGATGAAACCTTTACGTAAGCCGACCATAGAAGGTGCACCATCTGTGCATACACCAACTAATTTTGACCATGGCAAACCAAAACTTGTGAATACCTTTTCAACTTCATTAAAAATGTACTCTCCTGTAGTGGTTCCTTTTAGCGGCTGTAAAGCAAGCAATTCCTCAGTAACAGTGAACTCTTTATCAACGCCTCCAATAAATATAGCCAGTTGAGCTGTGTCAGATAAATCGGTGCTCTCGTCTAATGCTATGGAAAATGATTCAAAACCAACCATACGGTCAGTCAAAGTTGTTTTTATATCATTAGCCATCATTTCTATACGTCGGGCAACAGTTCGTCTTGACAAACTAATTTTTTTCAAATTCATTTTTCTTTTCAGGACACAAAATACTGCAAACTTCTAACATACACTCCTTGATAAATTCTCTTTCGGCAAATGGTTTTAATGACTTTGCCAATTTTGAACTAACTATAAAACTAGCTTTCAAAACATTATGAAGTTCTGTTCTTTGTTTATGAAACATTTGCTGCTGTCTCCAAATTTGCGGTAAGCTTCTGGATTTAGTCTTTTCTTATTTGTCCTGTCAGTGAGTGCAGCATAGGATGCTTAGTTGAGTAATGCCTTTTTATATTGAATTCTTTCATCACTGAAATGGATTCATTACACAGCAAACAAATAGGCTTACCATTGTGCAAGATAAAAAGAATTCTTCAGTCCATTTTTCTTGAAACTGGCGACCCTCTGCATCTACTTTTCGTTTCTTTCCACCAGACATCATTTTTGTTTACTTTTCGTTCGATAAACTTAATAACAAAATATAATTAGTAACCACTCAAGATGCACACAAAGCCACAAAGCAAATTGACGGCACTAGCAGTTCGCTAGGATATCGCTTGTCGAAGTTATCACCTCGATAGCTCAAATAGAACTGAACTAAAGTTCGGGCCATCCACCCGCTTATATAGGCAAAATGAAGGAATGATCTAGAATCGTCTAGTGTAGAACATTTGAGAAGCTATAATCTTTTGTTGCGTCGCCAGTGAGGCGGCAAACATCAAAGGCTTTGATGTTTGCCGCCTCACTCATTGATGATCGCCGCCACTCGGCTTGCTCGCTCACTTGATTCCGCAGAAGCAAGCGACAAACCCCATATCACTCGATCTTCCTCATTTGGAGTGAGTATGAGTAAGTAGTGTAATATTTTTTTTTTAATTGGGTTTTTCAAAATGTCTCGCGGGCCGGTTGTTGCCCACATATGGTTTATGGGGTTCACGTGCTCATGTACTCCTATACAGAAACCGCCACTGACTACAACCATTCCCCATGAAAGTATGATTCGATAATAAAAACTTTATCGTTTATTGTAAACGTTTTGTGTGTCAATAAACCAATACGGTACATATGACAGATGTATTTTATTTATCACTACCATAATGATATTTTGAATAAATAGAATCATGGTTTGCTAGAAGGTAAATAAATTTAATTGCATATTCGTGACTTCGGAAAATTCGTTTTTTTTTTTCTTTCTTTTCCTGTCATTTATATACGATACGCACGACAACTTTGTATATCCTTTTATATCGTATCTTTTCCATTGGCATAGTACACAAAAACGTTTTCCTTGGGCGAGCACAGAAAACGAGGCGCTCAGCACTTATAGCATCGAAACGACATTGTACTTTAGTAGCTTTGCTGATGGTGAATCATCATAGACACACAGTCCTTGGATTCTATACGGTCGATATACGACAGACAGAGACAGTGGCGTCCGTTTCACGTATTATACCGTGCAAACTTTGTACCTGACACTAGGAATTAGGTATTACGATTTTTCTTTTACCATCAAACAGTTTCCTGTTTACAGGAAGCGCAGTTTGTAACACACGACGCATAATTACGACGTAGTGTGTTGTTAACGTACGATAATTGCGCTTAGCTTGCATTTAGTGGGAACTTTGCATGTTTATCATAGTTTTCAATGCAATTTTTTTAAAACAGATAAATCCTCCATATACATTTTATGATTGGTATAATTTCAATCAAGTTAAAATTCACGGCGATAATTAAAAAGAAATCTGAACTTCATAAAACCACTTAGTAGTAATTACTTCCCCAGCACTGAGTATTACCAACATAACATAAAATACACACAGAACATCAGCGCGAGTACAGAACAAGATTACATTAGTATTAATAGCTTTAAAACCTTTTTAATTAAATTGAAAGCGATTGCTTTCTCGATACATCTATCCTTGTCCTTTGGGATTCGAACTAAATACATCGTGGCTTGCTTGTTAGCTTGCTATTCCGTAAGCTGCGCGTTCTAAAGCCAGAGAACGTAATTATGGTCAAAGAGTTTCATTTTATTAAGCCATTGAGCCGCGTTTATAATATCCCTAATTGAGTTCGGAAGCAATTAGTGCTATTGACCTTTCGAACCCTGGTTATTTTACTAAAGGGCATCGTACATGCCATTAACGCAGATAATAAAAGTACATGGGACGGAGAAGGAGAGGGACATAGGGTGAGTTATACAAAATAATCGTTATTTGCATATACAGGGTGTATCAAATAAAAAAGTAAATTTTGCTTGGGTGTTAACTACACGACATATAAAGCACAAACCCACCGAAACCGGATTTCATCATTAAAAAATAAAAAAAAAGTAAAATTTAGAGCCAAAAATTCTTTAGTCCGGGCCTGATGCAAGGAAACGTCATGTTAAGCACCCGCTAAACGTGGTATTATGTATAAATAAATTGCGCTCATTTAGTATTATTCTTAATGGTATGCCGTACGTTCATTTAACGTCATTCTGAATAAATAAAGCCCCTTATAAAAATAGCAAAACTGAGGCATTTTAAATTTCTTCTTTTTATAAAATAAACATTCCTTTTTTGTTAAGAGCATTCTACGTAAGTCTACAAAGTATTATTTTTAATATCCTGATAAGACGTTCGAGTTTCACCGGATATGCGACTTCAGTATTTAAAAAAAACGTAAATATTTTTCTTTTGCTTTGTCGAATCGAGAGTTAGTTGTTAATAAACGGTACCACATGAATCTGAGTTATTTCTTTTGGATTTATTTAATCATATAACGCAAAATGAATTGAATCGGATTACACAGAAATAAATGTAGATACACTTTATTTATGAAAACTAAATTATTACAAATCATCCTAACCCCGTGCTCCACCTGAAAAGGTACTACACGAGGCTACCTATTCTAAGTACTATATGGGTTCCATAACAATTGAAATGATCCTACTCTAACTAAATAACTTCCCTATGATTTTTAATAACAAAAATATAATACAGTAGCCTCGCGACCATACGAATATTACTTTTGAAAAATGATAAAAAAAAATGTAAAATGTGATTAGTTCACATAATCGCGAGTCTACTGTAAATCAGTCAGCTATCAGTTATTATTAAATGCGCCCATGGAACGACTTTCGTTATCTCCCAGGATTCGCCAAGGACACTGATTATATATAATATACTTATATAAAATCAATGGCCACGGAGCAAGGGAAAACCATGGCAAAAACCTTACTCTGGGAGGATAAAAAAATGTAGATACAGAAAATTTCGCCAAAAAACACGCCTTTTTACTATGATGTCGCGCGAAAATGAATCTATACATTCCCGCGCTTTTGCCGATGCATCAAGCTTCGATTTCTTTATATGAAATCATGATGGTCCTGAAAAGGATCGTTTTTTTCGAGACGGGAAGAATTTAAATAAAATGTTCGAAGTGGCTTGCACTCCAAGCGGCGATCCACACAAAACTAACAGCGGTAATGGCTGAATCATAGTGGTATTATAAAATATTTTTTTTTTTCGTTAATGCTTACAGATAGACCCCCTGTGCATTAAGACTTTTTGATTGTATATGATTACAGCTGCTACATATTATTATATTTACCTCTATATCTGATACACCCTGTATATATAAGTATACTGGGTGAGTTTTTTATCTTGAGACGGAATATCTCTAAAATACGGCACCAAATCAAAAAAAGAATTAATAAGATTTGTTATAATGTAAGGGGCTCACTGAATGGTGCCGAACTCGATCCCCCACCTCACCCCCTAGAGTGGGAGGGGGGACAACTTTGAAATCTTAAATAGGAACCCCCATATTGTATTGCAGATTCGGATTCTAAGCCATCAAGTATGTAGTTTTTGTTTGAAACTTTTTTTTCGATTCGTAACAGATTGCGCTGTAATCGCAAAAAAAAAAACATAATTGTGAACGTCTATATAGAAAAAATACACAAAAAAGAGAAGCAAGCAAACATGATTTTGTGTTTTTTTTTATTTTAACATAAACATTTCAAAAAGCCATGTGTTCGAAACTGTGCCCCTTCACTCCGATATATTTATTTATTCCCAATTGGAATGCTATTCAACGATACAAAACCGTACTTTATTCAGTACCTAAAATAAGCTGTGAATACTTACACATTGTCCGATCCCCATTTAGATTGTTATTATTAATCCAATACAAATTGGTTAGTGTTGAATATTTGACCAGTAATGGAGGTTATATATATATAACATTACAAGAGAGAATTGAAATGATTTACATCTATGGAGAAAGTGGTAGGAATATCGATGATGCTGTTAATCTTTATTCACAACGTTTTCCCGACAAGGTGCGATCGCGCGCTTCTTTTTACCGAGCCGTTCAACAGTTCCCTAGCGAAGGAACTGTACAGCCAAGAAAACGTAATCGCCGAAAAGCAATTGCTGGAGAAAATAATGGAATCGCGGTATTAGCTGCAGTAGCTAATAATCCGCACATTAGTACTCGAGAAATAGCTCGCGGATCAAGAATTTCTCAGCCCACTATCTGCCAAATATTGAAGCGTAGGAAATATCATCCATTTAGAGTTTCCATGCATCAAGAACTTCATGGCGATGATTTTCAAAATCGAGTGCGATTTTGTCAATGGGCGCTTCAACGGATACAACAAGATAATCCCAATTTTTTTGCTCGAGTATTATTTTCTGACGAGGCGACATTCACAAATCACGGTACGGTAAATCGGCACAACATGCATTACTGGAGTATCGAAAATCCCCATTGGTTGCGCCAAGTTGAACATCAACATCCTTAGAACGTAAATGTTTGGTGTGGAATAATTGGCAATAAGCTTATCGGTCCATATTTCATCGATGGGAACTTAAATGGTGAAAAATATCGAAACATCTTGCAGATCGAACTTCCAGTGTTACTTGAAGACCTTCCCTTGGGACGTACGACAAACAATGTGATTCCAACATGACATTATTCAAGAATAGCACGAGATGTATTAGATCGAGCCTACAATCGTCGATGGATCGGAAGAGGTGGTCCAGTGTCTTGGCCTGCAAGATCGCCAGATCTTACTTCCCCTGACTTCTTTTTGTGGGGCCACTTGAAGTCTGAAGTTTATACAGAAGTGCCAACCACGAGGGAAAACATGATTGAGCGAATCACCAACGCTTGTTCAAGAACTACGCCTGACACACTTCTCAGTTGTGTGCAATCATTCCAATTGCAAATAAATAAATGTATCGAAGTGGAAGGGCACAGTTTGGAACACATTTTCTGAAACGGGTATGATAAAGTAAAGTTCTTCGTTGTTGAATGGCTTTTTGAAATGTTAGTTTATGTTAAAATAAAAAAAAAAACACAAAATCATGTTTGCTTGCTTCTCTTTTTTGTGTATTTTTCGAATCGAGTTCGGCACCATTCAGTGAACCCCCTACATTATAACAAATCTTATTGAGACCTTTTTTTAATTTGATACGGTGTTTTAGAGATATTCCGTTGTCTCAAGATAAAAAAAAACTCACCCAGTATATTGAAAAGAAAATACTTTATTATTATGATTCCCCAAAAATGTGTTACATAAAATATATTTTTGTCTTTGAGTGTTTACAGACTTTGTATATAATTTAGTTAAGCAACATCCTGTACAACAGAAAAATTCAACATTTTTCTCTCTCTAATAAAGTCCACACGTTGTAGTTTTTCTCGTAAGAGCACGCTATAGCATTTCAAAAGGTACGAGAAATAAACAATTTACTTGGCGATTTTCTTGCACAACTATGTGCTTCGTTAATACATCGCCTGGCTCAACAAAGGAAAATGCAGCATGCACAACTGTACTTAACAATAAGAAAGACGCATTCCGCTCCTATTACATACATCGACGTGAAACGTACATACATGTGGCGTAAGGTAATTTTTCAAATTCCGTCGCTTTATTGTTTCCCGTTTATGCAGCGTTAGTATAATACCGGGAAATTGACAGTCTATTGACGATAAAAAACAACATATTGTGAGGATAAGAAACGTAATATATAGTGCAAGAAAAAAATACCTGGCTCATGTTGTACATTTTGAAATAAATGGCCTAAAAATGTCAAAACAAGTGTTTTTTTTTTATTATTTACTACATTATTTCGATGTTTTGGTTACTTTGTATAAAGATTATGGGAGTTCAAAGGTTGGCAATTTAAAAATATATATACACAGAGATTCAAAATGATTGTCAATTCCGCTCCTATAGATAGTAACGGGGTGTAGATATATGCCGCGTGTTTGTAATGAAGGTTTGAACTAAGTCAGTGTTGGAACATAAGAAAGTAAACGGATCTGTCATAAATAAGGAAAACGTAACCTATATTTGAACTCGCATTATATAAACGACAATGGATTGGTGTTTCTGCTTGTAAAAATGAAATGTAATTAATTTAACTTTACTAAATTATGATTTTACAATTCAGTACTAACTGGTGTTTAACTAAATTTATTTATTACTTTAAATTATAACATACAATTGGTATAATTATTAGTGAAAAACTGCATCTCTCAGTTCTTCTGGCATGCATGCGGTTTCTATAGATCCTATTTTTAGATAGCCGAACATAAGTAATCTAATGGGGTTAGATCAGGCGATCTTGGTGCCATCTTTGTGCTCTAACGAACCTGTCAGCAAAAAACTGTTGAAGATATTGCAGGTTTGTCGAGCAGTATGTGCTGGAGCATTATCGTGCTGAAATAACCTGCTTCAAGCTCATTTTCATGTAACTCTGCAAAAAACAATTCCAACATCTGTTGGTAATGTTGGGCTTTACAGTTTCTCGAAGTTAATTGGCCCTATTATTCGTGCCTGGACATAGCTAACCAAACTCCAACTTTTACGGGATGCAATTGCGTTTCTCGAAATTCGTGTGGATTTTCTGCAGACCAGATACAATAGTTTTGTAAATTGATATAGTCTATTAGATAACACAGGCTTCATCCGAGAAAATGATTTGTTTAGCAAGTCATTGTCCCTTAAATTGTTATTAAACCAATGACAATATCCAATCGCCTATCGTGATTTAATGGTAATAGTTCTGTACCGTAGAAATTTTATAGGGATGAAATGTAACTTTCTTTTTGACAGCTCATTGCGCTGAAGTGTATGATAAGCCTATAAAATTATAAAAGTAATAAACTATTTCACTTAATGTTAATATTGATTTTTTACCTGTTTCTCGAGCTATTTACCACAGATAAATTCCCTTATTTCTACAGTATTCAGAAATACTATTGTTGGTGATATTAGATGTAAATATAAACGATTTGAAAAAAAATTATAAGATAAATAATCGAAAGATACTACAACACGCACGCCAATGTCGCTAAATGTCAAGAAAATTCATTTAATGTATGAAATTTGTATGTAGCTAACTTCGCTCATTAAATTGGTAATAAGTATAGATAAATTTTTCCAGAAAACAATTTTTTTCTTAGGACAATCATTTTGAATCACATGGTATATAATTGTATTACTTATTTAAATAAGTAATAGTAACATTTTCTTTATTTCTTGTATTTTATTTAAAAAAAAAAAGATAAAACAAGCAGCAGTGAAGAGTCACTAACTATTTAAAATAATAAAACAAAAACTTGGTAAGTCTTTTTATCCTTGATTAGAAATAATTTACATATTATTAATATCAAAACATTGTAATTTTCCACAACAATACATTTAAAAATGATGGTGTAAGTTTGTTATATCTAGCGGCACGTTAAATTTAAACGATTATCAAAAAAAATGTATTAAACCTTAATAAATCCCATCAAAGTCCCTACCTCAAGACTTCTATTCAAAATATTGATGCAACTAGGCCAAAAACAGGGGAAGCTCTTTTCACTAAATTATGTTAATTATTGTTATTTTTCATTGTAATTTAATAAGTTTTTAAAATTTGTAACCACATAATACTTTCTAGATTTTCCTTTTTAAATATGAAGTTCTCTTACATGTGAATACAGAACCTTACATAATATTCTCTAGTGATAACAAAAATACTCCTAACTGTGGTACTGGTAATACTGTAAACTTCTCCTAAACCCCTCACCACAAACTGCACTAAACTGGACGTACGTTTCGATAGCAAAGCTATCATCATCAGCAGAAATACTGTAGTATAAGTATTTCTGCTGATGATGATAGCTTTGCTATCGAAACGTACGTCCAGTTTAGTTCAGTTTGTGGTGAGGGGTTTAGGAGAAGTTTACAGCATTACCAATACTGTAGTATAAGTATTTCTGCTGATGATGATAGCTTTGCTATCGAAACGTACGTCCAGTTTAGTGCAGTTTGTGGTGAGGGGTTTAGGAGAAGTTTACAGCATTCTCTAGTGACTTCGCAAAACTATGTTGGTGCGTGCTTTAGTTATAAGCAAATGGACTGTAAAGTTATTTAACTTGGAAAATTGAAAATTTGCAAAACCGTTCTCTTGAGACCAGGTGAAAATAAATTCGCAAAAACTAGCTCTTCTTGACAGATCAATATCCTTAAATTATTGGCACCATGGAAAACAGGTATGGGCGAAACTTATGTTTGTGCAGTATCCTGATTCCAGTGTGGCTTGTCTTAAAGACGCTGTTGGATATGCGGTGAAGTATCCCAAAATAACGATTTCCATGTTTGCGCATAGGTTTATGTTTTTGAATTTTTGTCTTGACCAATTGTATTAAACTGTGTTTGGTGACGACTTCCGTTTTTGGGGATACCAAGTGGCAAAGGTATCACATGTTCTTGGTATCACTTTATTGCATCCTCCATAAATAATAAACAAATTTAAATAATCTTCGTACCTCTAATTTTTACCGGCATTTTTTATAATTGAAAACTAACTGACATTTCATCAATGCTGAATTGTTTCCCGAATAGTCATGACTAACTTAGATATACCAAAGCAGGATTACATTTAAAAAAAATTATATATATTTTACTAATTATCTTAAAAAGTATCTATTTTAGATGCGTATATAATGAATATGACGTTCTTTTTGTATTTCTGTCAGTAAGAGCAAGCAGTTGATGAAAAAGAGAAAAATAAGTACTGGTATTAAAAAAAAAATGGGCTTTGACACTTGTTCAATTCGAAAGTTTAACCGTAATTTTCAGACACGCTGTATAATAATGTTTTCGAAAAATCCATTCGGTTTTATATACGGTCAACAGTTCTGCAAATTTTCAATTTTCAAAGTTAAATACCTTTACAGTTCTATAGAAGTTCAGATGAACTTCCATCTGTTTCCAAAATTAAAAAAAAAATGCAAATATTTCAAACATGAAATTAAATTTCTAAAGGCTGAACCGAATTAAGTTTTAAATGGTGTAACTAATTTTCTCTTCGGCCTACGGAAAGGGAAATTGATAAAGGCGGTCACATTAAATTTTTTATGATAAATGATAAAAATATTTTTTTAAAAACAGATTTTTTTTTTAACAACAGAGAAAGGTTGGCAGATAATTATTATGAATTCCCAGAAAACATAAATAAATAATTGTTTGAAAACTCCCTGCCTTTAACAAACAAACATAAACGAAATTTTCAAATACACATTGGTTGCTACAGCGAGGTTGCACTGTATATACCTACACATTTTTTTTCCTATTCGAATGAAATCGCATTCGTATCGTGTATGACGAAATGTTACCGTATATCGTGCCAGGAATCCACTATATTGAATAATTATCATTCACAACGTCCGACGGCACTGGTATTTTCCTTCACTCCTACATACTTAAAATGACGCGGTGAATTCTAAATTCCGAACGCACGAAATTGCATATACGATTTCACAACGATATCCTGCGTGTTGTAACGCAAGAAAGCGAGGAAAAAAAAAGCTGGTTTGGACCCTAATAAAATTAATAAATCCATCTACAAAGTCCAAACTGTATACCCAACCGTGTTTGTATACAATATCGGAAAAGGCTCGTAAATCAGTCAAAATTTATTACATCGAAAATAATCCAAAAAGGATCGCATCGGAATTCTTCCAGTTTCTACGGTTTATGACGCGCGTGCTTGGTCGATTTATTTACATTACGGCCCGAAGGAGGAACGGCGGTAAAAGCATAATTCGAAGAGATCGTAAAATATTCAGTAGGAGGAAATGAACCGAATCGAGATTATGTTTACTTTAGTCGTCTTACAAAAGCTTGAATGATCGCAAAGTGGATTCCGAAGCAAAAAGAAAAACAATTCCCAAATCAACAATTTAAAATAAACCGAAAAATTTGCCCCACTTCACGCGTTTTACATATCTTTCGCGCGAGGAAATTTTTACCGAACTAGAGTAGGGAATCTTGACCGGCTATAATCTGACGCAGGCGGTCATTGCCCGTACTAGCGCACAAACTGCAATTCCACCACAATCAATCAAATTTAAATAGTTTGGGTGGCTCAAATTGATGAAAATCATGTAATAACGTATGTCTTAAAAGTTTTGACACAAAGGCGATAGCCGGATAAGCTAGAGAAATCGGTCCTTTCATACATTTGGCTAATATTTTCTTTTTTTCTGAAGTAGCTTTATAAATAATATTGAATCCTAGAAAATTTTAACTTTGTAATGTTCATAGTTTTCGAGTAAATAACTGTTAAGAAGAAAAACGGAAAAAAAAACCATTTTTGCTAACTTATGATATATGACGAAAGCAAATATGAGTTTAACATTTGGCCGGGTCTCCTTGTCAGACAAATACAAAATGTATACAGAAATAATTGGCAGGTAAAGGGTTAATCAATCTGTTTACCATTTCTACGAGAAAAAAAAAATCGCCTCTATAGCGATTTTAATTGAAAATGCAGCTCGCTCGGTTTTCAAAACATCGACACTGTCGTCTACACAGTATCATATAATACTCACGTCGTATTGAGATACAAATTGAATTTTGCTTCCAAGCAATTAACTGTGAAACGGCGAATAGTTGCGCCTATACAATTGCGTTGGACGTAAATTGACTTATCGATTGATTGGTTCTGTTAGGCTCATGATGTTGCGCTGGCTGTTTGTACTTTAAAATATTTTAGGTCACTGACTATACTACAGCCTACGGACTATATATATGTAGACTATAAACCACAGGCATCGGCAGCAAGTTTGATCATATTATTTCTAAGTACGGAAATAGAACAATAATATTGATCTTCTTTGTTATTTTTAAGTGAAGATTCAATCAATACGCAAGTGGGGTAATAAATATAAAACAAATTGAGGTTTTGGATACATGTACAGGGTGGTCCATTTATAATGCCCCCTTTTGTGATTTAGAATTTAATCCTATCGTATTGTCTTAATGATTTCTAAAAAAAAATGTCAAACGTAATTTAATTGTTTGTAAAAAATCCGCAACTTCAATCTAAGTCATTTGATTGACTTTGACTGAACAAAGCTATTGTCATCCATTAATTAAACCATGTAATGAAGATGTGTCAAGCACAGCAAGACAGTTTATTTTATACTCTATTTTTGAAATGCACACTCTCCATGAAAATGTTTGGCATTCATCATTTTTAAGTTTTCCTTGAATATCTCTTTTAATGTTAACTTTAAGCCATATCAGTTTTACTGCTTTTCTACTCACTGTTAGACTCTTCTTCAAAATTTGTTAAAAAAAAAATACCATGAAGGTGAAATATCCTGTATTTAATTTCTTTTTCTCTTGGTTTTTAGGTCGTAAATATTGAAAAGATGAATGAATACTACGACGTTTCGCTTTATTGAAACGCTTTTTCAAGTATATAAATAAATGTAAACAGTGTAAATTATAAATAAAATGTTTTTGTTTAATAAATGACAAATTGTTTTGTTTACTATGATTTTCAATATATTATATTTTATTTAAAGATTGCGTGTTAAAATAGAATGTTTTGATTATTTATTTTTGAATTTTGTAATTAAATAGTTCTTTAAAAATATTGTATTTAGTTATAAAATTAAATTATATAATTTTGTGAAATATTGTATATCGGTTTTATCATTGACTGCATTTTTATGTTTACAAATTTGAATTATTTCAAGTATATTACGTGTTTTTAAATTTTGTTCTTTGTTTAAAATTGTGACGTTGTTGAAATCAAAGGTATGGTTTTGAGTTATTTCATGTTTTTTTTAAAGCTGTAAGATTTTTATTATATTTATGTGCTTTTATTCTATTTTCCAAATATTGCATGGTTTCACCTGTATATTATACATAAAAATGGCAATTAATTGAAAATTTTACAAATATACCTATCACAGAATTCATTAATGCAGTAGAATTAACACTAACACAAACATATTTCCAATACAAAAATAAATTTTATAAACAAATTTTTGGATGTGCAATGGGTTCACCAATTTCTAGTATCATTGCACAAATTGTTTTAGAGTATATAGAAGATAAAATTTTAAATAAAATAAATTTCGAAATTATTTTTTTCAAAAGATATGTAGATGATTGCATAACCGCGCTAGAAGAAAAAAATATACCAGTTTTACTTGAAAATTTTAATTCCTTTCATCCAAGATTAAAATTTACAATTGAAATCGAAGAAAACAATAGCATTACCTTTTTAGACCTCAAACTCATCAACAATGATAACAAAATTCTAACTAAATGGTATACTAAACCAACATGGTCTGGACGTTATCTAAATTTGAAGTCTTCACAACCTTTATCTCAAAAAGTTAGTATTATTATTAGTTTAGCTGACAGAGCAATAAACTAACAAGTCCAGTTTTTCGATCAGATACTATTAACAAAGCAAAAAATATTCTAGAACAAAATAATTATCCAAATTCTCTTATAAATAAATTATTCAAACAAAGAATTTTTCTTTTTTATAATAAATCAACAAAAAATATAAATAATACTCAAACAATTACAAAATTTATAAAAATTCCTTATGTTAAACATTTATCCGAAAAAATAAATCAAATTTTCAAATCTTATCATTACAAAATTGCCACAACAAATAGTCAAAAGGTGCGAAAAATGTTTACAGGAATCCCTACAGAAGCAACACAACCTTCTTTTTTTTGCAGAATATAAGCGTATTGCGACCACAAATAAATTTACATAAGCTTGTGGTAATTTATTGGGAAAACACATTTGAAATTCTAAGAAATTGCAAAGATGTCAACATCATTAATATAAGCTTATAGTCACAACCAGTTAAAGAGTCTGTAGGTCATGAGGTTGTTATACCTTTGTCAAACTTAAAAACACGTGTCATGCTTGAATAATAAAAATTTCTTATTGTCAAGAGTTCTTTTTTCCCGAACTTTTTTTTTTCCTATTGGGGGACAGGATTCTTTTTCGGGAGAAATAACAACATTGAAAATATAAACATAATATCATTTTTTTTTACATGTCAAAGTATAGATAACCTCACACAAAATTCATTAAATAAATAGCCACTACGTAACGCGTATTAATTAATGTTGTTATTTTATCTCTCATTATCATAAAAAGATTCAAATTATTTGCACTGAAAAATTGTTATTACATATTTCGTATCTGTAATCCTTGATTTGTCACTATTTTAAGAAACAGAATCATGACCTGTAAGCTGTAAGTATCAGGGCTGTGCATCATAAAAAAAATACTGCGAAATATAATGAAAAATTTTAGTAGGATATTTTATTATGCAAAATTTCCATTACAGAATAAATAACGATGATATGAATGACATTATTCGCTTATGAATATTAACAATATGTTTATCAATACTTATACAAAAAGGAACCATAGTGGCTACTTAAGGTTGGCAAGCTTGTACGACCCGAATTGTAATACTCCGTTAAAAAAATGCGTTTTCTAATTAACGAAACTTCAATCTCCTTCAATCAACATTACATGGAAATTACGGTTATTTGTACGCGTCAATAATTGTCATTATACATCTATCAACTGTTTCCAAAGCTTAATACGTGAATAGTTGGAAAAAATAAAAGGAGAAAATTTATTTGTAAAAAAAAAAAAATGGCAAATATAGCGTTGAAATCGTTGAAAGAATGCCTTTTTTTAGGTAGATATGATTAGAGTGGTTAACTTTTGTCTGCGCGCCAGGTCAGTACTAAGTTTTATATATGCCATGCATTTTTTTTTCAAAAGCAAAAGACTCCTTTAATTAAGTCAATAATACCGTAACCGCTAACAGACAATGGAAATAGCTCAAGCACCATCCCATCATCAACAATTTCTAGTCATGAATTATAAACGCAATGATTTATTTAAAAACTTTTTGTATTTTACAATTACAGACTATTTATATTTGTTTATTATTGGAAGTCATTTAGGAATTTAGGTCTGATAACAATTTTATAATTTTCAATGCATTACCTAACAAAAAAAAAATAACAAAAATACTTCAAACTGTGGTACTGGTAATACTGTAAACTAAACTTCTCCTAAACCCCTCACCACAAACTGCACTAAACTAAAATTAGGTTAGTTGATGCTAATATTAAATTTCTGAAAGATTGTAGAAAATTTAATGTGTTTCCAAATTTTATTCGAATTAAATGTAATATTTCTTCAAGTTCAGCCTATAAAGCGATTTCTTCGGCTAAAAAATGTTGGTTAAATTCAGAAATTAAATATCAGTATTTTAGAATTAGTCAATTAGAATTAGAAGCTTACAACTTACATTTAAGATTAGCTAAAGGTCTTAGTAATTTAGAATTTGTAGAATGGATTAATTATTTGAATAGGATAGAAAATATTATTTCAAAGAGAGTATTAACTAAAGATTTGGTTCGTAAGAAAAAAATATCAAAATTAGTGTCTTTAAAAAACCCAGAATGTGCTCACATTAATAAACCAGAAAATATGTTAGTCAGGAACGAGTCCTCTTTATCTTTTAACAAGGAAGAAATTGATTTGTTGAATAAAGGTTTGAAATATAATTTAAAATTTAAAAAACCACCAATTGAAGAAATTATATCTGGCATAGAAACAGCGATTAATACTTTTGATGATCATACTAAAAACTTTATTAGAACTGCTTGTAAAACTCAAATTTTAGAAAATAAACAACGTCATCCTTCAGATATCACACGAAAAGAAATTAACATTGCTAAAGGGCTTAAAAACAAAAACTGCTTTTACTTAAAATCTGACAAAGGTAATACTGTAGTCATTTTAGATAAAAGAGATTATTTTGATCGTGGCAGTACCCTTTTAACGCAAGGTTCTTACGTAAAGCTAACTAAAAATCCGTTAACAAAAACGATCACAGAAACCAAGAAGATCTTATTAGAATGTAAGAATATTGTTAATGATAACTTAAGATATAAACTAACTGTATCAAATCCAGTGTTACCTAGGATGTATTGTTTACTTAAGATACATAAACCAGGGAAGAGCATGAGACCCATTGTCTCCAATATCAATAGTCCAACTTACTTACTGTCCAAATGGCTATCTGACAAATTCAATCACTTACCTGTGCAACCCCCGGAATTAGCAGTTAAAAATTCATACGCGTTCATTGAAAAGGATTAAAAACATTGAACTTACTGACAATGAAGTTTTAGTTTCATTTGATGTGAGCTCACTGTTTCCCAGCGTCCCGTTGATATCACTTTGACTTATTTAGAAGATTTCTTGAAAGCTAATCAATTGGACAGTAATGAAGTTGATAGTTTCATTTCTTTGGCGAAGCTCTGCATGAAACAATTTTTTTTTCAAATCAACGGTACCTGTTACCAACAAACTGAAGGAGCAGCAATGGGTAACAGCTTATATCTCCCTTCATAGCTAACCTCTTTATGGGAAAATTTGAAACCGATCTTCAGAATACTTTGGCATATTTTCCACGGGTTTGGGTTAGATACGTCGATGACATTTTTTGTGTTTTTGATACTAGTAAGTGCTCAATTAGAGATTTTCTTGAACAGCTAAATTCAAAATTTCCTTCCATTAAGTTTACCCATGAAAAGGAAACAAACAATAGGATTGCTTTTCTCGATATGTTAGTAATAGGAAATAAAAATAAATTGGAAATAGACATATATAGAAAGCCCCACTACTAATAACGGATTTATTTCAGAAGATTCAAACCATTCATGGAAAAACAAACTAGCAGCTATTAACTTTTTGGTACATCGCTTACTTAATTTCCCTCTATCTACAGAACGATATAATAAAGAACTTAAAGAAATTATTAAAATCGCTGCATTTAATGGGTTCTCAGAAGACGTTGTATATAACACATTAGAAAACATAAAAACAAAATAAGAATTAAAAATGCGAGTACTTTAGAAATTAGTGACAAGAAGAATAAGAAATATGTTAATTACCATTTTATCCAAGCTACACCAAAGGTCTACAAAAAATTTTCTCTAAATTCAATTTTGACATAGTTACTACTTCAAATAATAGTCTTAAAAATATTTTAGGTGACCCTAAAGATCAAGTAGATAATTTGGACAAATCAGGTATTTATAAAATATCTTGTAAAAATTGTGATCATGTATATATTGGGCAAACTAAAAGATCAATTAAAACGCGTTACAAGGAGCATTTGGCTCATCTTAAATTTAGAAGGTTTGACAAATCTAGTGTAGCCCTACATATGCTTGAACAAAACCATAAAGTTGACAATATAAAGTTAGTTAAAAACGTAAATAACTATGTGCAATTAAATTGTTATGAGGGTATTGAAATATATAAAAACAAACATATTTTAATGATTCAGATTTAGGACCATTAAATTCTTGTCTTTACGGTTTATTAAGTAGTTAATTAGGCGAAGTTAGGATTAGTGACTAGTTAAGCATGACGGCAGTCAACCATGACCGTGATCATTGTACCATGACCTTTTTTAGGTATAAATTAGGGTAGTTTTAGTGTAGTTATTTAGTTCAGTGTTTCTGCTGATGATGATAGCTTTGCTATCGAAACGTACGTCCAGTTTAGTGCAGTTTGTGGTGAGTTTACAAAAAAAATAATAATAATAAGTAGAGGGTATAAGCCGATTCTAGAAACTCCTCAGGTCATTGACCCTTTACCTTGACCCGACCTTGCGGTCGGGGTCAAGGTCACGGGTCAATGACCTGAGGAGGTTCTAGAATCGGCTTATACGGCAGGTGAAGGTCAAAGCAAAGGTCAAGGTCACTGACACTTTCAAGGTCGAGTCCGGCTCAAGGTCAAGGCCGATTCAAGGTCAATGCCACTTACAAGGTCAAGGCCGGTTCAAGGTCAAGATGAGGTCGCTTGAAGGGCATTGACGCTTTGAAGATCAAGGTCGATCCAAGGCCAATGACGATTTCAAGGTCAAGGTTGCTTTAATAGGAGCGTATATATAGTTGAATATGTGCATGCACAAAGTCAGTTACAAGATGTCGCCTCTTGACAAAAAAAACACTATTGTAGTTCTACCGGATGTTCTGGTAACAACATTTTTCGGCGAGGTGGTCGACTTGTTCGACGCCGAAACAGTAATAATGTCCAGTGATAGTGAGGACGAATTAGAATAAGTTAATAATAAAAGCCACATTCATGTATAGAAATTAGGAGTAGTGAATAATCATTAGTGTTATATGTGCATACACAAAGTTAGATACAGAGATGTCGCCTCTTCACAGAAAGTACACTATTGTAGTTGTACCGGATGATCTGGTGATAACATTTTTGGCGAGGTGGTCGACTTGTTCGATGTCGAAACAGTAATAATGTCGAGTGATAGTGAGGACGAGTCGGACTTGGATGAATTAGAATAAACAAGTAATTAACGCAACATGCATGTTGAAGGCCAAAGTCGTTTCAAGGTCAATGACGATGTGAAGGTCAAGGTATACACAAAAGTGTAGGTCATGGAAAGGTCTAGACGATGCAAGAGTCAAGGCTACCTCCTCCTCCGTTTAGGAGTATATAAGGTAGACGTGTGCTCAAACCTTCGAAAGTGTTGCTGTAAGCTCATTTGGTAGATACCACAGTGCAAGTATGTTTGAGTGTGAAAATTGTGGCAAAGAGTTCACTCGTGCTGACAACAGAAACCGACATATGAATACTACGTGCAAAGGGAAAAGAATGAAGTTAGAGGAACAAAGAAGTACTAAAAATGCGATGCATGCAATGTGTATGTACTCAGCAAGTGTTTCAACTCACATTTACGAAGTAATGCACATCGAAGCAATGCATTCGTGGTCGTAGACGATGGTGTGGAAAAAATTGTAGGAGCATTTGGACATCGAATCGTAAGTTACAGAGTATCAGATGCGTCGAAGCATTATGTAGATATACAGAATTTGCTCGTAATGTGCGGGAGAAGATAATGACCTTGTTGGACAGTTCTCTAGTTGTTCATGATTGTCTCAAAGTGAACATGGAATTGTTCGCCGTATATTACCTCTTAAGTAAGGAGAATGTGGAAATAAAATCATTCAATACAAAAAATAAAGTACTTAGCACGGAAGTAATGCGTATGAAGCATATGAAGAATTATCGATGAAATCCAAACGAAAATGTCGGAATTCCAAGAGCGGGATTCAGGTAATATCAATATTTACTCATAAACGGTAGTATGTAATGTTAAAGAAATTGTTTCAGGTTGACTTTATCTAAAATATTGAACATGGAGGTGAATATAATAATATATAATCCTATGAAGGCATCTAGTTTCATTGAGCTACCAAAAGAAATTAAGGCGAAGAAAGCCGTAATAAACGTGCAAAATAATGATAATGCATGCTTTGCATGGGCTATAACATCTGCTTTACGAGAACCAACGGGTTTACCTCAAAGAACATCATCATATCCACATTACGACACGGTGGCTGATTTCAGTGATGTAACATTTCCTATGAACCTAAAGGAAATATCAGCTTTCGAACGAAAAAATAATATGTCAATACACGTGTATGGGCTACAAGAGTACTTTAACGGTGAAAGAATGACTCACGAAGTTGTAGGACCGTTGTATTTCACAAGGCAGCGAAAAGTGATTCATATAAATTTATTGCTACTTAATAATGAAAATAAAAATCATTATTGTTGGGTGAAGAATCTATCCCGATTAGTATCATCTCAAAGATCTAATCGTGGACATGAAAAATATATATGTGAAGGCTGTTTAGTATATTTTTCTGACATCGAAAAATTGAGAAGGCACGAAGAAGAAGATTGTAAACAAGTGAAGGCTGTGTTGCCTAGAGAGATTCTTAAAAAAAATCAGTACGGCGAAATCGTTCCAGAGTATGTCTTGCAGTTTGATAAATTTGAGAAGCAACTAAAAGTACCCTTTGTAGTTTATGCTGACTTTGAAGCTTTGTTGAAACCAATTAACACAGCAGAACCAGATCCTACGAGAGCGTACACAATGAAATGCTTTGAGCACGAACCTTATTCATTCGCTTATTATATCAAATGCAATTTCGATGATACGCTATGTAAAGTGGAATTATACCGAGGTGATAACGCAGCGATAGAATTTATGCAGAGGCTGCAAAAAGACATCAAGTTAATTTATAAAAATCACTTAAGTAAAATAAAAGACATGACTCCTTTAAGTTACAACGACAGGAAGAAGTTCGAAGAAACGACAGTTTGTCATATATGTCAACGCAATATTGAGAAAGCTAGTGAAAAAGTTTGCGATCATGATCACCGAACCGGTTTATTTCGAGGCGCTGCACATATGACTTGTAATATTAACTATAAAGAAGCAAAATTTGTACCCATAATATTCCATAATTTATCAAATTATGATTGTCACTTGTTCATAAAAACGTTTGCTTTGGAAAGAGAAGATCTGGACGTTATTGCTCAGAATAAAGAGAAATATATATCATTCTCAAAGAAGATTCATGTTGGTGATGTGGTAGATTGTAAAGGAAGGAATCGCAAGGTCTATTACAAAATGAGATTTTTGGATTCTTTCAGATTTCTTAGTTGTTCGTTGCAAAAACTAGCATCATATCTAGAAGATTGGGAATGTACCGAAATTGGGAAATATTTTACCGGAGAGAAATTCAAGCTACTTCGACAAAAGGGAGTATTTCCGTATAATTTTGTTTCATCTTTCACAAAACTAAAGCATCCAGAACTGCCAAGTAAAGAGGATTTTTACGATATAATATCAGATAGTCACGTAAGTGATGAAGATTATGATAGAGCGAAAAAAGTCTGGGAAATCTGTAATTGTGAAGATTTAGGACAATATAGTGATGTATATTTAATCACAGATGTTTTGTTGTTAGCGGATGTATTTGAGAATTTTAGAAAAATTTGTATGGAAACTATAAACTTGATCCTGCACACTATTATACAGCACCTGGTCTGAGCTGGGATGCCATGTTACACATGACTCGAGTTGAATTAGAATTGTTAACAGATATTGATATGTTACATTTCTTCAAAAAAGGTATACGAGGCGGAGTAAGTATGTGTTGCAAAAGAAAGGAAATTGCAAATAATGCATATTTACCAAATTATGACCCAAGATTTCCTAGGAAGTACATCGTGTACTTAGATGCGACAAATTTATATGGGTATGCGATGACTTTTAAATTACCGATGGGTGGTTTCAATGGTAACAACAGACGAACTGAATGGTTTCGATGTAAACAGCATAGATGTTGACGGTGATGTAGGATATGTATTTGAGTCGATCTGCAATATCCTGCAGAATTCACGATAAACATAACGATTTTCGTTCTGTCCGGAAAGTGTGACACCGCGAATTCAAATTATCCAAAACTCATACCAAACCTACAGGATAAAAAGAATTACATAATTCATTATTCCGCACTTATACAATGTATGAAGCATGGTGTGCGTTTGCAAAGAATTCGCCGTGGCATTAAGTTTCATCAAGAAGCTTGGCTAAAGCAATATATAGACTTCAACACAAGAAACGTAACGAAGCTACCAACGAGTTTGGCAACAATTTTATAAATTGCATAAAACAGCATATTTGGGAAAACAATGGAAACGTAGAAAACAGAGTGGATATAAAGCTAGTATCAAATTGGGAGTCTAGATACAAGAACCCGGTGCACAAGGGTACATAGCGAAACCAACGTTTAAATCAGTAAAAGTATTTGGTGAATACTTGGCTGCTATAGAATTGACATGCGTTCGCATGCAGTATATGAAGCCGGTATATGTAGGTTTCTCGATTTTGGAAATCGCAAAGGTAGTCATGTATGAGTTCTATACGAATACATTAAACCGTTATACGACCAAGATGTGTCACTATTGTATACCGACACTGACTCTTTAATACTGTCTGTGCAAAATCATAACTTTTACAATGATATGAAGAACAACTTAGGTAAATTTGATACCTCAAATTTAACGCCTGATAACGTCCACGGTATACCCCGCTCTTTACCAATGTTGGGTAAGATGAAAGATGAGTATGCAGGAAGAATAATAGAATGCTTTTATGGTACCGGAGCAAAAGCATACTGTGTAAAAACGTTAAACAGCACCTCAAAAACGGCTAAGGGAGTAAAAAAGTATGTGATAGAGAAACATTTAAGTGTAAATGACTATCGATCTATAGTGGAAGAAGGAGGTGTTATATTAAGAAGAATGTACATATTTCGTTCACATTTGCATAATATGTACACAGAATTAAAAAATAAAGTGGCATTATCCGCGAAAGACGACAAGAGATTTATTTTAGCTGATGGTTCGAATACTTTGGCTTGGGGTCACTATAGAATCGGGGGATTAACGGTCCAAAATAATTTAGAAGCTCTTATAGCAACTATTAACGATATGTACCAGTAGGTAGCGAAAGGAAATATTGCCGAAGTAATAAACTGACTGTATTCTTTTCTATGCATGTATAATTTTAATATAAATTAATTCTGTAAAACATCTCTGTATGTAGGTTATGTGATTAATAGCGCATGTAATAATGTAATAGACTGTAGTATATATTTTTATTTGTTACAATAAAATTGATGTATTACCGTATTAATAAAACGAGTTACAAGTAGAAGTATTTGTTTGGAATGTCAAGGATGATCCCGAAACGTATAAGCAATTTGTTGCTGCATCGCCCGGAGAGTGACTGTAAACAGAAACAATAATATAATATTGACGTCTGCACATGTGCGGAAAAAATAACTTACCGGAATCGTGCAGGGTTGGACAATGTTGTTAGAGTTGCATTTTCAGAAGTACATAGAGAAAATTGTTGCTACTTTTTATCGTATATGGTTATTTGTTACAATAAAATTGATGTATTATCGTATTAATAAGACGAGTTACAAGTAGAAGTAGTTGTTTGGAATGTCAAGGACGATCCCGAAACGTATAAGCAATTTGCTGCTGCATTGCCCGGAGAGTGACTGTAAACAGAAACAAGAATATAATATTGACGTCTGCACATGTGCGAAAAAAATAACTTACTGGAATCGTAAGTACTGCAACATAAAATCGTGCAGGGTTGGACAATGTTGTTTGAGTTGCATTTTCAGAAATACGTAGAGAAAATTGTTGCTACTTTTTATCGTAATTCACTGCGAGGGAGAAAAGCAATATGATGTGGACTTTTAGCATTATCTAAATTCAACATCACCAAAAAATGGAATGTTCGGAGGAAGCCGTGTCGGACATACTTTTCAATTGTATCAAATCACAAAATTACTTAAGTTGCCCTGACTCGTTTCGTTCGTCTGTCTAGTGGTATATCAAGTACAACTTAACATAATTTTGGTTATGATCCAAAAGAATTTAAGTAGGCAGTCAAATTTTGGAGGCTCGCCTTCGCGCTGTCTAATTGTCGCTGACGGTCCCGTAAGTCTTGTTCATAGTCTTTGATAAGCCTTTCCGTTTCCCTTATAGGTTGTTGCCAAATACTTTGTATTTGGTTCTGCAAAGTCGGTGTAGGAACATTTTGCTTTGCAGGTGAAATCAGAGCGGTAGATGTAGCAACTTCGGTGGAAGTTGCAGGTGGTGTACGCTGTGTGGAAGTAAAGTTTGGTTGAAAAGTTTGCGTGTTAGGAATGTCTAGGGGCGGGGAAGGCGGTTTTTTGGCAAGCGGTAAAGGGAAGCGGACATATGATGAAAGTTGTTGAGCAATGGGCTGGAGCGAAGCATTAGCGGAAGTAATTGCAGGAGGCGGAGGCAGAACGGATCGTGTAATTTTTTGCAGGGGTTGTAGGAGAAGATTTTGTAGCAAAGGGGTTCCCAAAGGTTTACGAATAAGTTTATCGTCTAGAATGACAACGTTCGGGGCAGGTCGTTTACCGTGACCAATAGAAGCACTTTCTTCCACTTCCGGAATGTCACACCGCGGTGAAACAAGCATTTTCGAAAGACCTTCACGTGAAGTGGAAATGGAAGTGTCGGAAATACTTACAATGCTCCTTTCAGTCACGGTAGAAGATGAGAAGGAGACCCCCCTCGAGACGTTATTCTTATGTCCGGCAGAGTAATTGGCGTTGTAACGACGTGTGCGCCGAGAGAAAGACAGAGAAGACCCCATCGCCGTTTCGCCTTGAGATCGTAGCTTACGAAGCTCTCGGCGATGAAATCTTCTCTGTTCTTTACTTAACCGGTAGTATGCGTCCTTACTTAACCGTTCCTTGCCTATGCGCGAAGGCAGAGTATTGTCCATAGGCGAACGATACTCTTTGGAAGTAGCACTTGGTACAGGTACTGCTTCGCCAGCGGTGGTTGGAGCCACAACATCAACAGTAGCAGTACCAGTAACAGGTGTTGCACCCTGTGCCAAGTTTCGAAATAAATATTCGACGTCAAAGTTGTCCGCATTCACTGGCTTGTCTTCTTGCCACCAATTCTGAAGTTCGTTATTCTAAATAAAAAAACTGTTACGTATACCGTATTCGTACATATATGGTATGTAAATGTAATATTGTCATGCTGGAAGAAGGTTGGGGTGCACCCAATGTCCAAGGTGATTGTCATTTTCATATATTAATTTGAAGGTTACGGAGTGTAATAAGGTGAACTGGTTAAAAATATTTGTTATTCCTTTAATATGGACGTGCATCTAGATAAGATTGTAAAAATACTTATGTATTTTGATCAAAAAGAAAAGTTCCAAGTACAAGATTTGGAAGTTGAATTAATTCCGCTAATACCGCTGTATATATGGCGAACGAAAGTAACTCCTTATCAACTACTGAAATGGTGGCCTCATATCCCACATAATGTGCAGTCGATGTTACAGGAACACCTACCGTGTGACGATCATTACAACAAACCGTGGCAGGACACCCCACATCGATGGTTATGCCCCCGCAAGGAAGGATTGCTATTACTGTCGTAAAATAAATACAATCTCACAACAACATTATATGCAATGACTTATAATTGTTTATATGTCATATGAACATCATGTAATCATTGTACTTTTACATTAAAGACTGTCTCAATCGCATAATCGTTTAATTTTGGTACCTTTCCAGTAATTAGCAGTAAATCTCGCAGCGGACTGGATTTTGACGTAATTGGTGCGAATTGCAACATGTGAAACCGGTTACTAAAGATGCAACTCGCATCTGGTATATACAGAACGCACCTTACACATCGGTGCAAATGTCCGAACAATAAAAGTGGGTCATTTATTATGATGACACTAGCTAAATTAGCGAAAGTGTTTGTAGTTTTGCGTTTTGTATTATAAATTGTCTCTGGAAAAACACCGGAATATTTTTGGTAGTTTTAATTAGATTTGTATGTACATTGATATAACCGGTTACAAGATATTTAGCTGATGGGATAGTAATAATACACTAATTTTACCATATATATCATTTATTATAACAAATATTCACACAAAACTTTAACATTTGATATGCTACAGATTTTTAATTTGCTTCGATGATACATACAGCAATTAGCACAACTTCTTGTAAGTTTGGGCACATTTCAATATATTCTAAATTTATAACCGGCACACTAACATAATTCTGTATTGCATTCACTTTTTGATGTCCTTTTACGTAGATCGACTCAATATTGTTTGTAAAACGTCGCAAAATTTTTGGCAGCTCACGTAGGTGAGTATGCCCATCGCTGTAACGCAAGCAATGATGATTATTTCTAACCAAATCACCTGACGCTGTCTTTCCAATTTATTGATGATATGGATGTTTCGGCTTAAACACATAATGGTTTATCACATTTCCATCACTTATTGCGAGTTCTTTTACTACAAACTCTTTATTTATCAGAAAGCCCTGCACGTCCATCACTAACACCATTTATATAATCTTTCTGACAGTTCCGACAATGGTGTATTCGATAATGTTATCGTGAAGAATGAGACAATAAGCTATGGTATTTTCCTTAAAGCTGCTCAAAGATTCTAATTCTAGCTTATATCTACGATAGACGTTTTTACCATTTCCTGTTGCTTTGCACAATCGATGACGTACAAAGCACACTCTTTAAATGCCTCATACGTTAGCAATGGTTGATTATTCCTATTGTAATAACTCGATTGAAACGCTGTATACATTCGATAAGCAATTGCATACTTGTTCTCCAAATTTGAAGATTCATATTATCATAAGGATAGCTGTCCGCATTTAAGTGAAGTTTTATATTACTAATTGCAGCATGATCAAATTTGGAGGCATCGGCATTTAAATTTTCTTTCTGTCTGTTTGAAAACCACAATAACGTACGTGGCTTCTCTAAATTGGTACTGGTTTTGACGGGCCAAATATCTGTCTTAGTTCGACGTAGAGAAGGTAATTCATAAAGTTCCCACTTTCTAAACGGAGGTAGATCGATTTGTTGCTATTTAAGGTTTTCAGAAGTTTCAATCGAATTTCATCGCTTACAACTACGTGAGGGACGTGCATTCTATTTCTCGATGTCAAACGTTGCAGTTTTTGTACCTTTTGTGTCATTGTTTTTATAACAGTTGAGATCACTTCCACTGCGGAGTAAATAAGTTCCTGACTGGCATTTATAATTATTTTTCGGTAATCTTCTGCAAATCCTAAAAGGAACTTCAACGATATACAACCGTTAAATTTGTTAGTGTTCCAGATATGGTCGGTTGAGTGTCAGAATCTGGACACCAGCCAGCAATTTGCAAAGATTTGCTTTCGTTATCGTTGTATGATATGTAAGCTTTAATGGTACTTGTAATGCCAGGTTCACACACCTATCCACTCCACACCATTAATTTCATAGCGAATTTGATCGAAAAGAAATGCGTAGCATTATTAGTCAATTTGCAGGTGCCCGTGCCTTCCGCGGCAGGTTTGAAAGTGCCTTCAATATAGATATAACTTTCACTCGGCAGTGTGTAGATATCTTGATGTTGAACAGATATACGTATTTCATCGTTTGCTTTGAAATTACTCACTCGAGGATAGTAGGTGTGGAATTTGTTCTTTCGTTATTGCCTCCTCGAAATTCAAGCCCTCGAATATGTTTAACTTTTCCATTGTTGATCACACGAAATCCCAAAGCTTGTAAAAATGATATATTTGCGCGTGTTAACTGATTCACTGCTTCGGTTGGACTGCCAAAGGTTGGTGTAGATAAAGATGTCTTATATTGTAGATTAAAATTGAGACCCATATTTCTTCAATTCCAATCGAACCACTATTCTCTCACCGCGAAAATCACCGGATCACCGTCTTGGTCCACTAACTTCAACGTAATGTTTCTATCCGCGTCGTGTTGATTGGTAAGTAAATAATATTTCTCGGTTCAATATTAATACTATATCCTGGCTCGACTGAGGGAGCAAATTCATATAAGGTATGTGACAAGCGTCCGTCATAGAAGGAAGCTGTTGTGATATACACTCAACCCTTATGGTTACAACTTTAATAATTTGAATTGGAAGATCTGACTCATGCTTCATATTCGCGTGAAGAACTCTCCTACTAAATCCTAACATTCTACCGATGGAATTCTCCTTCGTTAAATCTATGGTGAATTTACTAGTTAATTCACATTTTAACGTACTGTTATTAGGCTTTAAAGAGAGAACCGAATTTTTGTTTTTTCAGCAGCATCAGCTAGTGAGTCTGCAAAAATGCTTCAATGTCCGTCACTTCATAAGCCCCGTTGGTATCGTTAGTACCTTATCATCATAATAAAATTTATCTTGCCCGCTGTAAATATTAGGTATGGTGTTGTAGGTGTGCAATCCAATCAATCCTAGCGCGTACGTATCCCTGACATCCAAATCTATGGTGGTAGTACGTAGCGGACAGCACACTGCTCGAACTTGTCAACGTAAATGTATGCGACATGACTAACTGCTTTTGTTAGGT